>JARQOD010000001.1:213448575-213515033 GCA_033576555.1 Oophaga sylvatica
GGGTGGATTCTCATAGTTCTGGGCAGTTGAAGACGACAAGCAACAGCACTTATAATCTTACTGATCTTATAAGGTCCAATGTACTTATGTCCCAATTTAGACGATGGAATCTTTAATTTAAGATTTCTGGTTGACAGCCAGACCAAATCTCCTACCTTGAAAGCTGGTGCAGGTTTACGAAATTTATCTGCTGCTTTCTTGTACCTTTCCTGAGCCAATTCTAGATTTTCCTTTAGAAGATCCATATTCTTTTGTAAAGAAGTGATTCTTTCAGCCACTGCCGGCAAGGGCGTATCTATGGGAAATCGAGGAAGAATGTTAGGATGATAACCTAGATTGGAGTAAAAAGGAGACTGCTTAGTGGAGGCGCTCTGAGAGTTGTTATAAGAGAACTCAGCCAGTGGAAGTAGATCCACCCAATCATCTTGTAGGTGGCAGATAAAGCAGCGGAGATACTGCTCCAGGGTCTGATTGGTTCGTTCTGTCTGTCCATTAGTCTGAGGATGAAAAGCAGAAGAAAGGTTTACTTTAATGTCCAATGCTGCACAGAAATTTTGCCAAAACCTTGAAGTGAATTGCACCCCTCGATCCGAAATGACCTCATCCGGTACTCCATGTAAGCGAAACACATTCTTAATCATCAAGTCTGATGTCTGTTTTGCAGTGGGTAAGCCGACACAAGGGATAAAATGAGCTGCCTTTGTTAGACGGTCAACCACCACTAGAATGGTGTTCTTCCCTTGAGAGGTTGGTAACTCCACAATGAAGTCCATAGAAATGGATCCCCACGGGCGGGACGGGGTGGGAAGAGGTTGCAACAGACCAGTTGGTGAGGAGCGAGGTGTTTTGCATCTTGCACAGACTTCACATGAAGTGACATAGTTTAAGACATCTTTCCTGTAAGTGGGCCACCAAAAGAAACGAGAAAGAAATTCTTGTGTCTTTAGAATTCCCCCTATGCCCGGCTATCTTGGAATCGTGGATGAGTTGCAATACTCTCAATCTGACTGTTTCAGGTATATACAGACGTTGTCCCTGAATCCACACACCATTCTTAAAGACAAGACTTACGTCCCTTGGGGGTTGAGCCAACAAAGAATCCGCATGGTATGCTTCCTTGATGTCCTTAAGTAGGTCTTGATTATGAATCACTCCCAGGAATCTAGAGTCAGGAAGAATAGTCTTAGGAGGAGTAAGTGGACGTGTCTCTGCTGAATGAATCCTAGAGAGTGCATCAGCCTTTCCATTGCGCGATCCTGGTCTATAAGAAATGACAAAATTAAATTGGTTTAGGAAAAGATTCCAGCGAGCCTGGCGAGGAGTCAGGCACTTAGCCGACCTGATAAATTCAAGGTTACGATGGTCTGTCAGGACGACTATTTGCTGTGCAGCTCCCTGAAGAAGGTGTCTCCATTCCTTGAAGGCGGCAATAATGGCCAACAATTCTCTATTGCCCACATTGTAGTTCCTCTCAGCCGAAGACAACTGCTGGGAAAAGAAGGCACAGGGATGCAAGACATTCTTCTCACCTGTTCTCTGAGAGAGTATAGCTCCAACGGCACAGTCTGAAGCATCCACCTCTATTATGAAGGAAGCTCGGGGTTGGGATGTACAAAGATAGGTGAGGTGGTAAATTTATCCTTTAAACAGGAAAATGCTTCCTGAGCTTGCGGGGTCCAGGAGAACCTAGACTGTTTCCGGGTAAGTTGGGTGATAGGTGACACTACCTCAGAAAAATTTTTAATGAAACGTCTATAGAAGTTGGCAAACCCGATGAAGCGCTGCACCTCCTTCACATTTCTAGGAATTGGCCAATCCTTGATGGCTTGGGTCTTGCTTCCATCCATACTAATCCCTTGCGTAGATAGTACATACCCCAGAAATTGAATTTCGGTCCTATGGAATTCACACTTTTCAAGTTTGATGTAGAGATGGTTTTGTCTTAGGCGTTCTAAGACCATTCTCACATGTCCATGATGTTCCTCTGTGGAGTTAGAAAATATTAGAATATCATCCAGATAAATCACCACAAATTGTATCTAGGAGATCCCTGAAGATATCATTCACGAAGTGTTGGAAAGTGGCTGGGGCGGTACTCAGACCAAAAGGCATAACTAGATATTCAAAGTGTCCATAGCGTGACCTGAAAGCAGTCTTCCATTCATCCCCAGGTCTAATACGGACCAAGTTATAGGCCCCACGGAGATCCAGTTTAGAGAAAATTTTGGCATGCCGCACTCTCTCCAACAACTCAGGGATTAAAGGCAATGGATAACGGTTTCTAATAGTAACCTTATTGAGTTCCCTATAGTCTATGCAGGGTCTCAGAGATCCATCTTTCTTCTTCACAAAGAAGATGGGTGCACCTGCGGGAGATGAAGAGGGGCGTATGAAGCCCTTGGCTAAATTTTCGTCTATATAATCCTTCAAAGCTTTTAGCTCGGGCCCCGCTAGGGGGTAGATCTTACCAAAAGGTATCTCGGCTCCAGGCAATAATTCAATTGGACAATCATATGGACGGTGAGGAGGAAGCTGATCAGCGTTCTTCTTGTCACATAAATCCACATAGTCCTGGTATACAGCTGGTAGTTCAGGGACTGACATGGTTCCTTTAGGAACAGAGCAAGCTGAAACTCCTTGACTCATCTGTTTCTCCGGAAAGTGTAATTCCTTGGTCTCCCAGTTAATCGTAGGATTCTGCGCCTGCAGCCATGGTAGCCCTAGAATAATGGGAAAGTGGGGAGAAGAGATAAGCATAAAAGACATTTTCTCCTGATGATCTTTACCCATAAGGACCCTCAAAGGCTCTGTTTCTTGATCCACTGGTCCAGAAGTCAGTAGAGAGCCATCCACAGTCTCCATCTGTACTGGAGTAGCCTTCTTCACTGAACGTATCCCCTGTTTCAGAGCAAAGGAGATATCCATAAAATTTCCACTTGCTCCTGAGTCGATCATAGCAGAGCTAGACACCCAGACTGAGTTAACCCAGAGTTTGATGGAAAGGAAGCAATGAGAATTGTTTCTTTTACAATTCAGCTGGGACATCGCTGAGGAAACTTGAAAAATTGCAGCGTTTATACCGTCATCATCCCCAGAACTAACAGAGTTTAAGTCCGAGAAATCAAGATCTCTTGCAGCAGATCTCTCTGGAGCCTGAGGCTCGGACATGACAGAGCTCCTCTCGCAACACTCACAGTGAATGACTGCTGCAGTAGTCTTACGAGAACGGCTGGGGCAGTTTATAATGAAGTGCCCTGACTTACCACAGTAGAAACATAGATTTTCCTTTATACGATGTTCTTTGCGTGCATCACTAACCCGTCTTTGTAAAGAGTCCACCTGCATGGGTTCAGGTTCTGGTTCCCTTGTGATCCTACTCAAAGGTTCCTTAGCTGAGGAGGGAGGTAGTAAAAGGTTAGTGCGATTATTTTCGAACCATCTCTCTTGTCTGCGTTCAGTCAGACGAGCATCAATACGAATACAATAGTTAATAAAGTCACCTAACGCAGTGGGAGGGTCGGCACGAGCAAGTTCATCCTTAATCAGTGGAGACAACCCTTTCCGAAAAATAGATTTCTTAGCGGAAGTGTCCCAAGTAGTGTTGAGCATTCCGATACTGCAAATATCGGGTATCGGCTGATATTAGCTGTATCGGAATTCCGATTCCGAGTTCCGATATTTTCGTCTTATCGGATACCGGAATCGGGATTGTCACTGTCACTGTCAGTGTCCGTCGGTCGTGTCTGTCAGGAGTCAGCGGCACTTACCTGGCAGAAGATCTCCGGCGGTCACGGCCTGCACTGCTTCATGGCCGCAATCTTCTTTCCCCGGCGGTCACATGCAGTTTCTCGCGATAACTGCAGTGACTGCTGGGTAATCCCGGCCGTAAAGCAGTCAGTCCGATGACGTCACCGCCGGGGAAGCAGGTAATCAGCTGTGCTGCGTCGCGATGACAGGCTCTGCCTGTCATTGCGATGTAGCACAGCTGGATCGTCGTGGGACTGTCGTTCTGGACTGCGTCGGACAGGTGGTATACTGTTGGTTTGTTTTTTTTTCTTTTTTTACAGGAGATCGATGGCGTCGCAGGAATGAGAGAGTAATAAAATTAATGAAAACTGTGTTGTCTCTTTTATTTCATTAAAATACTTTTTTCTTGCTTTGTCTTTTTTTTATACATTTAATAACTTTGGGATTAATAATGGATCGGTGTCTTATTGACACCTCTCCATTATTAACCGGGCTTATTGTCACCGTGCAATCAACGGTGACATTAACCCCTTATTACCCGCTTGCCACCGCTACAGGGCAAGTGGGAAGAGCCGGGTAAAGTGCCACAATTGGCACATCTTTTGATGCGCCAAATGTGGGGCTGCTGTAGCCTGGTATTATCAGGCTGTTGAGGGCCAAAATCCATGGGCCTTGACAGTCTTTTAATACCAGGCCGCAGCAGTCTGCATTTTACTTGGCTGGTTAACAAAAATAGGGGGGATCCCCACGCCGTTTTTTTTTCGAGGGGATCCCCTATTTTTGTTAACCAGCCAAGCTAAGCAGACTGCTGTGGCCTGGTATTATCAGGCTTGCAAGGTCCATGGATATTGGATCCTTACCAGCCTGAAAAACCAGGCCTCAGCGGTCTGCTTCATCTGGCTGGTTAACAAAAATAGGGGGGACCCCACGCCAATTTTTTTCGAGGGGATCCCCTATTTTTGTTAATCAGCCAAGATATGCAGACTGCTGTGGCCTAGTATTATCAGGCTGGCAAGGTCCATGGATCTTGGCTCCTTAACAGCCTGAAAATCCAGGCCTCAGCGGTCTGCTTCATCTGGCTGGTTAACAAAAATAGGGGGGACCCCACGCCAATTTTTTTCGAGGGGATCCCCTATTTTTGTTAATCAGCCAAGATATGCAGACTGCTGTGGCCTGGTATTATCAGGCTGGCAAGGTCCATGGATCTTGGCTCCTTAACAGCCTGAAAATCCAGGCCTCAGCGGTCTGCTTCATCTGGCTGGTTAACAAAAATAGGGGGGACCCCACGCCAATTTTTTTCGAGGGGATCCCCTATTTTTGTTAATCAGCCAAGATATGCAGACTGCTGTGGCCTAGTATTATCAGGCTGGCAAGGTCCATGGATCTTGTCTCCTTAACAGCCTGAAAATCCAGGCCTCAGCGGTCTGCTTCATCTGACTGGTTAACAAAAATAGGGGGGACCCCACGCCATTTTTTTTTCGAAGGGAACCCCTATTTTTGTTAATCAGTTCCCTCTGACGTCACTGATTGTGTCCCTGGCTAACCTGAAGTGAAAGTGGAAAGCAATCAATTAAGCTTTCCACTTAAGGGCCCGTCTCACATAGCGATATCGCTACCGAGATCGCTGCTGAGTCACTAGTTTTGTGACGCAGCAGCGAGCTCACCAGCGATATCGCTGTGTGTGACATTCAGCGACGATCAGCCCCCTGCCGGGTATCGCTGATCGTCGCTGAAATGTCAGGACCTTTTTTTGATCGCTGGTTTCCCGCTGACAGGCACACATCGCTGCGTGTGACAGGCGGGAGACCAGCGATCCGCTGGTAACCAAGGTACACAGCGGGTTTCCAGGCGCGGGGCTGTGCCTAGAAACCCGCTGTGTACCTTGGATACCAGCGCCCTGATGCAGGGAGCTGGTATCCAAGGTACACAGCGGGTTTCCAAGCGCTGCGCGGTGCCTGGAAACCCGCTGTGTACCTTGGTTACCAGCGGATCGCTGGTCTCCCGCCTGTCACACGCAGCGATGCGTGCCTGTCAGAGGGAAACCAGCGATCAAAAAAAGGTCCTGACATTTCTGCGACGATCAGCGATACCCAGCAGGGGGGCTGATCGTCGCTGAATGTCACACACAGCGATATCGCTGGTGAGCTCGCTGCTGCGTCACAAAACTAGTGACTCAGCAGCGATCTCGGTAGCGATATCGCTATGTGAGACGGGCCCTTAAGCGATGTTACCCGCAGTGTCGCTGTCCCAGATCGCTGCCTGAGCTGCCTGTTTGGCAGCTCAGCAGCGATCATGTAGCGATACACCAGCGATCCTGACAAGTGCATATCGTTGTCGGGATCGCTGGTGTATCGTTATGTGACACCCAGCCTTTACTCTCCTGTCAGGCAGGAGAGGAACTCATTCATTTGGGGTTTACTGTGAGGCTGCAGCATTAGCTGCGGTCCCTGCAGTAAACATTAACCCTTTCTGAAGGATTACACCGTGGGACCTGACTGTGCATGGGATAGGTAAGAATAATTTTGCTTTTTTATTTTATTTTTATTACAGGAAATGGTTTTTGCAGTAAAATAAAAGATGGTCAAAAACATGTGTCTTTATTTCATTAAAATGATTTTTAATTAAAGTGTGTGTGTTTTATTTTTATTTCATGCAATAGGATTAATAATTGATAGTTGTCTAATTGACAGCTCTCAATTATTAACCTGGCTTAAGGTCACCTTTCAATAGCAAGGTGGCTTTAACCCCATATTAACCCATTCGCCACCGCTACAGGGCAATGGGAATAGACGGGCAAAGTGCCAGAAAGGGCGAATCTAATTATAGATTTGTCTTTCCTGGGGTGTCTGGGGGCAGATGTTAGTAGCCGGGGGGGGGGCAAAAATAATGGTCCCTCTCTGGGCTATTATTATCTGCCCCCACTCACTGGCTTTGTCTGTCTGGTTGCGAAAATAGGGCGGAAGCCCACGCATTTTTTTTCAGCAATTTTACACCTCATATATATATATACATGTCATTGAATTTGTGACACATATATATATATATATATATTTATATTTGTAGTTCATACACTTCTACATAGTATAATAGCCGCTAATTCAATTGCCGGCTTTTGTGAAAATGCAGAACCCGACATGAAATGACACTTGGTGTACATAGGGTTAACCATGTGTTTTCATGTCCTTTGCTATCTAATTTGCACAAACAATTAAATCAGACTATGTGTGCAAAATTTCACACCTGTAGGGGTTAATTAAAGGTGTAAATTCGTAGCAAAAAAGTCCGTTTTTTTTACAACGAATTTACACCTTTAATTAACCCCTACAGGTGTGAAATTTTGCACACATAGTCTGATTTAATTGTTTGTGCAAATCAGATAGCAAACGACATGAAAAGACATGGTTAACCCTATGTACACCAAGTGTCATTTCATGTCGGGTGCTTCTGTCTTTTCACTGAAGCCGGCTTTACCCGGCAATTGAATCAAAGGATATTTTACTATGTAGAAGTGTATAAACTATACATATATGTATTATATATATGTCACAATGACATGTATATATATATATATGTATTCTATGTGTGTATATTTAGTGTTTACAAGGAAAGAAAGAGGTTTTTTTAGTTGCGATATTTTGTTCCCATAGACTTACATGGGACTTCCGGTATCGGTATCGGGTATCGCCGATTTTTTAGTGATATCGGTGATACCATTCCGATTCCGATACTTTAGGATATCGGAAAGTATCGCTCAACTCTAGTCCCAAGTGGTATCAAGAGCCCATCTCCTGAAATCCAGGGCATATTCGGCTACTGAACGCTTACCTTGGCGCAAAGTTAACATGGCTGCTTCAGCTGTTGCACCTCGATTGGGGTCATCAAACACCTGCCCCATGGCTGAAATAAAAGCATCAAGGTGATTCAAACAATCATCCTCAGTCTCAATCAGAGGGTTTGCCCACATCAAAGCCTTATTGGTAAGCAACATGATTATAGTAAGCACTTTGGATCGTTCAGTGGGAAATTGTGAAGCATGTGCAGAGAAAAATAAATTGCATTGATTAATAAATCCCCTGAATTTCTCACATTCACCGCCAAAACGAAAAGGAGGTAATTTGGGGATCCCAGAACTCGGGGTTATGGCAGGAGCCTGGGCTCGTTCCTCTAGAGCCTCAATCCTGGCTCGCAATTCCTGGGTAGTCTGTCCAAACACTTGCAAATTATGATTAGTGAGGTCCTGTAGGCTTGCAAAACGGGTTTTTAAAGTCTGTACATCTGAAAGGATTGTATCAGTCACTCCGCAAAGTTCCTTTATGCGGGCCTCCATCTTCTAGATCTTTTAAGGCAGAAGTGCTGGAAGGAGAAGAGGAAAGGAAAAAAAAACAAAACAATAGTGTTTACCTGTGGTAACACTGCAGAGTAAAATTTTAAGGGAATGCGCTCACCTGGAATGGTTGTGAGAAGTCACAACCACTGTCATCACATAAGGTATTTAAATGGACATCTGATATCCACAGTCACAGCAGACACGGCTTTCCCAGACCCAGCAGACACTAGACATTGGCTCCTGAATCTTGTCATGTATAGTGTACAGTTCCTATAGCGTCTTGTGCTTGGGTGCGAGGAAAACACAGGAGACATAGGTTGAAATGAAATGACTTGTATTACTTCATACAAGCATGCTGAAAAGTTCACACAGTTTGCAGGAACAGAGTCAGGAGACACAGCAGGCCAGAGTAATTTCAAGCACTACAATAAATCTCCAAAGCAGGTTCAGGATCTCTTCTCTGTACCGTAATTCCTCTGCAAACATGGATTCACCAAACAGCAGGTTTCCAGAGTCCAAAAGTGTTCAAAGGTTCCTCAGTAGGGAATAGCTGGAGTACAAGTTCAAGGTTTCCAGGAGTCAGGTCACAGACTGACTGAGGCTTGATTCAGGAGCACTGATTGTTCAGCTGAGGCTGCTTAAGAAGCAAGAGGGAAGAATCAGGGCGGGAACATGAAAACTGGAACTCCATATTAACTGAGGGCAAGAGCTGCAGAAAGACAGAAAGCAAAATGGCCGACGGAAAACTGAGTTTCAAGGAACATGTCAACAGAGACAAAGAACCTTACAGGGACTGAACCCACCAGTTGAAGCATAGGCCAGACAGGATGGATTTTTCAGCTCAAAAGCAGGGCGGTCACACCCTTATATGCACAAAATGCACTAAGAACTAAATAAAAAACTGGGTCTGAACTGAAAAAGTAAGTTGATGTGTATGCAAAATGTAAATGCATATCAAACACATGACCATTAAACAGAGAAAACAAAAAGCAAGAAACAAATATCCTAAAATAAAACAAAATAAAAAATATATTGCAAAACATGCATGCAGTTGTAGTAATAATAATAAGGGTATTTGGTAAACATAATTTTGATCAAAAGAATGTACAAGCCATCCCGCCACGTCAAGGCAACCCTTTGTGGGACAGTCCTACTCTAATATTAAAAACCTTTCCACTTGTCAAGTGACGTAAATGTGAACAAGGCAGAGGGATATTATTATTATTACAACTTCATGCATGTTTTGCAATATATTTTTTATTTTGTTTTATTTTAGGATATTTGTTTCTTGTTTTTGTTTTCTCTGTTTAATGGTCATGTGTTTGATATGCATGTACATTTTGCATACACATCAACTTAATTTTTCAGTTCAGACCCAGTTTTTTATTTAGTTCTTAGTGCATTTTGTGCATATAAGGGTGTGACCGCCCTGCTTTTGAGCTGAAAAATCCATCCTGTCTGGCCTATGCTTCAACTGGTGGGTTCAGTCCCTCTGCCTTGTTCACATTTACGTCACTTGACAAGTGGAAAGGTTTTTAATATTAGAGTAGGACTGTCCCACAAAGGGTTGCCTTGACGTGGCGGGATGGCTTGTACATTCTTTTGATCAAAATTATGTTTACCAAATACCCTTATTATTATTATTATTACAACTTCATGCATGTTTTGCAATATATTTTTTATTTTGTTTTATTTTAGGATATTTGTTTCTTGTTTTTTGTTTTCTCTGTTTAATGGTCATGTGTTTGATATGCATTTACATTTTGCATACACATCAACTTACTTTTTCAGTTCAGACCCAGTTTTTTATTTAGTTCTTAGTGCATTTTGTGCATATAAGGGTGTGACCGCCCTGCTTTTGAGCTGAAAAATCCATCCTGTCTGGCCTATGCTTCAACTGGTGGGTTCAGTCCCTCTGCCTTGTTCACATTTACGTCACTTGACAAGTAGAAAGATTTTTAATATTAGAGTAGGACTGTCCCACAAAGGGTTGCCTTGACGTGGCGGGATGGCTTGTACATTCTTTTGATCAAAATTATGTTTACCAAATACCCTTATTATTATTATTACAACTTCATGCATGTTTTGCAATATATTTTTTATTTTGTTTTATTTTAGGATATTTGTTTCTTGTTTTTTGTTTTCTCTGTTTAATGGTCATGTGTTTGATATGCATTTACATTTTGCATACACATCAACTTACTTTTTCAGTTCAGACCCAGTTTTTTATTTAGTTCTTAGTGCATTTTGTGCATATAAGGGTGTGACCGCCCTGCTTTTGAGCTGAAAAATCCATCCTGTCTGGCCTATGCTTCAACTGGTGGGTTCAGTCCCTCTGCCTTGTTCACATTTACGTCACTTGACAAGTGGAAAGGTTTTTAATATTAGAGTAGGACTGTCCCACACAGGGTTGCCTTGACGTGGCGGGATGGCTTGTACATTCTTTTGATCAAAATTATGTTTACCAAATACCCTTATTATTATTATTACAACTTCATGCATGTTTTGCAATATATTTTTTATTTTGTTTTATTTTAGGATATTTGTTTCTTGTTTTTTGTTTTCTCTGTTTAATGGTCATGTGTTTGATATGCATTTACATTTTGCATACACATCAACTTACTTTTTCAGTTCAGACCCAGTTTTTTATTTAGTTCTTAGTGCATTTTGTGCATATAAGGGTGTGACCGCCCTGCTTTTGAGCTGAAAAATCCATCCTGTCTGGCCTATGCTTCAACTGGTGGGTTCAGTCCCTCTGCCTTGTTCACATTTACGTCACTTGACAAGTGGAAAGGTTTTTAATATTAGAGTAGGACTGTCCCACACAGGGTTGACTTGACGTGGCGGGATGGCTTGTACATTCTTTTGATCAAAATTATGTTTACCAAATACCCTTATTATTATTATTACAACTTCATGCATGTTTTGCAATATATTTTTTATTTTGTTTTATTTTAGGATATTTGTTTCTTGTTTTTTGTTTTCTCTGTTTAATGGTCATGTGTTTGATATGCATTTACATTTTGCATACACATCAACTTACTTTTTCAGTTCAGACACAGTTTTTTATTTAGTTCTTAGTGCATTTTGTGCATATAAGGGTGTGACCGCCCTGCTTTTGAGCTGAAAAATCCATCCTGTCTGGCCTATGCTTCAACTGGTGGGTTCAGTCCCTCTGCCTTGTTCACATTTACGTCACTTGACAAGTGGAAAGGTTTTTAATATTAGAGTAGGACTGTCCCACAAAGGGGTGCCTTGACGTGGCGGGATGGCTTGTACATTCTTTTGATCAAAATTATGTTTACCAAATACCCTTATTATTATTATTACAACTTCATGCTTGTTTTGCAATATATTTTTTATTTTGTTTTATTTTAGGATATTTGTTTCTTGTTTTTTGTTTTCTCTATTTCATGGACAGGTGTGGGCAGTCCCTTTATTATGTCATTCTCAATTAAGCAGGTAAAAGGGCTGGATTTGATTTGAGGTGTGGTGTTTGCATTTGGAAGGTTTTGCTGTGAAGGAAACATGCGGTCAAAGGAGCTCTCCATGAAGGTGAAATAAGCCATCCTTAAGCTGCAAGAACAGAAAAAACCCTTCCGAGAAATTGCTACAACATTAGGAGTGGCAAAATCTACAGTTTGGTACATCCTGAGAAAGAAAGAAAGCACTGGTGAACTCATCAATGCAAAAAGACCTGGGCGCCCACGGAAGTCAACAGTGGTGGATTATCGCAGAATACTCTCCATGGTGAAGAGAAACCCCTTCACAACAGCCAACCAAGTGAACAACACTCTCCAGGAGGTAGGCGTATCAATATCCAAATCTACCATAAAGAGAAGACTGCATGAAAGTAAATACAGAGGGTTCACTGCACGGTGCAAGCCACTCATAAGCATCAAGAATAAAAAGGCTAGGCTGGACTTTGCTAAAGAACATCTAAAAAAGCCAGCACAGTTCTGGAAGAACATTCTTTGGACAGATGAAACCAAGATCAACCTCTACCAGAATGATGCAAAGAGAAAAGTATGACGAAGGCGTGGTACAGCTCATGATCCAAAGCATACCACATCATCTGTAAAACACGGCGGAGGCAGTGTGATGGCTTCGGCATGCATGGCTGCTAGTGGCACTGGGTCACTAGTGTTTATTGATGATGTGACACAGGACAGAAGCAGCCAAATTAATTCTGAGGTATTCAGAACCATATTGTGTGCTCAGATCCAGCCAAATGCAGCCAAACTGATTGGTCGTCATTTCATACTACAGATGGACAATGACCCAAAACATAATGCCAAAGCAACCCAGGAGTTTATTAAAGCAAAGAAGTGGGATATTCTTGAATGGCCAAGTCAGTCACCTGATCTCAACCCAATTGAGCATGCATTTCACTTGTTAAAGACTAAACTTCAGACAGAAAGGCCCACAAACAAACTAACCACCGCAGTGAAGGCCTGGCAGAGCATCAAAAAGGAGGAAACACAGCGTCTGGTGATGTCCATGAGTTCAAGACTTCAGGCAGTCATTGCCAACAAAGGGTTTTCAACAAAATACTAGAAATGAACATTTTATTTACAATTATTTAATCTGTCCAATTACTTTTGGCCCCTTTAAAAACAGGGTGGCACATGTTAAAGAGCTTTAACTCCTAAACCCTTCATCCAATTTTAATGTGGATACCCTCAAATGAAAGCTGAAAGCCTGAACTTCAACTGCATCTGAATTGTTTTGTTTAAAATTCATTTGGTAATGTCTAGAACCAAAATTAGATAAATGTTGTCTCTGTCCAAATATATATGGACCTATCTGTACAGTGCATTCTTTCTCAAAATCTGGAACACAGTCCGAACATGCTTCACATGAGAGTTCCATTAATTGGGAAAAATCAAGATATCATCCAAATAAACAATCAGAAATTTATCCACAAAATCTCTGAAAATATCATTCATGAAGGATTGGAAGACGGAAGGAGCATTAGTGAGCCCAAAGGGCATCACTAGGTACTCAAAATGCCCCTCTGGGTATTAAACGCCGTCTTCCATTCATCCCCGTGCTTAATGCGAATAAGGTTATACGCCCCCCTGAGGTCAAGCTTGGTAAACTAACTAGCACTTTTCACCCTGGAAAACAGGTCAGAAATCAAGGGTAACGGATATTGATACTTCACAGTGATCTTATTCAAGAGACGATAATCAATACACGGCCTCAATGAACCATCCTTTTTGGCCACAAAGAAAAAACCGGCACCCAAGGGTGAAGAGGATTTTCTGATATGACCCTTCTCCAATGACTCCTTGATATAAGATCGCATAGCATCGTGTTCAGGTACAGACAAGTTAAAAAGGCGACCTTTAGGAAATTTACCACCAGGCACTAATTCAATAGCGCAATCGTAGCTCCTGTGAGGGAGCAAAGATGCAGATTTACTTTCACTAAATACATCCGAAAAAATCAGTCAAAAAGTCAGGAACATCCTGAGACTTGGGAGAGGCAGAAAAAACAGGAGTGTCGGCATTAACACATTGGCAGCCCCAACTGGTCACAGACACAGATTTCCAATCCAAAACAGGATTATGAGACTGTAACCAAGGGAAACCTAGTACAATAATGTCATGCAGTTTATACAGCACCAGAAATTTGCAACTCTCCTGATGATCTGGTTCAACCCTCATTATCACCTGAGTAGAAAACTGGGGTTTATTCTCCACCAAAGGGGTAGAATCAATGCCCAGTAGGGGAATAGACTTCCGCAGGGGTATCATGGGAAACCCAAAACGTTTGGCAAAGTCAAAATCCATCAGGTTAATAGCTGCTCCTGAATCAACAAAAGCCTGAGCAGAAAATGTGGACAGGGAGCAAATCAGGGTAACAGTCAACAGAAATTTAGTCTGAACACTACCCAAGACAACTGAGCGTGCAAAACGTCTTCCCCGCTTAGGGCAGACTGAAATAGCATGAGAGGCATCACCACAGTAGAAACATAACCCATTGCGCTTTTGAAACTCATGACGCTGTGCCCCAGAAGTCACTCTATCACACTGCATGGGCTCAGAAGCTGGCTCACAAGGCAACACTATCTCACGCATACCTCTGCACTCACGCAAACATCTGTCATTTTGAATAGCCAATGACATAGAATCATTGAGACCAGAGGGAGCAGGGAATCCCACCATAACATCCTTTACATTCTCTGAGAGCCCCTTCTGAAAAAGGGCTGCCAAAGCATCATCATTCCATTTGGTCAGAACTGCCCACTTTTGGAATTTCTGACAGTACAACTCAGCGTCTTCAAGACCCTGATTTAATGCCAACAAGGTTTTTTCAGCTTGATCAGTGACATTAGGTTCATCGTACAATAACCCCAGAGCCAGAAAAAATGCATCAATATCATTCAAAACAGGATCCCCAGGTGTCAGGGAAAAAGCCCAATCCTGAGGATCGCCGCACAGGAGAGAGATGACAATTTGAACCTGCTGTGCTGCGTTACCTGAGGACTTAGGCTTTAAGGCAAAAAACAACTTACAGTTATTTTTGAAATTCAGAAATTTAGCCCGATCCCCCAAAAACAAATCTGGCATGGGAATCCTTGGTTCCACAACCGGCAACCTAGCAAGATAGGTAGCAATACTCCGAACCTCAGTGGCAAGCTGATCCACACGGCCAGACAACTGTGCAAACTCCATTGAAAGAAAAAAAAATCCTCCTCAGCACCCAGAGTAAAAGAGGGAAAAAATGCAACAGACAGAAAAAAAAAAAATCTCTGACAACTCTGACAACTTTTTTCTTTCCACACTATATTTCCCTTCTGTGAGTACCATATAATTTTCAGTTATGGCCGGTGATACTGTTGTGTTACAGTAGCTGATGAGGACAGGAACAACAGCAGGGCAGCAGAACACCTGAGATGTTGGTAACTGATGGGTTGCAGATTCCTAAACTAACGACACAACTAGAGGTAGCCGTGGAGCGTTCCTACGTTGATCCTAGACGCCTCGTCACAGCCTGAGAGATAACTACACCTAAAGGCAGAAAGATGAAAGCTATCTGCCCCAGAGCAGATCCCCAAAGAAAATAGGAAGCCCCCAAGCTGACTAAATAGGATAGGACAGGAGAGATTACTTTCTGCAACCCAGAAAACCCTACAAAAATCCAACAATTCTGATTACAAAAATACTGAGATCACACGATCTCGCCACCCGCTAAATCAGATCCCAGTGTGAACAAAACCAAGCTGCAGCCGCTGAAAAAACAGGAAAAAGCAAATGAGCAAATAACAGTGGCTGCAGATAAACTGTGAGGAGCTCAGGCCCCAGGAGGGGACCTGGCTGACCTCCACAAAAGTGCAGAAAACAATGCAAAAAGCAAGCACAAAAAGAAAAGCAAAAAATATCTTATCTGAAAGCAGGAGATACAGGCAAGACTCCAGCAAACTTCCAAATGAACCAGGAACCACAATTGAGACAAGAACAATTGATCACCGGCAACCATCATGGGAGGGAACCTCCCTTACATCAGACCAGTCAGTGAACCCAGACTGCCATTCCTCACTGAAAGGTTCAGCACTGTCTGTAACCACCAGAGGGAGCCATCTGCTCAGAAACCATCTCTAGCACATTCATAACATAGCCCCTTGTGATGTGTCACATGGTCACGTCTGATCAATAGAGGCCGTTTCATATCGGCGCATGCGCAGTGGAGCCCCAAGGACCTGCGGCGGCCAGGACATCACACACCAGGCGCGCATCCTGAGGAAAGCACTCAGGGCGCGCGCCAGATGCTAACAGACACCCCACCGCCGAGGGAGCCAAAACGGGCAACACTGAAGATGTGCACAGCCTGATCAATATATAAATTGAAAGGGGAGAGAGAAAACATAACGGCCGTAACGACCACATGTGAACTAGAAATAGCGCTATGGCGAATACATACAAATGTAGCAGCATTCATGTAAAAATAATCTAATAACAAGAGGTAAAGTGCAATAGTGCTATAAAGTGCAAGACAAAATTACATAAATGCGCATAAATGTATTGCATATAAATCCATACAATGATAACAACATCAAATGGAGAGCAACAGCGCTATTTCCATGTAGTAGTCGTGAGATGGGTCAGACATCAGGTCACAGTCCTGAACATCAATCAAATAGAACTATAAAGAATATGTGAAGGAAGAAAAAATGAATAAAAGACAGAGGTTAAAAATAATATAAGACAAAACAATGAAAACAAAGAAACCACATCAAAACAATGACCGGAGCCAAGAAAGGAAAAAACTTCCTAAAGGAAGGAGGCAAAACTCAAAGATTCGTTCAGGCCATTGGGCACCATGGTGTCAAGTGACACAATCCATCGTGCCTCCATCTGAGCCAATATTTTTTTGTTATCGCCACCTCTTCTACCGAGGTGGAGAATATCGATTCCTCGGACCTTAAATGACGAAGCATCGCAATTGTGGTGACACCTAAAGTGACGAGGAATCGTCTTTAAATCACTCGGATCAGAGATGGACCTCGCCGCGCCAATATCCCTAACGTGCTCCCGAATGCGTATCCTCAATTCCCTCGTGTTAAGGAAAACGTATATCCTGGGGCAGCCGCACGTAGCATAATATATCACATTGTTGCTGCCGCAGGATATACGCAGGCGTATGTCAAAAGTCTTGACCCCATCAGAGGAAGAGAGAGTGGAGCATCGCAAGGTATTGGCGCAGGCGACGCAATGGCCACACGGATAGAAGCCCGGCGTAGGACCACGAGTTCCAAAAAGTGTTCTGGGGGGCAGGAACATAGTGACTCTTAACAAGGAGATCACTCAGATTCCTTGAACGTCGAGAAGTCATAGACGGCACATCACCCAAGGAGCGGGCCAGGGAGGGCTCAGTTTTCAATATGTCCCAATGTTTCAAAATAATTTTACACATATTGAACCATTCGTGATTGTATGTACAAATGAACCGTATAGGTCCATTATCACAAGTCTGTCTGTTATACCCAGTGGTATTAAGGAGACCGCCGCGTGGAGTCCTCCTTGCATGGTCATATCCCTGTTTTATACATCTGGCACTATAGCCGCGAGCCTTAAAGCGGTGTTTCAAATCATCTGCCTGCCTCTCAAAAATGGTGTCAGAAGAGCAGATCCGCCTCATTCTGAGAAATTGTCCGACCAGGACTGCCCTAATCATGGAAGGGTGATGAGCTGATTTGGCTTGAATTAGTGAGTTGACAGCAGTGGGCTTTCTGTAGATGTCTGTCCGGAAGCGTCGAGTAGAATCTACCTCCAGAGAGACGTCCAGGAATTCCACCTTAGTATGACTAAAAGTATATGTCAAATGAATATTTAAAGAATTATGATTTAATTCTGCCATGAACTCCTCAAGCTGCTGCACTGTCCCGCCCCACAACATCAAAATATCATCGATGTATCTAAACCAGTACAGCACATGGGAGGCGGCCGGCGCGCCCTCATCGTCAAACAAGGATCTCTCCCAGGAACCCAGGAATAGATTGGCGTATGCGGGCGCACAGGCCGCGCCCATGGCTGTACCATGCTTCTGCAGATAGAAATTGTCTTTAAAGACAAAAAAGTTGTGGGTCAAGACAAAATGCAGCAGCTCGAGGATCAACTCACGTAGAGGGCCGTCCAGGTCGGAGAACCCCAGGAAAAGGCGGACAGCGGCTAGGCCATCGGAACAATGCAAGTGTATAATGACTCCACGTCGGCGGTCACCAAAAGGGTAGTATTGTCCACAAGGATGCCATCAACCCGTGCCAGGACGTCAGGCAATGGCCTGAACGAATCCTTGAGTTTTGCCTCTTTCCTTTAGGAAGTTTTTTTCCTTTCTTGGCTCCGGTCATTGTTTTGATGTGGTTTCTTTGTTTTTATTGTTTTGTCTTATATTATTTTTAACCTCTGTCTTTTATTCATTTTTTCTTCCTTCACATATTCTTTATAGTTCTATTTGATTGATGTTCGGGACTGTGACCTGATGTCTGACCCATCTCACGACTACTACATGGAAATAGCGCTGTTGCTCTCCATTTGATGTTGTTATCATTGTATGGATTTATATGCAATACGTTTATTCGCATTCATGTAATTTTGTCTTGCACTTTATAGCACTATTGCACTTTACCTGTTGTTATTAGATTATATTTACATGAATGCTGCTATATTTGTATGTATTCGCCATAGCGCTATTTCTAGTTCATATGTGGTCGTTACGGCCTTTATGTTCTTTCTCTCCCCTTTCAATTTATATATTGATCTGGTTGTGCGCATCCTCAGTGTTGCCCGTTTTGGCTCCCTCGGCGGTGGGGTGTCTGTTAGCATCTGGCGCGCGCCCTGAGTGCTTTCCTCGGGACGCGCGCCTGTTGTGTGACGTCCTGGCCGCCGCAGGTCCTTGGGGCTCAACTGCGCATGCGCCGATATGAACCGGCCTCTATTGGTCAGACGTGACCATGTGACACATCACAAGGGGCTATTTGAAGGTCCTGTCCCTGCCTTACCATCATCCCCTTGATAAAGCGGCGTTCCACGCCAGCGAAACGTGCGTCGGGGTCCACATCCATTGGGGGCATTCTCTCCTCCTGCATGACCTTTAAAAATTCTCCCGGTAAGTCCATTACTTTTAGTGTGTGGAGTATTCCTCTCCCTTGCAATCATGACTGGGCCATGGGCTTTTATTACTGGGTTTTTCTGGCTCTATGACCCCTACTAAACCCACTTTTATCTAGTTACTGTGGAGTTTTTCTCCTACATTATTGTTACTCATATGCGGGTTTTTCTTTGGGACGTATTAGTCTGTGATATATATGTTATTTAACAGCAGGTGGTCTTTATGCTCCCTTTCTTCTACACCATATGTGCTTAGTGCTCATATTTTCATGTTTTGTCTCATGTTATAATTGTTATAATAAATTTTTTTTTTTACTTAATTTCCACCTATGACTCGCTGTTCTCCTTATTTAATCATATTTATTGAGTAGGTGTGTTTTTTTCCTTGAGGACCAGACACAATTGGTGCGGTCCGGTGTTTTTCTTTTTTTATATTTAATTATGCAGCTGGAATTGTTTATATTGATTATTTCTGTGTCATTCACAGTTGTCTTCAGCTTTGCAATGGACTTCCGAGCACGTGACGTAACATGGCGTGCCCAGATTGATGAAGGACTCCAGGATGGTGTAGATGGGTCCAATGATGGATCCAAGAAGGAATTACAAGAGGCCATTTTTCAATTTAAGGACCTTTTAAAAAAACGGACGAAGGTCTGGTGGAACCACGAGTTCCTTGACAAGTACATCAAGTCTGCCCTTATACCTAGGGGATTGCGGATTCAAGTGTTTCCTTCCTTTCCCATCTTGGATGATTCCTTTAAAAATCGATTGGAGGAGCTAACGAACACGTGCTCTATCGGTTTTATGACATTATTAAAAGAAATGAACGAGAGCACACTGGAAACACTTGAGTCCGAAATTTATTCATTACAGGTTGTTTTACGGCGAGAGATGTCTAGTGAAAATTTTAAAAAATTCAATGACAATATCGATGTTGATATGCAAAAATGGGCCCAAGAAATTCAGACTGCCAAATCGAAAATATATAAGCGCGACACCCAAGACAAACTTTCGTCGAGGGTGTATCGCTGGCTCAATTCAAATGAGCGTTCACGCCCAAGATATAGGCATTCGTCCTACTCTAGATCACGATCTGCTTCTATGCGATCAAATCGATCTGCTAATGAAGAATCAACTTCAAGAAATTTTCAGGATGGTGACTCTTCCGCCGGTATTTTTGTGGTAGGAAGATGGTGACCCGTCAGGCAACTAAAAATAAAACTGGCGGCGGGAAGTCCACCCAGTCTGCATCCCAGGGAGGGTTACAGGTATTGAACCTTTCCCAACATGTCTTGTCTGATACCCAATTGGAAGTCCTGAGTAGAGGTCTTACTTTTTCTCCAACTAATCAATTTAATTATTTTACAGCTGTGAAAGACCTGCAATTATTTTCTCGCAAGCTTCTACTCAGGAAATTACACAGCCGGGATCAATCATTGGAGTCTTGGAGTGAGGCCGAGAGGGAGGCTTTGACTAATCTTGAGGAGCTGCTTGAGGAACAAGTGACGCCTTCCACAAGTAGGTTTCCCACATCACTTTTGCCTAGATCAACGAGGATCCCACCTTGTCATTCTGCCCAGCCATAGATAGCTTTACAAGGTTGGTCACGGAGGATCTTAAAAAAATTACCAACTACACGTAGATTTGATAACCTCACACATGAACAGCGCCGGGCACTGTCTCAATTACAGTCTCTGCCCGACATTGTTTTCAAGTCAGCTGACAAGGGGGGAACATTGTGGTCTGGCCTTGTGACAAATACGAAAAGGAAGCATTTCGTCAACTTAAAGATTCCAGTACATATATTATGTTGACACATAGTCCATTATCCTCCTTCTCTGCTGAACTCCAGGATATTTTACATAGGGCATATGAGTCTGGTATTATCACCAAAAAAATTCTGGATGGCTTACTCATCAGATGCCCGAAGACTCCAACCTTTTACCTTCTGCCTAAAATCCACAAGGATGCCCTCAACCCCCCGGGGCGTCCTATTGTGTCTGGAATTAATGGACCATGTGATATGATATGCAAATTTTTGGATTTTTATCTAAAACCAATCGTGGAGACGTTACCATCTTATATCCGTGACTCAACAGACATCCTGGCACGGGTTGATAACATCCTTGTGGACAATACTACCCTTTTGGTGACCGCCGACGTGGAGTCATTATACACTTGCATTGATCATTCCGATGGCCTAGCCGCTGTCCGCCTTTTCCTGGGGTTCTCCGACCTCGACGGCCCTCTACGTGAGTTGATCCTCGAGCTGCTGCATTTTGTCTTGACCCACAACTTTTTTGTCTTTAAAGACAATTTCTATCTGCAGAAACGTGGTACAGCCATGGGTGCGGCCTGTGCACCCGCGTACGCCAATCTCTTCCTGGGTTCCTGGGAGAGATCCTTGTTTGGCGACGCGGGCGCACCGGCCGCCTCCCATGTGCTGTACTGGTTTAGATACATCAATGATATTTTGATGTTGTGGGGCGGGACTGTGCAGCAGTTTGAGGAGTTCATGGCAGAATTAAATCATAATTCTTTAAATATTCATTTGACATATACTTTTAGTCAGAAAAACAGGCACAAAAAAACAAATATCCAAAAATGAAATAAAAAATCTTTTTGCAAAAATGCATGAAGGTAGTAATAATCATAAGGGTATTTAGTAAACATAATTTTGATCAAAATAATGTACAAGCCATCCCGCCACGTCAAGGCAACCCTCTGTGCGACAGTCCTACTCTAATATTGAAAACCTTTCCACTTGTCAAGTGACTTAAATGTGAACAAGGGCAGAGGGACTGAACCCACCAGTTGAAGCTCTGGCCAGACAGGATGGATTTTCTCAACTCAGAAAACAGGGCGGTCACACCCTTATATGCACGGAATGCACTATGAACTACATAGAAAACTAGATCTGAACTGAAAAAGTAAGTTAATGTGTATGCAAAATGTAAATGCATATTAACACATGACCATTACACAGAAAAACAGGCACAAAAAAACAAATATCCAAAAATGAAATAAAAAAATCTTTTTGCAAAAATGCATGAAGGTAGTAATAATCATAAGGGTATTTAGTAAACATAATTTTGATCAAAATAATGTACAAGCCATCCCGCCACGTCAAGGCAACCCTCTGTGGGACAGTCCTACTCTAATATTGAAAACCTTTCCACTTGTCAAGTGACTTAAATGTGAACAAGGGCAGAGGGACTGAACCCACCAGTTGAAGCTCTGGCCAGACAGGATGGATTTTCTCAACTCAGAAAACAGGGCGGTCACACCCTTATATGCACGGAATGCACTATGAACTACATAGAAAACTAGATCTGAACTGAAAAAGTAAGTTAATGTGTATGCAAAATGTAAATGCATATTAACACATGACCATTACACAGAAAAACAGGCACAAAAAAACAAATATCCAAAAATGAAATAAAAAATCTTTTTGCAAAAATGCATGAAGGTAGTAATAATCATAAGGGTATTTAGTAAACATAATTTTGATCAAAATAATGTACAAGCCATCCCGCCACGTCAAGGCAACCCTCTGTGGGACAGTCCTACTCTAATATTGAAAACCTTTCCACTTGTCAAGTGACTTAAATGTGAACAAGGGCAGAGGGACTGAACCCACCAGTTGAAGCTCTGGCCAGACAGGATGGATTTTCTCAACTCAGAAAACAGGGCGGTCACACCCTTATATGCACGGAATGCACTATGAACTACATAGAAAACTAGATCTGAACTGAAAAAGTAAGTTAATGTGTATGCAAAATGTAAATGCATATTAACACATGACCATTACACAGAAAAACAGGCACAAAAAAACAAATATCCAAAAATGAAATAAAAAATCTTTTTGCAAAAATGCATGAAGGTAGTAATAATCATAAGGGTATTTAGTAAACATAATTTTGATCAAAATAATGTACAAGCGATCCCGCCACGTCAAGGCAACCCTCTGTGGGACAGTCCTACTCTAATATTGAAAACCTTTCCACTTGTCAAGTGACTTAAATGTGAACAAGGGCAGAGGGACTGAACCCACCAGTTGAAGCTCTGGCCAGACAGGATGGATTTTCTCAACTCAGAAAACAGGGCGGTCACACCCTTATATGCACGGAATGCACTATGAACTACATAGAAAACTAGATCTGAACTGAAAAAGTAAGTTAATGTGTATGCAAAATGTAAATGCATATTAACACATGACCATTACACAGAAAAACAGGCACAAAAAACAAATATCCAAAAATGAAATAAAAAATCTTTTTGCAAAAATGCATGAAGGTAGTAATAATCATAAGGGTATTTAGTAAACATAATTTTGATCAAAATAATGTACAAGCCATCCCGCCACGTCAAGGCAACCCTCTGTGGGACAGTCCTACTCTAATATTGAAAACCTTTCCACTTGTCAAGTGACTTAAATGTGAACAAGGGCAGAGGGACTGAACCCACCAGTTGAAGCTCTGGCCAGACAGGATGGATTTTCTCAACTCAGAAAACAGGGCGGTCACACCCTTATATGCACGGAATGCACTATGAACTGCATAGAAAACTAGATCTGAACTGAAAAAGTAAGTTAATGTGTATGCAAAATGTAAATGCATATTAACACATGACCATTACACAGAAAAACAGGCACAAAAAAACAAATATCCAAAAATGAAATAAAAAATCGTTTTTGCAAAAATGCATGAAGGTAGTAATAATCATAAGGGTATTTAGTAAACATAATTTTGATCAAAATAATGTACAAGCCATCCCGCCACGTCAAGGCAACCCTCTGTGGGACAGTCCTACTCTAATATTGAAAACCTTTCCACTTGTCAAGTGACTTAAATGTGAACAAGGGCAGAGGGACTGAACCCACCAGTTGAAGCCTCCCATGTGCTGTACTGGTTTAGATACATCGATGATATTTTGATGTTGTGGGGCGGGACAGTGCAGCAGCTTGAGGAGTTCATGGCAGAATTAAATCATAATTCTTTAAATATTCATTTGACATATACTTTTAGTCATACTAAGGTGGAATTCCTGGACGTCTCTCTGGAGGTAGATTCTACTCGACGCTTCCAGACAGACGTCTACAGGAAGCCCACTGCTGTCAACTCACTAATTCATGCCAAATCAGCTCATCACCCTTCCACGATTAGGGCCGTCCCGGTCGGACAATTTCTCAGGATGAGGCAGATCTGCTCTTCTGACACCATTTTTGAGAGGCAGGCAGATGATTTGAAACACCGCTTTAAGGCTCGCGGCTATAGTGCCAGATGTATAAAACAGGGTATGACCGTGCAAGGAGGACTCCACGCGGCGGTCTCCTTAATACCACTGGGTATAACAGACAGACTTGTGATAATGGACCTATACGGTTCATTTGTACATACAATCACGAATGGTTCAATATGTGTAAAATTATTTTGAAACATTGGGACATATTGAAAACTGAGCCCTCCCTGGCCCGCTCCTTGGGTGATGTGCCGTCTATGACTTCTCGACGTTCAAGGAATCTGAGTGATCTCCTTGTTAAGAGTCACTATGTTCCTGCCCCCAGAACACTTTTTGAAACTCGTGGTCCTACGCAGGGTTTCTATCCGTGTGGCCATTGCGTCGCCTGCGCCAATACCTTGCGATGCTCCACTCTCTCTTCCTCTGATGGGGTCAAGACTTTTGACATACGCCTGCGTATATCCTGCGGCAGCAACAATGTGATATATTATGCTACGTGCGGCTGCCCCAGGATATACGTTTTCCTTAACACGAGGGAATTGAGGATACGCATTCGGGAGCACGTTAGGGATATTGGCGCGGCGAGGTCCATCTCTGATCCGAGTGATTTAAAGACGATTCCTCGTCACTTTAGGTGTCACCACAATTGCGATGCTTCGTCATTTAAGGTCCGAGGAATCGATATTCTCCACCTCGGTAAAAGAGGTGGCGATAACAAAAAAATATTGGCTCAGATGGAGGCACGATGGATTGTGTCACTTGACACCATGGTGCCCAATGGCCTGAACGAATCTTTGAGTTTTGCCTCCTTCCTTTAGGAAGTTTTTTCCTTTCTTGGCTCTGGTCATTGTTTTGATGTGGTTTCTTTGTTTTCATTGTTTTGTCTTATATTATTTTTAACCTCTGTCTTTTATTCATTTTTTTTCTTCCTTCACATATTCTTTATAGTTCTATTTGATTGATGTTCGGGACTGTGACCTGATGTCTGACCCATCTTATTTTTACATGAATGCTGCTACATTTGTATGTATTCGCCATAGCGTCGGGGTCCACATCCATTGGGGGCATTCTCTCCTCCTGCATGACCTTTAAAAATTCTCCCGGTAAGTCCATTACTTTTAGTGTGTGGAGTATTCCTCTCCCTTGCAATCATGACTGGGCCATGGGCTTTTATTACTGGGTTTTTCTGGCTCTATGACCCCTACTAAACCCACTTATATCTAGTTACTGTGGAGTTTTTCTCCTAAATTATTGTTACTCATATGCGGGTTTTTCTTTGGGACGTATTAGCCTGTGATATGGATGTTATTTAACAGCAGGTGGTCTTTATGCTCCCTTTCTTCTACACCATATCTGGTTAGTGTTCATATTTTCATGTTTTGTCTCATGTTATAATTGTTATAATAAATTTATATTTTTTACTTAATTTCCACCTATAACTCGTTGTTCTCCTTATTTAATCAAGTATCCTTAAGAAGACTGGAAAACATGTATTTGGAAGTCGCCTTTCTACACTCATCAGGAGAGCTTTAAACTAGAACAATGTGGGAAGGGAAGCAAAAGGCCAGAAAAAGCTATACACCTGACAAATATTATTGAGAATTCTGCTATTAGAAGTGGAAGGAAAGAACAAAGACAAAAAAATCTAAATAATAAAATTATTGGAGAAAGAGAAACCAATCACAAACTAAAATGTTTCTATACGAATGCACAAAGCATGGGCAACAAACAAGGCGAATTGGAACTACTAACACAGGAAAAGAAATACGATGTCTTTGGAATCACTGAAACTTGTTGGGACAATACACATGATTGGAATACAAGGCTAGAAGGATACATCTTATTTGCAAGAAACAGACTTGATAAACGAGGAGGAGGTGTCGCATTGTATGTTACAAAAGCGTATATCTGCACAGAGATTGAAGCTTCAGAGACTGGGAGTTCTGTGGAAACTGTTTGGGTAAGAATACAAGGACAGAACAATGGAAAGGACACCATTGTAGGCATTTACTACAGGCCGCCTGTGCAAGCTGAAGATGTGGATAAACTTTATGCATCAAATGGCCAAGTTCTCCAAAAAATATGACATAGTTGTCATGAAAGATTTCAACTATCCAGACATTTGTTGGGAATCTCTCTCAGGCAAAACTAGCAGGTCAAGGAAATCCTTATCCTCTCTTGCTGACAACTTTATCTTCCAAAAGGTAGGGGAGAAAACAAGGGGATCTGCTACCTTGGACCTAATTCTTATAAACCGGGAGGAAATTGTTGAGGAGGTAACAGTGGCTGGGACCCTAGGAGGTAGCAACCATGCTATTTTAGAATTTTGGATAACTAGAGAAAGGCCTGTGAAGACTCAGACATTAAGGTTAGATTTCAGAAAGGCAGATTTTAAGGAACTCAGAAAGAGAATTGGAGGGATCCAATGGCTGGATATCCTAGAAAAATGTCCAGGAAGGATAGGAAATCTTGAAAAATGAAATTCTCAAAGCACAATCGTTAACAATTCCAAAACAAGGGAAGAATAGGAAGCATTTAAGGAAACCAGGATAGATGAACACAGAACTTAAACACATGCTAAAAAGGAAGAAAGAAATGTTTATCAAATGGAAAGAGGGCGGCAAAACCAAAGAAGAATATAATGCTGTCTGCAGAACCTACAGGGCACGAATCAGATTATCTAAAGCTGACAATGAATTGAGGCTTGCAAGAGATGTCAAAAGCAATAAAAAAGGATTTTGGGGATATGTCAAAAGTAAAAGAAAAGTCAAAGATGCTATAGGATTTTTACAGGATGAAAATGATGAAATGGTAAGACAGGATGATGAGAAGGCTGAACTTTAAATTCCTATTTTGCATTTCTTTTCTCTCAGAAAGGAAATGCAACATCAACTGTTCTTCACTGTCCTATTAAGGGAATAGAAGAATCCAGGATATCTATAAACAGAAAGATAGTGAGGAAACACTTGGCTAACCTAAATGAATTCAAATCTCCAGGTCCGTATGAATTATACCCCAGAGTACTGAAGGAGATAGCAGAAGAAATTTTTGAACCACTCTCCATAATCTTTGAAAATTCTTGGAGAACAGAAGTCCCAGAAGACTGGAGAAGAGAAAAATGTTGTTCCTATCTTCAAAAAGGGGAAGAAGGTGGACCTAGCCAACTATAGGCCGGTGAGTCTGACTTCTATACCAGGAAAGATCTTTGAACAAATTATTAAACAACATGTATGTAAGTACCTGGATAAGAATTAAGTGAGTAAACAAAGTCAGCATGGGTTTGTAACTAATAAGTCATGTCAGACTAACTTAATTTCCTGCCATGACAGAATCACTGACTGGGTGGATCAGGGAAATGCTGTAGATATAGTATATCTTGACTTCAGCAAAGCATTTGACAAAGTATCTCACACAATCCTTATTGAAAAAATGACTAAGCATGGAATGGACAAGGCAACTGTTAGGTGGATTCATAACTGGCTTAGTGATCGGACCCAAAGAGTGGTTGTGAATGGCTGCACATCCAGTTGGAAGAATGTCTCAAGTGGGGTACCACAGGGCTCTGTCCTGGGCCCTGTATTGTTCAACATCTTTATCAATGATTTAGATGAAGGAATTGAGGGTAAACTGATTAAATTTGCTGATGACACAAAGCTAGGAGGGATAGCTAATACTAGAGAAGAGAGAGGATTCAAAAGATATAAATAAACTGGAGCAGTGGGCAGCAACTAACAGAATGGTTTTTAACAGGGAAAAATGCAAAGTACTATATCTGGGCAATAAAAATGAAAAAAGCATATACAGAAGGGAAGGAATAGGGCTAAGCAACAGCACATGTGAAAAAGACTTGGGTATACTAATAGATCACAGACTGAACATGAGTCAATAGTGTGATTCAGCAGCAAAAAAGGCAAATACAATTCTGGGATGTATTAAGCATACAGTCTAGATCACGTGAAGTGATTATTGCCCTCTACTCCTCTTTGGTCAGACCTCATCTGGAATACTGTGTCCAGTTTTGGGCACCACATTTCAAAAAAGACATCAACAAACTGGAGCAAGTTCAGAAAAGAGTGACCAGAATGGTGACCGGTCTGTAAAACAATGCCCTGTGAGGAACGGTTTGCAGGATTTGGGAATGCTTAGCTTGCAAAAGAGAAGACCGAGAGGAGACTTAATAGCTGTCTGCAAATATCTCAAAGGCTGTCACATTGTAGAAGGATCATCTTTATTCCCATTTGCACAAGGAAAGACTAGAAGCAATGGGATGAATCTGAATGGGAGGAGACACAGATTAGATATTAGAAAAAACTTTTTGACAGGGTGATCAATGAGTGGAACTGGCTTCCACGAGAGGTGGTGAGTTCTCCTTCATTAGAAGTCTTCAAACAGAGGCTGGACAGACATCTGTCTGGGATGATTTAGTGAATCCTGCTTTGAGCAGGGGGTTGGACCAGATGGCCCAGGAGGTCACTTCCAACTCTACGATTCTGTAATTCTATCCTGAGATCAGAGCCATAACTTTTATTTTTCCGTCAATATGGCCATGTGAGGGCTTATCTTTTGCGGGACGAGTTGTTCTTTTGAACAACACCATTGGTTTTACCATGTCGTGTACTCAAAAACGGGAAAAAAATTCCAAGTGCGGTGAAATTGCAAAAAAAGTGCAATCCCACACTTGTTTTTTGCTTGATTAACTAAATGCTAAAAGTGACCTACCACTATGATTCTCCAGATCTTTACGAGTTAATAAACACCAAACATGTCTAGGTTCTCTTATCTAAGTGGTGAAAAAAACTTCCAAAGTTTGCTAAAAAAAAAAAAAAAATTGCGCCATTTTCCGAGACCCGTAGCGTCTCCATTTTTCGTGATCTGGGGTCGGTTGAGGGCTTATTTTTTCTGCACCGAGCTGACATTTTTAATGATACTTTTGTGCAAATACGTTCTTTTGATCGCCCGTTAGTGCATTTTAATTCAATGTCGCGGCGACCAAAAAAGTGTAATTCTGGGGTTTTTAATTTTTTTCTCGCTACGCCGTGTAGCAATGGGGTTAATCTTTATTTTATTGAGAGATTGGGCGATTCTGAACGCGGCGTGCCTAATATGTGTATGTTTGATTTTTTTCTTTTATTGTTTTATTTTGATTGGGGCGAAAGGGGGGTGATTTGAACTTTTAGTTTTTTTTTTAATTTTTAAACACTTTTTTTTTAACTTTTGGCATGCTTCAATATCCTCCATGGGAGGCTAGAAGCATGCCACACTTGATCGGCTCTGCTACATATGGGCATTGAGCAGATCGCTCATATGTAGCAGATTTACTGCATTGCTATGAGCCTGCAACAACCATAGAGGTCTCTATTAGACCTCTGGTTGTCAAGGCAATGCGTCGCCGACCCCGATCACGTGACGGGGTCGGCAATGAGCTCACTACTGGCCCAGCGGCCAGAAGCTCTAGTTAAATGCCCGCTGTCAGCTTTGACAGCAGGTTTTAACTAGTTAATAGGCGTGGCCGGATCACGATTCCGCTCGCGCCTACTGCAGGCACATGTCAGCTGTTTATAACAGCTGACATGTCACGGCTTTGAGGTGTGCTCACCGCCGGAGCCCACCTCAAAGCAGGGATCCTAACCGATGACGTACTATCCCATCATCGGTAAGGAGGGGGTTAAATAATTTCTAACACCACGAGCTTCATTGGGCTACAGGAAAGCTACATCTATCTCAAACCACCTAGTATCTAGCCATTTCAGACATACAAAAACAATGTCCACGACAAAAGATCTCTTGTTCTTCCCATGTAAAATGCGCACGGCATGTCAAATTTTGATCCCAAGAAAATCTGTCATCGACGCCTTTTAGAAAAGTATATCTTCTTTATCAGCATCTGAACTGCTCCTCAGTCGGGGTGGTATACAGTATGGAATGTACATGTGGTTTAAAATATGTAGACAAAATGACGAGGGATTTGAAAGCTTGAAAGCACATTATGTCACGCTGTATAGCAGATATAATATGTGATGTCAGTAATCTATATCAAAAGGGCAACATACTATATAACATGCGCATAGATATATGATAACATAGATTTACCTGACAGAATGTCCAGTCGGTCAAAACGGAATCCGTTATACGCTGTCACCGGCTAGAGGGTGACCGGGGTCTAAGCTGACCCTAAACTGGGGTCCTAACTAATCCCTCAACCTGGAGGTACTGTTAAAGGTACAGAGGTCCAGGCCACCAGCGTAAACCCTGTCTCCTATCAATCCCTGCCAACTGTATTCTAGTCCTAAGAAGGACCCTGAATACCACCAAAGGGAATGAACAGGTAACGGTTAATGAACAGAAAGACATACAAGAAAGACAAGAAATAAAGTAAATAAAGTCTTACATACAACACTCACACACAGTAGGAACACCTAAGGTCTCAGAGAAAAACTATAAGCTGTAAGAGTAAAAACAACTAAGGAGCTCTTAGCTTAAGTATTCTCCGAACCGATCCAGTCTGCTAGACTACATGAATGCTTTCACCGGCGTCTAACACCCAGACTGGCAGGAATATAAAGGAAACTAATTAGAACATAATCAAAAGCAGCCGGGCGAGGCTGCACCTAGCCTTAGCAAAGAGCTAGGTAAAATTAACTCTCTCATTACCAAAAAACAAAGAACCAGCAACTCAGCTGTGAGAAGTCAGAATGTGCAATCGCGACGATCTTTGTGGCGATGCACCCATGACACATTAGCAGTATAATCAATTTTGACAAGGACAATCATACGTGTCACGAGCAGAAAAGTGTATTTAACCCTAGTTCTATTGCGAGACACTTCAAGAACAAACATGGACTTCATTGGAAGGAACTCCAGGGATGGGCAATCTGTTAAATTAAATTAGATATTAGAGGGGGAAATCTGGACTCAATTTTGTTAAGAAAGAAGAGCGAATGGATCTTAAGGCTCAATGCCATCAATCCTCAAGGGTTGAATGAAAATTTCAACGTTGGTTGTTTATTATGAACCTATCTGTGGAATGAATTTTCTGGACCCATATGGCCTTTTCTTTGAAATACATGATTGGAGGAATGTATTTAATCACAATTTTCTCTAATAACTCCCCACGACAGCACACCTGGAGGATGTTACCCCTTTCCTAATAGAGACAGGAAATATCAAAGAGGTTAAATAACCCGCCCCCACACATCCTCCCCCTCAGTGTTCTTTCCTTTCCCTACTAGGAATGAAGAGGTCATCCTCAGTGTGCTGTTACGACAACAGTCGCCGGGGGGAATAGATTCTAGCTGGGAAGCAGACTTACCTCTCCTCCCCGAGCGCTGCTCCCGTCTCAATTTAGGACTCGGGGACCCCCCTCCAGTCCACATCTTTGGATAAGGTCTGGAAGGGATTCTTCGGTTGGAGGCCTCTCTGAGCTCTCCAGCCTCTTCTCCGGCATGTGGATCCAGGAAGCGTGTCGCGCTGGACATGCACATGCGAGAACTTCCGTGTCTGAAGCCGGTGGAAGGAGGAGACGTCACACACCGGCCGGCTTCAGCACAGAGGCAAGGTTCTTGCGTTTCATGCTGGAACGCATAAGCAACAGCGCAGATGGTGTCGGCGGGCCCCTTCCCCCTCACACCTGGACATCGGTGGGAGGAGGTCCTCTGATTAATTAGAGGATAGGTGCTGGAAGTCTGGTTGCCCATATAAGAGCCCTGGACAAGGAATACATCTAAAGTAGGACCACTGTGTGGTAACAGCATGGAGATGTCAGGTCTGCAGATCCCAGCACCCTCCCAATCCCAGTAAGTACTCTGGCACTGGGTGTCCATTCCCTGTGTGCAGGTTTAGAGCCTTATTATTCCTTCTCCCCTTTTACTTTTAGGGGACAAGGAACCTGCACCAGGAAGCAAGTCCAAGACTTCATGGAGATGTGCAGTCTGTACAAGAAAGGGCCTCTTCGCATAAAAAGACATTATGTAAAGAGTGCACTGAGAAAGTCATCAGGGAAGGGCAATCATCCTTGATAGACGAAATTAAGGGCCTAATCCAACAGAAGATAAAAACCTCCCTGGCCGCTTTTTTCCAGCCTGCACCCTCTTCCAGTGTCCCTCCAGAAGCTAAAAGGAGAAAGCTTAATCTAGAGGAGGAAGGGTATGATGATTCTCAGGATGAAACAATGATCCCAGACGAATCTCTGGAAGAAAGCGAATTAAGCCTGGACCCAGAGGTCTCCCAACAGGAGTGATATTATTTTTCAGGTGATATAGAGGAACTCACGGCAGTAAGGAGGACCATGGAGATTGAAGAGTAGAAGACTGCCCAGACTGTACAGGAAGAAATGTTCGAGGGTCTCCATTCTAGGAAGAAGCAGGCGTTTCCTATTCATAAAAACATCTGGGACCTGGTGCTAGAGGAGTGGAATCCCCAGAAAAGAGGCTAACAATTCCGGCGCAGATAAAGGACAGGTTCCCTGTGGACGACGAGATGGCATCATTCTGGTCAGAGATTCCAAAGGCCAACGTCCAGATTGCGCGGGTAGCTAAAAAAAACAAACACTACCATTTGAGGATTCCTCACAGTTGAAGGACCCTCTGGAATGCAAGATGGATGGGCTACTGAGGAAATCATGGGAAACCTCTGCATCTTTATTAAATACCAATGCCGTTTCTACCTGTGGGACCCGATTGATGTACCTTTGGCTGTGGCAGCTGGAGGAACACCTGTCCACGGGTACTCCCAGAGAGGACATCCTAGCTTCTCTGCCTCTCCTCCAGAAAGCAACAGGGTTCTTGGCAGATGCCTCTGCAGAATCTGTAAGAGTGGCAGCAAGATCATCACGGTTATCAAACTCTGTGAGACGAGCACTCTGGTTAAGATCCTGGCACGGGGACATGACTTCAAAAATGAAGTTGTATTCTATCCCTTTGAAAGGGAAATACATCTTTGGTCCGGCCCTCAACGAGCTGTTAGAGTAGGCTTCGGATAAAAAGAATACCTAACCTGAACCTAGGAATACTAGGAAAAGGCCCTTTTGCCCCAGCAAGAACATACACCTCAGTACAAGGGGAATGGCAAATCAGGTTGCTGGAGCTACCCAAAAGGGGGAAAAGGCAGAAATCTTTTCTTCCTCACTCTCAGAGACAAAATAAGCCATGACGCCAACACTGTAGGAGGTCGAATCTCAAACTTCCTTCCACAGTGGCACAAGATACTCTAACAGCAGTCAGGGAAGAAATAAAGATAGAGTTTGCCTCATATCCTCCAAAAACAATGTGACCCTCCTCTCCAGAGCTACAGTCCATCTTGATAGCAGGAGTGATGGGCCTATTGTCTACAAAGGTAGTCTCCATAGTCCCGGAAAGGGAAAGAAATGGGACATTACCCAAATCTGTTCCTCATAAAAAAACAAACGGGTCCCATCGGGTAATAATCAACCTGAAACCCCTAAATCGTTACATAACATACAGAAGATTCAAGATGGAATCTGTCAAGTCAACAGTACCTCTGATTTGGTAGGATTTAGTCATGGCGACAATAGACTACAGGATGCATATTACCACATCCCGATCCATCCAAATTGTCGGAAATTTTTAAGATTCGCGATTGCCCAGGGAGAGCACACAGTCCATTATCAGGTCAATGTCCTCCCATTCGGTCTATCGAAGTTCCGGCCCCACGGAACTTCACAAAGATCATGTCAGAGCTCATGGCATACATCAGAGGTCAACACATATGCATAGTTCCATACCTCGACGATTTCTTGTTGGTGGCTCCTTCAGTACCCATGCTACATGCACATATACAGATGACGACCCAGAGCTTATCATCTCTATGCTGGATAGTGAACCTCAAGAAGTCAGATGGTTCCTGCAACAGCAAAGACATTCTTGGGCATCCTACTAGACTCACACAGCCAAACATCTTTCTTGCCCTAACAAAAACAGATCTTGTTAAAATCAAAGATAAAGATACTACAGAGCAAGAAGGTGGTGTCATTAAGATGGGCCATGTCGGTTCTAGGATCCATGACAGCCTGCATCCAGATAGTAGCATGGGTACAAGCACACACCAGAATGCTTCAGATGCACATCCTGGAAAACTGGGACTGATGCCCAGAATACTTGGACAAGAAGATCCAGATGCTGCCTCACATAAAGACCTCATTGACATGGGGGCTAAAAATGAAAAATTTGAGCAGAGGGGTCCCCTGGACGCAAGACCCAGTGATCACTATAAAAGTAGATGCCAGTGGGAAAGGATGGGGATCCATGGTCTCCCAACACGTATTCCAGGGATGCTGGTCAGACGAGATAAGCCAACGATCCTCAAATTTCAGGGAACTGAACGATGTAGAGGAGGTACTCAGGACCACAGTAGCACATGTTCAGGATAACCCTGTCAAAATATGCTCATACAACATGACAATTGTTGCCCACCTTCGTCATCAAGGAAGTACAAGGCGCAAGGACCTGAAGGCTATATCAGCCAGAATATTCTCATGGTCTGAAGGACACCTCTCCCTGCCTGCTCTGCACATAAAGAGTGCTGTTATGTAAATTTAATTAGGATAAATCTGTCCTGCAGTGTTTGCTGCTGCTGTTCCCAATCTTAGATTAAATGTCTTTTTTTGAGCGCTCAGACGAAATGAGGACTGTCCACACGGAAGTGTCAGTATAACAGTTCGTCAAGACCAACAGTTTATTATTCATACAAGGTTTTATACGTTTACAAAAAGGGGCTGGTTAGTCAATTAACATACAATTAAAAGCTGCTAGATTATTGGCTGTTTTAGTGTAAGTATGATAATTATGATAAAAGGGCTGAAGTAGCAGATTTATTGTTCTTTGCCCCAGTTTTCCTACGTGACTAGTAAAGAAAATAATAGATATCTACCCAGACCTTCTGTCTTTGTTTCCCTTTTTCTGTGTCCTTGGTAAAAAGTCCCTATGAGCTATCTGTTGCAGCAGCCTGACTTATGTAGGCCAGGGGTCATCTTAAGCAACTCATTATAGCTAGCATCAGCTTTTGCATAGATATGCTGAGCACAGGATTTTTAGCAAGTGAGATCTATCTGACTGTAAATGCATATATATGAATATATATTGAATACGAGGAATACATATATATTTCCATGACAGTGCGTTAAACATACAGGCCGATTTCCTGATCAGAACAGAAATTCATCCAGGGAAATGGAGTCTAGACTCAGAGGTCTTTCAGATACTGACCAGAAGATGGGCCATCCAGAGGTAGATCTCTTTGCAAGTGGACAGAACGCAAAAGTAGATCAATACTTTTCACTAAATCCATCCCATCCCTGCTTAGGTGTAGATGCGTTAGCCCACCCATGGAGATTAGAACTGACTTATGCCTTCCCTCCATTACCAATCCTACCAAGGGTTTTACAAAAAATAAGGTTGGAAAATCTCAAGATAATCTTGGTGGCACCATTCTGGCCCAAAAGAAGCTGGTTTCTGTACCCTTTCCAGCTTCAGTATAGAGGGACTGGTAGAGCTACCCCCGGTCAGAAGCCTCCACCGGGGGCCAATCTTCCATCCGGATCCCGAGATTACATCTGAGTACCTGGCTTCTGAGTTCTCAATCCTGAAGACCAGAGGGTTGTCAGAAAGGTCATTAGGACACTACAAGAAGGCAGTAACAAACTCTATATACCAAAAGATATGGAAGACCTTTATCTCATGGAGTGCACCCAAACAACCTAACCCGCACCAACCAAACTTAGCATGGATCCTAGATTTTCTGCAAGACGGGCTAAAGAAGGGTCTCAGACCTAGCACCCTCAAAGTCCAGGTGGCGGCTCTAAGCTCATATTTTGACCAGACTTTAACCGACCACCAATGGATTAGAAGGTTTATGACAGCAGCATCTCGCATACGTCCAAGAGCTATGAATTTAGTACCGTCCTAGGACCTCAATGTGGTCCTGAAGAGGCTCACACTTCCACCTTTTGAGCCCTTGTCATCCATAGATGTAGACAGACTCTCCTGGTAGCAATAACTACAGCTAGGAGAGTGACTGAAATACAAGCTTTCTCGATCAATGAACCCTACATGAAAATCTTACAGGACCGGCTTATTCTGCAACTGGATCCGCCATTTCTTCCCAAGGTAGTCTCAGAGTTTCACAAGTCTCAGGAGATAATTCTTCCCTCCTTCTATCAAGAGCCAGGAAGTAAGGAAGAAGAAGAGTTCCACACCTTGGATGTTTGGAGAATGGTACTCCATTATCTTCAGATGACAGAAAAATATAGGAAGGACCAAAACCTGTTTGTTCACCTTCGAGGACAGAATAAGGGGAAGAAGACTTCCAGGTCTACGATCGCCAACTAGATCAAGAGACAAATCTCTGAGGCATATCACATCCAGTTCCTTCCACCGCCAGAGAAATTTAAAGCTCACTCTACCAGAGCAACATCTGTCTCCTGGGCTGAGAAAGCCAGTGCTTCCATCGAGCAGATATGGAGAGCTACTACCTGGTCGTCGGTCCATACGTTCTCCAAGCATTACAGGCTATACCTGATGTCTAAAGAGGTGTTGGCCTTCAGGAGAAAAGTCCTCTGAGTTATAGTCCCTCCCTAAACATTACTCTTGGGTACTCCAGGTATGCTGCCGTGTGGATTGCTAGAGAAAATAGGATTAGACTTACCGGTAATTCGGTTTCTAATAACCTACCACGACAGCATGGGTAAATCCCTCCCTTTTGCTTAATTTTTCTCAGACAAATAGAATAAAATATAATTTGATGCATTCCTTCTCCTGTGGTCCTTTATAATAACACTGAGGGGGAGGATGTGGGAGGGGTTATTTAACCTCTTTGATATTTCCAGTCCCTGTTAGGAAGGGGGTAACGTTCTCCAGGTGTGCTGTCGTAGTGGGTTACTAGAAACCGAATTACCGGTAAGTCTAATTCTATTTTTTTGTTATGAATATCACTATGGTATACATGAACTTAGAATGACATTATTGGGCTATAAACATTCTGGTTTATATATTTGTGTGGCATTATTTTTCATACCATAGATTAATCATATCAGATACGTTTAACAATTATATCTTTTGACGTTTTATATTTTAATTAGGAATCCGGATATATGCCTACGTTGTTACAAATTCTCCTTAGTGGTACTATTATATATTATATCATGGACAGGGAGATATATGATAATTGATCTTTGGGCCTTAAAAACTCATTATAAAATTCATATTATGGAATAAGCAAGCTATATAACTTATATACGACCCATAACATTTCCATTGAATATGCGCAGCCCAAATAATAAAATATATGTGTCTTATGATGTATTGTGTAGGTATATCTGACAATTTGATGCACATTCATTCGAGGTGAAATTAAGAACATTGTATTCCAGAAGACTGACATATACAGCTCTGGCAAAAATTAAGAGACCACTGCAAAATTTTCAGTTTGTCTGATTTTCTCTTTATAGGTATATTTTTGAGTAAAATGTAAATTGCGCTTTTATTCTATAAACTACTGACAACATGTCTCCGAATTTCCAAGCAATAAATTTTGTATTTATTTTCAGAAAATGAGAAATGGTCAAAATAACAAATAAATGCACTGCTTGCAGACCTCAAATAATGCTAAGAAAACAAGTTCATAATCATTTAGAAATAATAATACTAATGTTTTAACTCAGGAAGAGTTCAGAAATCAATATTTTGTGGAATTACCATGATTTTTAATCACAGCTTTCATGCGTCTTGGCATGCTTTCCACCAGTCTTTCACACTGCTTTTGAGTGACATGCCACTCCTGGTACACAAATTTAAGAAGTTCTTCTTTGTTTGATGGCTTGTGACTATCCATCTTCCTCTTGATTACATTCCAGAGATTTTCAATGGGATTCAGGTCTGGAGATTGGGTAAGCCATGACATGGATTTAATGTGGTGGTCCTTCATCCACACATTGATTGACCTAGCTGTGTGGCATGGCGCATTGTCCTGCTGGAAAAACCAGTCCTCAGAGTCCAGGGTCAAGTTGAAGCTGCAACAAGTGAAACGGCAGTCTTTCACTCCTGCACTCCCCGCATTCCTCCCTAGCCTGCATGTCCTATTCTAATGCCTGTACCATAAATGTCAAATAAAAGGCTTGGATATTCAATTCAACATGGTGAGTGCCGCAAATTTTTCTCAGATATGTTTATGCTGACATATTTTCTTTTATTGCTAAGCACCGTATACCAGTTGAAAACGCTGTATGGCATTCAGTTTTATAGAGGACTGATACAGAACACAGTGTGTGGTATATTTCCCTTTAGTGCAGTTCACTTTTTTCTTTGGAACATTGCCTGAGCAGAAGGAATCAACTATTTTCCAAGATAACCTTGTATGCGGCTTGATTCATACATCCTTCGCAAAGATTAACCTGCCCAATTCCAGCCTTGCTGAAGCATCCCCAGATCATCACCGATCTGCCACCAAATTTCACAGAGGGTGCAAGACACTGTGGCTTATACGCCTCTCCAGGTCTCCGTCTAACCATTGGATGACCAGGTGTTGGGCAAAGCTGAAAATTATACTCATCAGAGAAGATTACCTTACTCCAGTCCTCTATGGTCCAATCCTTATGGTATTTGGCAAACTTTCAGCCTGGCTCTCCTTTGCTTCTCATTGATGAAACGTTTTTTTCTAGCTTTGCATGACTTGAGTCAATACAAAAAAGAAGAAAGGCTTGATGCACTCACCATGTTGAGAAGGTTATCAAAGTTGTTTTATTTCATCTGTACGACAAAAACTTTGATGAGGACATGCAGGCTAGAGAGGCATGCGGGGAGTGCGAGGATGGACGATGGCAGTTTCACGTAAATTGCTTCAACGATTGCCATGCTTTAATATACCAGTGTGATATCGCTCCCAAGAGACGCTGGACAATTTTGGTGTAATTGTTTGCTTGTGCGTTTCCCAGAAAATCCTTCACAAAGTCTTTAAATGATAGCCAAGCTTCCTTTTGGAGTTCTGACATTGTCCCAATGAAATGTTCATCTTTGAGCTGCCAAATCTATAGACCATCAAACACCGCTGCCTTTATTTTTTCAAATGACAGACTAGGAAATGCCAAAATGAGGTACTTTAAACAGTCTTTTTCACTTGGCAAAGCTTTAACAAATTATTTCATGTGCAGAGGTGGGGATATAATGTTCTTTCAGTTAACAAGTGGCTCATGTAGAATGTTTAGATCACCAGGTTTGAGGTCAGATCTCGGATGCCAATTCCCCTCCACCCAATGCTTCTCACGAGCTCTGCGGTCCCACATGCGCAGAAAATAAGGATACTTGGTGTAGCTTACCAAAAAGTAAGTATACCATTTTAAGGTCAACACAGATGATCTAATTGTGTTTTGATATTGCAACAACTCAATGGCTTTCTTTATGTTCTCTGTATTCTTCACAAAGAGAAACTGAATAGCCAATTAGGCCTCATCTAAGACACACTTTAACCCCTTCATGACCCAGCCTATTTTGACCTTAAAGACCTTGCCATTTTTTGCAATTCTGACCAGTGTCCCTTTATGAGGTAATAACTCTGGAACGCTTCAACGGATCCTAGCAATTCTGAGATTTGTTTTTTCGTGATATATTGGGCTTCATGTTAGTGATGAATTTAGGTCGATCATTTTTGCGTTTATTTGTGAAAAAAATGGAAATTTGGCGAAAATTTTGAAAATTTTGCAATTTTCAAATTTTGAATTTTTATTCTGTTAAACCAGAGAGTTATGTGACACAAAATAGTTAATAACTAACATTTCCCACATGTCTACTTTACATCAGCACAATATTGGAAACAAAATTTTTTTTTGTTAGGAAGTTATAAGGGTTAAAATTTGACCAGTGATTTCTCATTTTTACAACAAAATTTACAAAGCCATTTTTTTTAGGGACCACCTCACATTTGAAGTCACTTTGAGGGGTCTATATGGCAGAAAATACCCAAAGTGACACCATTATAAAAACTGCACCCCTCAAGCTACTCAAAACTACATTCAAGAAGATTATAAACCTTCCGGTACTTCACAGGAACTAAAGCAACGTGGAAGGAAAAAATGGACATTTTAATTTTTCCAACAAAAATTTTATTTTAGCATCAATTTTTTCATTTTTGCATGGGCAACAGGATAAAATGGATCCTAAAATTTGTTGGGCCATTTCTCCTGAGTACACAGATACCTCATATGTGGTGATAAACCACTGTTTGGGCGCACGGCAGGGCCCAGAAGGAAAGGAGTGCCATTTGACTTTTTGAATGGAAAATTAGCTCCAATCGTTAGCGGACACCATGACGTGTTTGGAGAGCCCCTGTGTGCCTAAACAGTGAAAAAACCCCACATGTGACACCATTTTGGAAACTAGACCTCTTATGGAACTTATCTAGATGTGTTGTGAGCACTCTGAACCCCAAGTGCTTCACAGAAGTTTATAACGCAGAGCAGTGAAAATAAAAAAATATATTTTTTTCCTCAAAAATGATTTTTTAGCCGGCTATTTTTTATTTTCACAAGGGTAACAGGAGAAATTGGACCACAAAAGTTGTTGTGAAATTTGTCCTGAGTACACCAATACCCCATATGTGGGGGGGAACCACTGTTTTGGCGCATGGGAGAGCTTATAAGGGAAGGAGCGCCATTTTGGAATGCAGACTTGATGGAATGTTCTGTGGGCGTCATGTTGCGTTTGCAGAGCCCCTGATGTGCCTAAACAGTAGAAACCCCCACAAAGTGACCCCATTTTGGAAACTAGACCCCCAAGGAGCTTATCTAGATGTGTAGTGAGCACTTTGAACCCTCAAGTGCTTCACAGAAGTTTATAAACGCAGAGCAGTGAAAATAAAAAAATCATTTTTGTTTCTCAAAAATCATTTTTTAGCCCGCTATTTTTTATTTTCCCAAGGGTAACAGGATAAATTGGATGCCAAAAGTTATTGTCCAGTTTTTCCTGAGTACGCTGGTTCCCCATATGTGGGGGGGAACCACTGTTTGGGCGCACGGCAGGGCTCAGAAGGGAAGGAGTGCCATTTGACTTTTTTAATGGAAAATTAGCTCCAATCGTTAGTGGACACCATGTCGTGTTTGGAGAGCCCCTGTGTGCCTAAACTTTGGAGCTCCCCCACAAATTACCCCATTTTGGAAACAAGACCCCCTAAGGAACTTATCTAGATGCACAGTGAGCACTTTGAACCCCCAGGTGCTTCACAGAAGTTTATAACGCAGAGCCCTGAAAATAAAAAATCTTTTTTTTTCTCAAAAAATTATTTTTTAGCCCCCCTGTTTTTTATTTTCACAATGGTTACAGGAGAAATTGGACCCCAAAAGTTGTTGTACAGTTTGTCCTGAGTACACTGGTACCCCATATGTGGGGGGTAACCACTTTTTGGGCACACGTCAGGGCTCGGAAGGGATGTAGTGATGCTTTGAAATGCCGACTTGATGGAATGGTCTGCGGGCATCTTGTTACGTTTGCAGAGCCCCTGATGTGGCTAAACAGTAGAAACTCCCCACAAGTGACCCCAGTTTGGAAACTAGACACCGCACGGAACTTATCTAAATATGCGGTGAGCACTTTGAACCCCCAAGGGCTACACAGAAGTTTATAATGCCTGGGCATGAAAATAAAAAATCATATTTTTTTCCACAAACATGATCTTTGAGTCCCCAATTTTTTTATTTTCAAAGGGAAATAGGAGAATTAGACCCCAAAAGTTGTTGTCCAATTTGTCCTGAGTATGCTGATATCCCATATGTGGGAGAAAACTACTGTATGGGCACATGTCGGGGCTCGTAAGGGAAGTAGTGACATTTTGAAATGCCGACTTGATGGAATGGTCTGCGGGCGTCATGTTACGTTTGCAGAGTCCATGATGTGCCTAAACAGTAGAAACCCCCCCAAGTGACCCCATTTTGGAAACTAGATCCCCCAAGGAACTGCTCTAGATGTGTGGTGAGCACTTTGAATCTCCAAGTTCTTCACAGAAGTTTATAACGCAGAGCTGTGAAAATAAAAAAATCTTTTTTTTTCCACAAAAATAATTTTTTTAGTCCCCAATTTCTTTTTTCCAAGGGTAACAAGAGAAATTGGACCCCCAAAGTTGTTGTGAAATTTTTCCTGAGTACGCTGATAACCCATATGTGGAGGTAAACCACTGTTTGGGCACACGTCAGGACTCGGAATAAAGGGAGCACTGTTTGACTTTTTGAACGCAAAATTTGCAGGAATCAATGGTGGTGCCATGTCGTGTATGGATACCCCCTGATGTGCCTAAATAGTGGAAACCCCTCAATTCTAACTCCAACCCTAACCCCAACACACCTCTAACCTCAACCCAAACCCCTACACACCCCTAATCCAAATCCTAACCGTAACCCTAACCCCAACACATCCCTAACCCTAATCCCAACTCTAACCATAACACTAACCACAAGCCTAACCCTAATCCCAACCCTAACCCCAAAACACCCCTAACACTGATCCTAACTCTAACCCTAACCACAAACCTAACCCTAATCCCAACCCTAACCCTAATTCCAACCCTAATTTTAACCCTAACCCTAATTCCAACCCTAACCCTAATTCCAACCTTAATTCTAACCCCAATTCTAACCCTAATGCTAACCCTAACCCTAGTTCTAACCCTAACCCTAGTTCTAACCCTAACCCTATGGCTGGGTTCATATTGCGTTTTACCAGCCTGTTCAACACATAGCGTTGACGGGATGGTAAAGGTATATCATAACGCAATTGCGTTATGCTATACCCGCTAGCGAAGATGAATCAGCAGATGATTCATCTGCGCTATCGGTGACAGAGCCCAGACGCTGCAGGCCGCGTCCGAGGCTCCGTCACTGAATGATGGCACGACGCGATGCGCCTGCAAATGGGGGTGAATGGCAGTGTTAACGGACTGCGTTACACCGCGTTATACCGTGGTGTAATGCAGTCCGTCTAACGGACTGCTATAACGCAATATGAACACAGCCTTATAATCGCAACCCTAACCCTAATAAAAAAAAAATATGTATATTTTTTTTTATTTTATTTGTCCCTACCTATGGGGGTGATAAATGGGGCGTTTATTTACTTTTTTTTTGTTTTGATCACTGTGAGAGTTTATCACAGTGATAAAAATAATTTTCTGGACTCTGGAGGGTGCAGTGAGTATGTGTCGGCCGGCAGGCGCACTGCGCATGCGCCCGCCATTTTGCAAGATGGCGACGCCCATGAAACATCCCGGACGGATGTTGGGACGGATCCAGGGACATCGTAGGACCGGGAGAGGTGAATAGGGGGGGTCGGAAGGTAAGGGGGGATCGGAAGGTGAGGGCAGCGGAGGCAAGGAGGAGAGGAGCATTTAGTGACGGCGGTGACCGATCGCCACCATCTATCGGTGGCGGCGGCTGATAGCCGCCGTGACTCGGTGTGGGGGGTTCAAATCTCGGTCTCCAGCCATGGCCGATGCTATTGCAGCATCGGCCATGGCTGGATTGTAATATTTCACCAAATTTCATTGGTGAAATATTACAGATTGCTCTGATTGGCTGTTTCACTTTTAACAGACAATCAGAGCGATCGTAGCCAGGTGGGGGTTAAGCCAACCCCCCTGTGGTGAAGCACAAAGGGTCTTGTGCCTGCGGGTCGGGTGACCTTTCAGTGACCCCGGTCACCCGGCCCGCAGGAACGCGATCCTTTCATGACACAGGGTATGCGTCATAGGTCGGATTGGCACCGACTTTTATGACGCATACGCTGTGTCACAGGTCGGGAAGGGGTTAAACTCCGCTTTGAGCCATTGATGAACAGTCGCCATGCATTTGAGTTATAGATTGCAAATCCTGATTCCTCAAACCATTTATGTTATGGCAATACACAAAACCACTATCACTTCTAAAATATTGCAGGAATGTACTTTCTCTGGATTGAAAGTAAGATACTTTGTACCTTCTCAAGCAAGTTTTTTTCATGCAGTCTTGATGCTAGAAGTTCTGAAGCTTTTTAGATAGTCTCAAATCTCGCGCCAAATCTTTCAATTCCTGCAGGTCAAATGCCTTACGAACTGTGGCATCTTCAATTTCAAAATTTTCATCATTGCTGTCCCTTTGTTCTTCACCGTAATGCTGTTCTTGAGAAGAGCATACTTCAAAGAAAACGGTCACTGGAATTTCAGCTGAATGAGGCACTGGACGTATAGCGGATGGTAGACTAGGATACTCTATTTAATATTTATTTTTCTTGTTATATCTTGAAGTTTTCACTTTGCAAAAGTAATAGTCACTGGAATGATCTCTTGGCTCTCGCCAAACCATAGGTATACCAAATGGCATTTATCACATGTTACTTTCACCCACATCTGTAAACATTCGACACACTGCTTGCACACCTTGTGAGGGACTGAAGACTTATTTTTGTTACCAAATTTTATTTTGAAATATGCAAAATTGGCTTGCTTGACAAATGTCCTCTCTTTCATCAAGGCTATGTATGCACTTACAACGAGAAATAGCAGAGACAGACTTTCTCACAGAAAAGAAATGAGTGTAAATAATAAAAAATTCTGTTAACCCCTTGTATACAGACTTCCAAAATACGTTTCACTATATAGAGCGGCAGCCAACCTTTTGTTACACTGTGTCGTGTAGCTGAATAATCTAGACAAATAACCTGTTGCTGGTTGGCAATTTTGTTTTCCAGCTCTCCTCACACAAGGGTGGTTCACTCAAAGCCAGTAGAATTGCACTAGTGCTACCCTTGATCCAGCCTAGAGTAAACACTTTCAGATAAGCTGTAGAGATGAAACCTGGCAAGAGAGAAGAAAACGAACCGCAATTTTTAAATCAGCATACCTATTTTAGGCTAAATTAGTAAATAAAATCCAACTCTACAAAAATTATGCTCAAAATTATTCCCCAGTATTATTTTTTTATATATGCCGATATAGTGCCACAGATTTCCACTGCACTTTACAGACATCATCACTGTCCCCATTTGGAGAGACAAGCAAAATTCGCTACCAGTATGTCTGGATTTTGGGAGGAAGCCGGAGTACCTAGAGGAAATAAACGCAAACAGCAGGAGAACGTACAAACTCTTAACAGATGCTGTCCTTGTTAAGATTAGTACTCTTATGTATCAATAACATAAACATCTTATGAAGAGGCAGTTTCTTGTTTTCAGTTACGTTGATCCAGAAAATCACATATTCTTCAAGTACAAGTTCGCTACACATATTCAACGCATTTTAAAAAAAAATTTTGTTTTGCTACCTCACAACCTGGAATTTCGCTTTTTTTTAGAGAGTCTTTGCATCAGTTCATGTAATGAACATGCCTACAACTGTCGTTTTGTTTTTATTGTGTAGCAAACAATAGAACAAAATAACTGAAAACTTCAATGTAACTATTCACCTCCCTAAAGTCAATACTTTGTAGAGCCTTTTTTATGACAATTACAGCTGCAAGTCGCTTTGGATAAGTCTATATGAGATTTCCCCATCTTGCCACTGGGAATTTTGCACATTCGTCAAGGCAAAACTGCTCCAGCTCCTTCAAGTTAGATGTTTTCCTCTGGTGAACAACAATCTCTTGGGTCATTGTCTTGTTGGTAGTGAACCTCCGTCCCAGTTTCAAATCACTGACAGACTGAACTAGGTTTTGCTCAAAAGTTTCATTGTATTTTGCACCGTCCCTCACCCCCAACCCACCTGCTCAAACTATTGTCCCTGTGCCTGCTGCTGAAAAACATCCCCACAGCATGATGCTGCCACTTTGTTTGCTGGACGTACCCGTACCCCGTTAGATTCAATGGGAGGCCAAACCAAAACCAAACATATACACAACACCTTAAGGGTGACAAAATGCTAAAATTAGGGGCAGACATCATGAAACATGGCATCAATTGAGCCACAGGAATTTTCAAATGGCACAGCAGGAGTCAGCCATGGGCCATGCATGAGGTATCAGGGTATGGCCCAGCATTTACAGCTTGGAATTGAAGTTTCAATGAGGGCCTGGTGGTTAAGGGAGAAAAATAAGCCTTAGCTGGGAGACCTGATACCTCATCCAACACCTCCATTTTTTTAATTCCAGCCACACTCAGATGGCACAAACATCAGAGTCATACAGTAATATTTTTAGGAAAGTAACAAGTAGTTGACTGAAAGTAAATGCAGGCCTGCCTGTCTGGGATCCCTACTTACATAGACAACCCACCAGATGGAGACCCAACTTGGAGTCCCCATTTTTAAAAAAATAATTGTCAGACACAACTAAAGTGGCATCAATTTCCACAGAGTAGAAACAGTATAATAGGCCTGTGACACACTCTGCTACAGGCAACCCTCCAGATGGAGACCCAATTTGGAGTCTCCAAATTTCCAAAAATTGTAACAGCAGCAGTAGCAACAGCAAGCACAGAAGACACCACAAAGATGGCACAGACTGCTATAATGCGAGATCAATGCAGCACACTTAAAACGACTCCAGATACTCCTGCACCATCCTCTCCAGTCGTTCACATCATGTCAGACTTGTACTCTGTTCTGCTGGTGCACAAACTGGTCTAAAAAATGTGTGAAACGACTTTCAGAAATTTCTTATGCCACTTACACTGCTACTGCTAATGTTTTTGTGATGACGCCTTGCCGTTCCCAAGGTTGGACAGAACTGAGATGCACACACTGTGCCTCACTGCTGTCTTGGGGAAAAACACTCTAAAGATTGTCTTCAAACAAGTTTCGATACTTCAGCATGCGCGCATCCCTTTCCAGGGGGAAGCAGCTGGTTAAATTTACTCCTGACCCGTGGATCTAACAAGGTGGCAACCCAGTAGTCGGCACTATTTCTAACCCTAGAAATTTGGGCATCTGTTGTGAATGGACTTGAAATGAGTTCTGAGCAGGGGCTCCCTCTGGTGGTTACAAGCGGTACTGGACTTTCCAGTGAAGATTGTGAGGAGTGGGAATCAGGTGTTACTGACTGGTCTTATATAAGGGAGTCGCCTTCCCATCAGGGTTGCCGGTGATCAATTGTTCTGGTCTCAATCCTTGAGTCCTGTTTCCTTTGTAGCCTGCTGTGTCGTGTCTGCATCTCCTGCTAACAGATAAGACATTTTCTTCTTTTTGTTTTTGTGCTTGATTTTTGCATTTTGTCCTGCACTTCTGTGGGGGCCTTCAGGGTCCCCTCCGGGGGCTTTTGCCCTCTCAGTTTAGTTCAGCCACTGATGTTTGTACTTTTGCTTTTTCCAGTTTTTTCAGTGGCTGCTGTTTTGATTTTGTTACACCAGAGAACTAATTTAGGTGGTAGAGGTCGTGTGATCTCAGGTGATTTTGAAATTAGTAGAGTTGGTGCTTTTCAGGGTTTTTTGGGATTGCAGTAAGTGCCCTTCCTATCCTTTTCTATTTAGGTAGTTTGGGCCCCAACGTTTGCTCATACTATTTTCTGTCTGTGTCAGTATTTCATCTTGTCTAACCGCCATTACATGTTTGGGGGCTTTCTATGTTCTTTGGGGATCTGCTCCGGGGCAGATAGCTTTCCTCTTTCTATCTTTAGGTGTAGTTAGTTTCTCAGGCTGTGACGAGGCGTCTAGGACCAACGTAGGAACGCTCCACGGCTGCCTCTAGTTGTGGTGGTTAGTCAGGGTACTGCAATCTCATAGATTCCAACTTCTCTGGTGTATTGCCTTTTTTACCTGCACTCCTCAGCTACCGAAACATGTCAGTATCACCGGCCTCAAAATTGAAAATTGTATGGTACTCACAGAAGGAAAAAAATATTGTGAAAGAAAAAAGGTTGTCAGAGTTGTCAGAGATATTTTTCTGTTTGTTGCATTTTTTTCCCTCTGTATCTCTGGGTGCTGGGGAGGATTTTTTTTTCTTCTCAATGGAGTTTGCACAGTTGTCTGGCCGTGTGGATCAGCTTGCCACTGAGGTTCGGAGTATTGCTGCCTATCTTGCTAGGTTGCCTGTTGTGGAACCTAGGATTCCCATGCCAGATTTGTTTTTAGGGTATCGAGCTAAGTTTCAGAATTTCAAAAATAATTGTAAATTGTTTTTTGCCTTAAAATCTAAGTCCTCAGGGAACGCAGCGCAGCAGGTTCAAATTGTCATCTCTCTCCTGCGCGGCGATCCTCAGGATTGGGCTTTTTCCCTGACACCTGGGGATCCTGTTTTGAGTGATGTTGATGCATTTTTTCAGGCTTTGGGGTTATTGTACGATGAGCCTAATGTCACTGATCAAGCTGAAAAAGCCTTGTTGGCATTGAATCAGGGGCTTGATGACGCTGAGTTATACTGTCAGAGATTCCGTAGGTGGGCAGTCCTGACCAAGTGGAATGACGACGCTTTGGCGGCCCTTTTTCGGAAGGGTCTGTCAGATAATGTAAAGGATGTTATGGTGGGATTCTCTGTCCCCTCTGGTCTCAATGATTCTATGCATTAGCGATTCAAATTGACAGACGTTTGCGTGAGCAGAGAAGTATGCGTGTAATGGTGTTGCCTTGTGAACCTGCTTCTGAATCCATGCAGTGTGATAGAGTGGTGTCTGGGGCACAGCGTCATGAGTTTTGAAAGCGCAATGGGTTATGTTTCTACTGTGGTGATGCCTCTCATGCTATTTCAGTCTGCCCTAAGCGGGGAAGACGTTTTGCACGCTCAGTTGTCTTGGGTAGTGTTCAGACTAAGTTTTTATTAACTGTCACTCTGATATGCTCTCTGTCCTCATTTTCTGCTCAGGCTTTCGTTGATTCTGGAGCAGCTATTAACCTGATGGATTATGATTTTGCTAAACGTTGTGGGTTTCCCTTGATACCCCTACAGAAGTCTATTCCCCTACTGGGATCGATTCTACCCCTTTGGCTGAGAATAAACCTCAGTTCTCTACTCAGGTGATAATGAGGGTTGAACCTGATCATCAGGAGTGCTGTAAATTTTTGGTTCTGTATAATCTGCATGATATTATCGTACTGGGCTTCCCTTGGTTGCAGTCTCATAATCCTGTTTTGGATTGGAAATCTGTGTCTGTAACCAGTTGGGGCTGCCAATGTGTTAATACCAACACTCCTGTTTTTTCTGCCTCTCCCCAGGCTCAGGATGTTCCTGACTTTTTGATTGATTTTTCTGATGTGTTTAGCGAAAGTAAATCTGCATCCTTGCCTCCCCATAGGAGCTATGACTGCGCTATTGAATTAGTGCCTGGTAGTAAATTCCCTAAAGGTCGCCTTTTTAACTTGTCTGTACCTGAACATGACGCTATGCGGTCTTATATCAAGGAATCATTGGAGAAGGGTCATATCAGACCATCCTCTTCACCCTTAGGTGCCGGTTTTTTCTTTGTGGCCAAAAAGGATGGTTCATTAAGGCCGTGTATTGATTATCGTCTTTGAACAATATTACTGTAAAATATCAATACCCGTTACCTTTGATTTCTGACCTGTTTTCCAGGGTGAAAAACGCTACTTGGTTTACCAAGCTTGACCTCAGGGGGGCATATAACCTTATTCGCATTAAGCACGGGGATGAATGGAAGACGGCATTCAATACCCCTGAGGGGCATTTTGAGTACCTTGTGATGCCCTTTGGGCTCACTAATGCTCCTTCTGTCTTCCAGTCCTTCATGAATGACATTTTCAGGGATTTTGTGGATAAATTTCTGATTGTTTATTTGGATGATATCTTGATTTTTTCTAATGACTGGGACTCTCATGTGAAACATGTTCGAACTGTATTCCAGATTTTGAGAGAGAATGCTCTGTATGTGAAGGGATCAAAGTGTCTTTTTGGCGTACAGAGGATCTCATTTCTGGGATTCATTTTGTCCCCATCTGTTATTGAAATGGACCTGGTCAAGGTTCAGGCCATCTGTGATTGGGTCCAACCTACTTCATTAAAGGCTCTTCAAAGATTTTTGGGTTTTGCCAATTTTTATCGTAAATTTATTGGTAATTTCTCGGTTATTGTTAAACCATTGACTGATTTGACCAGAAAGGGTTCTGATGTGGTGAATTGGCCTCCTGAGGCAGTCTCTGCATTTCAGGAACTTAAGCAGAGATTCACTTCTGCTCCTGTTCTACGGCAGCCTGATGTTTCTCTGCCATTTCAGGTGGAGGTTGATGCCTCTGAAATTGGGGCAGGTGCCGTTTTGTCCCAAAAAGATCCAGAGACCTCTAAAAGTAACCCTTGTGCCTTTTTCTCTCGAAAATTTTCTCCTACTGAACGTAATTATGACGTGGGTAATCGGGAGTTACTGGCCATGAAGTGGGCTTTTGAAGAGTGGAGACATTGGCTGGAGGGAGCCAAACATCAGGTGGTGGTCCTTACGGACCATAAGAATCTGGTTTATCTGGAATCTGCCAAGCGACTCAATCCTAGACAGGCCAGGTGGGCCTTGTTTTTCACACGTTTTAATTTTGTGGTTTCCTTTCTTCCTGGCACTAAGAATGTTAAGGCGGATGCCCTGTCGAGGAGTTTCCTTGCGGACTCTCCTGAGTTATCTGATCCTTCTGTTATTTTGAAAGAGGGTGTAGTTCTTTCAGCCATCTCACCCAATTTGAGACTTGCTCTGGAGGGGTGTCAGGAGGATAGGCCCGAGCGCTGCCCTGTTGGAAAATTGTTTGTCCCGGACCAGTGGAAAAAGAGTGTGATGTCTGAGATTCATTGTTCCGCGTAGGCTGGGCATCCCGGAATTTTTGGTACCAGAGACTTGGTTAGTCGGTCCTTTTGGTGGCCTACCTTGTCTCGTGATGTCAGGGAATTTGTGCAGTCCTGCGGGACTTGCTCTCGCTCCAAGCCTTGCTCTCGCTCTAGTGGTTTGTTGATGCCATTGCCTGTGCCCAAGAGACCATGGACCCATATCTCTATGGATTTCATTTCCGACCTCCCTGTTTCTCAGAGAATGACCGTCATCTGGGTGATTTGTGATAGGTTTTCCAAGATGATACATCTTGTACCATTACCTAAGTTGCCTTCCTCCTCTGAATTGGTGCCGTTGTTCCTTCAGCACGTGGTTCGTTTACACGGCATTCCTGAGAACATTGTGTCTGACAGAGGAGTCCAGTTTGTTTCCAGATTTTGGAGGACCTTTTGTTCTAAACTTGGTGTTCAATTGTCTTTCTCCTCGGCATTTCATCCTCAGACCAATGGTCAAACTGAGAGAACAAACCAGACATTGGAGACTTATCTAAGATGTTTTGTGTCTGCTGATCAGGATGACTGGGTCTCTTTTTTGCCTTTGGCTGAGTTTGCTCTTAATAATAGGGCTAGCTCTGCCACTTTGATGTCTCCATTTTTCTGTAATTCTGGGTTTCACCCTCGATTTTCTTCAGGACAGACGGAGGCTTCTGTCTGTCCAGGTGTTGACTCTGTTGTGGAGTGTATGCAACAGATTTGGGACCAGGTAGTGGAGAGGTTGTCCCTCTCTCAGGAGAGGGCCCAGCGGTTTGCTAACCGGCATAGGACTGATGGTCCTCGGTTTAAAGTGGGGGACTTGGTCTGGTTGTCCTCAAGAAATATTCCTATGAGAGTGGCATCTCCTAAATTTAAGCCTAGGTTCATTGGACCTTATAAGATCATGGAGATTCTTAATCCTGTTTCTTTTCGTTTGCTTCTTCCAGGGACATTTAAGATCCATAACGTGTTCCACAAGTCCTTGTTGAAGAGGTTTGTTGAGCCAGTGGTTCCTACTGCTTTGCCTCCTGACCCTGTTCTGGTTGAGGGCAATATGGAGTTTGTGGTTGAGAAAATATTGAATTCTCGTTTTTCTAGACGGAAACTCCAGTATTTGGTTAAGTGGAGAGGTTATGGTCAGGAAGACAATTCTTGGGTGTTTGCTTCGGACATCCATGCTAGGAGACTCATCCATGCGTATCATAGAACTCATCCTGACCGACCTGGTTGCTCAAGTGAGGGTTCGGTGACCCCTCCTCAAGGGGGGGGTACTGTTGTGAATGGACTTGAAATGAGTTCTGAGCAGGGGCTCCCTCTGGTGGTTACAAGCGGTACTGGACTGTCCAGTGAAGATTGTGAGTAGTGGGAATCAGGTGTTACTGACTGGTCTTATATAAGGGAGTCGCCTTCCCATCAGGGTTGCCGGTGATCAATTGTTCTGGTCTCAATCCTTGAGTCCTGTTTCCTTTGTAGCCTGCTGTGTCGTGTCTGCATCTCCTGCTAACAGATAAGACATTTTCTTCTTTTTGTTTTTGTGCTTGATTTTTGCATTTTGTCCTGCACTTCTGTGGGGGCCTTCAGGGTCCCCTCCGGGGGCTTTTGCCCTCTCAGTTTAGTTCAGCCACTGATGTTTGTACTTTTGCTTTTTCCAGTTTTTTCAGTGGCTGCTGTTTTGATTTTGTTACACCAGAGAACTAATTTAGGTGGTAGAGGTCGTGTGATCTCAGGTGATTTTGAAATTAGTAGAGTTGGTGCTTTTCAGGGTTTTTTGGGATTGCAGTAAGTGCCCTTCCTATCCTTTTCTATTTAGGTAGTTTGGGCCCCAACGTTTGCTCATACTATTTTCTGTCTGTGTCAGTATTTCATCTTGTCTAACCGCCATTACATGTTTGGGGGCTTTCTATGTTCTTTGGGGATCTGCTCCGGGGCAGATAGCTTTCCTCTTTCTATCTTTAGGTGTAGTTAGTTTCTCAGGCTGTGACGAGGCGTCTAGGACCAACGTAGGAACGCTCCACGGCTGCCTCTAGTTGTGGTGGTTAGTCAGGGTACTGCAATCTCATAGATTCCAACTTCTCTGGTGTATTGCCTTTTTTACCTGCACTCCTCAGCTACCGAAACATAACAGGCATCCTGTTGAAGCTAGTGCAGCAAGAAGGTGCTCATGTGTCGGGCGCCTCCATGAGGTCTAAGTCCATGGTGTGTTGGTGGTGGGGTAACACATAAGGTTGCTTCCTCCGTTCCCTCCCATCAACCACGGACAATAGAGAGGGGATTATTATCTTCTTCATCTCCTGACTGTTGCGCGTCCATCACCTCATTCTCCTCCATTTGTTCGGCTCCTGCACTAACAGTTTGTTTGGTACCATGAGCCCCCTCGATCACTGTAAGCCTTCCTCCCATGGCACCTGCCTGTGCGACAGTCTGAAAGTTTGAGATATCTCTTCCGTATCATCCTCTGCTTCCACCTCTTCCTCTGGGACCACCACCTCATGCAGACTATTCAAACTGTGCTCCAGCATGTAGATGACTGGAACAGTGATGCTGATGATGTCAACCAACCAACTAACTACTAACCATCTTATTAGCCATTTCAAAACTGTGCAATGTCCTTCATCTGTGCCCACTCTGCAAGCATGATTTGCACCACATCCAGAAAGCATTGGCCCAGGCTATGCAAAAGAACATACTGCACAAGGGACTTGTCATGCAACATGTGCAGAGTGGAACATCGCAAATCAAACGGTTAACCGGTAGGCCGAAAGACCTCTGTAGCGTTACAAGCTGATGACCTGTGGGGTGTGATCATCAGAAGTGAACACAGTGATCGTGCTTTCTGCAGCAGCGCATCCAGGCTGGGATAGTGGCAGATGAATTGCCACACCACCAGGTTGAGAACGTGAGCCATGTAAGACACGTGTGTGAGGTTGCCCCAGTGTAGGGCCGCCACCAGGTTTGCACAATTATCGCATGTGTCCTTCCCTGGCTCCAAGTTCAATGGAGACAGCCATTGCTCTAACTCTTGAGCTGTGTGAATGCGATCCCCAATGCTTATTAATTTGAACACTGCGTGATTGCCATAGCTGTGCAATACGGAGGTGAGGGGGATCCAATTCGCACTGCTGAACCGTGTGTTTGGATTAAGGGAGAAGTTGAAAGCACAGGTGGAGGTCCTAGAGGAGGTGGAGGAGCCAGAAGCAGTGAAGTGTTAGATACAGAGGTTTGTCCCGCAAGCCTTGGGGATTCAAACACTTGAGGAGCCTACCCTTGACCACCTGCCTCCACAGCCACCAAACTCACCCAGTGCCCAGTCAGTTAGATGTAATGCCCCTGCCCATGTTTGCTCGTCCAGGTGTCAGTGGTGAAATGTATCCTGAGAGACAGATTTTTTTCAGGGAATGGGTGATGTTGTCAGCGACATGTTGGTGTAGTGCAGGCACAGCTTTCTTAGAGAATGGCAACTGAGCAACTGGTACTGTGGAACTATCCACCAGGTGGAAAGGCATCATTTCTGTGGCCAACAGATTGGAGAAGGTGGAGTTCAAGCTCTTAGCTTTGGCATGTGTAGGAGGAAACATTCTTTTACGTGACCACAACTGTGGGACCGAGGGCTGGCTGCTGTGCTAAGAGAGGGTGGAGTATGGAGAACAGGACAAACTGCTGGACTGTGAGTGAAGTGCAGGTGAAGATGTTATGATGGATTGAGAAAGATGTGTTGTGCTAGGTGATACAAAAGCAACAGTCATGTCCACATCCGTAACAGGTGACGAGCTCTCACTCACCCCTACTGTAGGGGGTAAACAAGTGTAGATTCTGCGCCGGAGACCTGTGTGAGAAGATTTGGCATGGTGACGGAGGAGGAAGAGCAGATGGAGTTGATGGGACAGCCAGTGGTTGGCGAGGCCCGCTAGTCCACATTTTAGCGCAGAGAGACTCCCACACAAAGCATGTTGATCGCACATGTGCTGGTTCATGCATGTAGTGGTCAAATTTTTCCTCTACTGAGTTTTTTTTTTTTTTTGAAAATTTGTCAGATAACGTGTGTTGGGTCATCCTTTGCAGTCATAAAAAAGGCCCTTACACACTCACGAATGGTGCTGGCCACAGCCAGAGTTGGGGCTGAGGATGCAGTGCTTGTTGTGGTTTCATCACTTCGTGTCTGAGTGGGAAGATGCAATGTAGCCTCCTTATCTTCCTCCTCCTCCTCTGCTGAGCTACTCAGCTGCGCACCTCTGGGTTCACACAATGTGGGATCTACAACCTCATCGTCAACCTCTCTATTCTCACACTTCTCCCCTGAGAGTCCCCCTCCTCCTCTTCCTGCCCTGACACCACAGTACAGTCCACGTGTGCCTCTGGTATCTGAGTCTTATCAGGATCACCTCCACCCTTGATTGTTAACGTCTGGTGACAAAGGTCTGGATTGTGCTCAGATCCTACATTGTCCGGCCCAGGATAAAACATGAAAAAATGTTGGGCATCAATGCAGATGCTTTCCTCCTTTGAATTGTGATTCTTCGGAGCAGACCTCTATCTGGAATAGAATGCATGAACAGCTCTGCAGAATGACCCATCTGTGGTTCCTGACAGTTAATTGGGCATTTGGGAAATTTTTGTCTCGGGGGAGAAAAAAGGGTGATTAGGGTGCCACCTCTGAGGATTGTACTGTGTGTGATGTTAAGGTGGAGGAAGAGGAGAGGCCACTTGATGCAGCGCTTGCCATCCACTCAAGCACATGCTCTTCCTGAGCCTCATCTACAAGGCATAACGCGCGTCTGCCAAAGAAAGGGAGTGTGGTTGGCCGGCCAGAGACAGATGTTGTCACTGGTCTTTAGAGAGGATGAGACGGTGTTTGTTCAGTTGAAATTTCATTAACATTAACACCTAATCCACGTATACGTCGAACACCAAGCCTATTTCCCCTTCCACCACGACCTCGCTCTTCTCACTTTTTCCCTCTCACTAGTTGTAAGAAGCCTTCCCATCTTCTAACCTGCTGTTTCACAACCTTAGGCCCACAGCTGTCAGTCACTAAATTAACAATCACTATTTATTTTCTTAGAGTGCCTGAACAACTCTGTTATACCTAACCATTTTTAAGTGGAAATCTGGACTTCTGATTTGCTACTGAAACACAGTTTTATTACAAACAATTTGGAGTAGCAAATGGGGCCTCTGGAGACTGCCACATAGTTTTTGTAAAATCTAGTTCGATGCTGGAAGATCAATTTCACACAGGACATTATCCTATCTATCTAACTGACAAGTTCACTTGCAGCACTATCAGGAGCGGCTTCTCTGCACTGTGAAACTGAGAAAATGGTGCCAGCAAAACAAGATATCTGCTTTTTATATGTCCAGGGACATGTGACTTTGGCAGCCAATCACATAAGACATTGTATTATGACGTGCATGGTTTCTGGGCCCTGATTGCCTGCTGGAATCAACACATATAAAGTTAAGGGTGGGAAAAAAAGCGCGCAGCTCCTGTAACCTCTCCACACCTCCTCCCCTCACCAAACATGTCGCCCAGTTCCCCCATTCATCATACAGCACCACTGTCCTAGCCAAAGTAATAACAAAAGCATCAGTGGTAACACGATGATTCTTCACCGAACTGTGAATTTGCCGACTTTGAGTAAAAAAGCTCATGAAAGCGAACACGAATCCAAATGTGCTAAGTTCGTGCCGAAAATGAGATTAGCGAACGTTTTCCGAACAAGTTCGTCCATCTCAAGTGATGTATGGTTAGAGGTGTCTCTTGCTTAATGGTGTTGCAGTCTCTGTGGCCTTTCAGAAAAGGTGTGGATATACTGACAGACCATGTGACACTTAAATTGCACACAGGTGGACTTCCTTTTACTAACCTTATGACTTATGAAGGTAATGGCTTGCACCAGAATTTTTTAGGGGCTTCATATCAAAAGGGGTGTATACATATGCACATGCCAATTTTTAGTTATTTGATCCCATAAATTTAATTTATGCCTATATTTTCTCTCACTTCACCAACTTAGACTATTTAATGCTGATGCATCACTCACAAATCGGATTACAAAAATATTTAAACATAGGTTGTAATGTAGTAAAAGCCAAGAGGGTGAATACTTTTGCATGCCACTGCAACATCATGACACATCAGTTACAACGGAGTGCAACGGAACACATCAACCTGCTGGATGGAATTCATATCGAGTGAAGACCTCACCTTGTTGAGCAACAGTTTATCCTGCCTTCTTCATTTATCAGAATCCCAAGACACATGCATGAGTATGCACAAGCTTGCATGGCATAAGTCTGTTAATATGGTCAGTAAGGCTACTTTCACACTTGCGTTTTTTGCGCTGCGTTTCGAGCGCACATGAAGCGCATTAAAAAAGCGCATGCAAACGCTTGTAAACGCTGCGATTTTTAGTCGAATCAGCATGCGCATTTCGACAAAAAAACGCAGCGTTTGTCTGCGATTTCATGCGTTTTTGCATGCTTTTGCGTTTTTTTGGCGCATGCGTTGTCTAGGTGTCACATTTCTATCATCTCTGTCTCTATCATCTAACATCTGTCTCCATCATCTCTGTCTCCATCATCTGTCTCCATCATCTCTGTCTCCATCATCTGTCTCCATCATCTCTGGCTCCATCATCTCTGTCTCCATCATCTCTGTCTCCATCATCTGTCTCCAACATCTCTGGCTCCATCATCTCTGGCTCCATCATCTCTGGCTCCATCATCTCTGGCTCCATCATCTGTCTCCATCATCTCTGGCTCCATCATCTCTGGCTCCATCATCTCTGTCTCCATCATCTCTGTCTCCATCATCTCTGTCTCCATCATCTCTGTCTCCATCATCTCTGTCTCCATCATCTCTGTCTCCATCATCTCTGTCTCCATCATCTCTGCTCCATCATCTCTGTCTCCATCATCTCTGTCTCCATCATCTGTCTCCATCATTCTGTCTCCATCATCTCTGTCTCCATCATCTGTCTCCATCATCTCTGTCTCCATCATCTGTCTCCATCTCTGTCTCCATCATCTCTGTCTCCATCATCTCTGTCTCCATCATCTCTGTCCATATTCTCCATCATCTCTGTCTCCATCATCTCTGTCTCCATCATCTGTCTCCATCATCTCTGTCTCCCATCATTCTGTCTCCATCATCTCTGTCTCCATCATCTCTGTCTCCATCATCTGTCTCCATCATCTCTGTCTCCATCATCTGTCTCCATCATCTCTGTCTCCATCATCTGTCTCCATCATCTCTGTCTCCATCATCTCTGTCTCCATCATCTCTGTCTCCATCATCTTGCTCCATCATCTCTGTCTCCATCATCTCTGTCTCCATCATCTCTGGCTCCATCATCTCTGTCTCCATCATCTGTCTCCATCATCTCTGTCTCCATCATCTCTGTCTCCATCATCTCTGCTCATCTTCTGCTCCTCATCTTCTCCATCATCTTGTCTCCATCATCTCTGCTCCATCATCTCTGTCTCCATCATCTCTGTCTCCATCATCTCTGTTCTCCATCATCTCTGGCTCCATCATCTCTGGCTCCATCATCTTCTCCATCATCTCTGTCTCCATCATCTCTGCTCCATCATCTCTGTCTCCATCATCACTGTCTCCATCATCACTGTCTCCATCATCTGTCTCCATCATCTGTCTCCATCATCTCTGTCTCCATCATCTCTGTCTCCATCATCTGTCTCCATCATCTCTGTCTCCATCATCTCTGTCTCCATCATCTGTCTCCATCATCTGTCTCCATCATCTGTCTCCATCATCTCAGTCTCCATCATCTCTGGCTCCATCATCTCTGTCTCCATCATCTCTGTCTCTATCTTCTGGCTCCATCATCTCTGGCTCCATCATTTACAGAAAAATCGTGTGCGTGCAAAAGCGCTGACAAGCGCAAAGCCATGCGCACGCCAGCGCCCCATAGACGGCAATGTTATTTTTTGCGCATAGCATGCGCACATGTGCGTACGCGTTTTTTTAAAGCGGTGGACCGAAAAAAAAAATGCAACATGCAGCGTCTAGCGCGTATGGGCGCACACCGGGAAAATGCGCAGCGCACGACAAACGCACATGAACGCGTGCAAGCGCTAGACCCTGCGCCCGCCATGTTAAAGATAGGGGAACATTGCGCATGCGTCCGATAGCGCACGATGCGCTGCGCGATAAAACGCAAGTGTGAAAGTAGCCTAAGACCTTTCTATTACTTTCACGAGCAATCCAGATTGGTCAGAAAATAATAACATGCAATCCCCCAGTTAGGGCACCGTTCTGTGACGTGATATGGTGGTATAAGGTTTTCAGCTAATTCTGACCATGCTAAAGGACTTTCTAACCAAGCATTTTTCCCCTTATCCATTTATTAGATGTGTTGGCTTCAAATCAGTTACAAGACCCTTATGAAGGTAGGTAATTCTAATTTATTTATATCAGTAATGAAAATAATTGCACTAGAAACATATCATATATGCTCATATATATCAACCCGATAATGCCCAAGCCCTGTAATTTTAACCTGAAGAGGCTACTTGTATATTTAAATTACCTTTGAGCTATGTATGACCTATGTGTCTCCTTATGCCATTTTGTCTCTCTATACAACGTAATCATTTAAACTTCTTGTCAGAGGCCTCTCATCCAGCCAAACCATTTCTCCTGCCTGACACTGATGAGGGGCAAATACCCTGAAACATGTATCAGCAAATGTTTTTTGCTTAGCTTCTTATCCGAAGTCATGTGGCAAGACCATTTTTAAAGGGCCTATAATAACTTTTAGATATTACTGTTTTCAGATGGTGTCATTAGAATTCCTGACCCATTCCTTTCTGAAGAGGCTACTGACATAATGCGGAATAGAAGAACAAATGGTGTTTCTAGGTCTTTGTATAAATATACACTGGAGCACTGGAGTGAACTATGTAGCATTTGGAATGAGTCCTTTTGCTATTTGGTCATAATACTGTCAGCTGTTGTAACAACCATTTGTAAATCATGTTGTGAAATATGTGCCAGATTGGCGCTAGCACAGCTGACAATAAACACCTGTTGAACAAACAACTGTAGAGAGCTTTCTTGCTATAGACAATATTTTTAGTTCTGAATCTATGTGCTCATGCACAGCAACTGAGGTTACATATCTCAAACCTGCAATCAATCCTTTGGCCGGCGTCACACTGGCGACAGAATCGGACGACTGCAATACGATGAAATATCGTATTGCAGTCTGCCCTATGTTGATCTATGGAGCAGCTCCCAGTATCCGATTTTTTGTGGTCCGTTTTAATCGTCCGAGTGCAATCGCAGCATGCTGCGATTGTCACCGACTGTGGGTCGACTATCGCCAATGCAAGTCTATGGGAGCGATGAAAAATCGGATTACAAACGGACCGCACGTGTGACTTCCGATTAAATCGCACCACTATCCCAGGTGTCAGGAAATTGCATCAGGATAATTGCCAGGAAGGGCTGACATGCTAATTAGGCTACGAAAATTCAAACCCAAACAGGAAACCGCCTCCACGGAGTCCAGAACGATGTCCAGTCACATCAATGTTGAGATGTTGATCGTTCTGGTCCAGGAGAGACCAGAACTTTGGGACCAGCGGGATCAAAATTATTCAAACCGGTCGCGGAAGGACGCGGCTTGGCGGAGAATATGTGGACAGATGTTTCCTGATTTTGGCGACAGGTCTAGGGAGGACCAAGAACGCATTAGTAAGTAACGTCTTGAAAACGCTTACAATACTGTATTACTACTCAGTATGTACCAACAACAATGTGTTATAATGTCCCTGTACCCTTATATGTGAAACAGAAATGTGGCCAAAACAACAGTTATGCCTGTTGAACCCCCAGTGCTATGTGAGTACTCCAAGCACATCTAATATTTAGCTCTTGTAATTGGATAAACAGCCGCACTCAAACAATCTTTCAATGCAAGTGAAAAAAGTTTAATTTGAAAACACCACAGCATAAAAAACATGTAGAGGTAACGTTTCGACCCTGCAATGGGTCTTTCTCAAACCTTAAGGAAGATAACACAAAAGGAACAGAGGAGGCCACTGTGGGATATGAGAACTTGCAAAGGCTCCAGCCCATATATACGGGAATCCCACAGGGCAGGGACCAACTGAAGGTCCTGGTAGGATGAAGGTTCAGGTGCCGTCTGTGTTGGTGTGATATTTAGCTCCAACTGCAATGGTCGCCAAGTGAACGTTAAAAATGTTTGCCTACGCAATAAATGCGTAGGTGAAGTACTTTATATGTGTCCCTTTTGGTAATGCCATCGCTGTGTCCCAAATAAATGCTCATTATTGTGACACATATGTCATAGAGCTTTGTATGTATGAACCCTTGTAATATTAACTTGTTATTTTACCTACATACAATTTGTTGTGGTGTTGTGTACCCCTAACACGCCAAAAAAGTATAATATTGCTGTTGTACGGTATTTATTGTTAAAATACATTACAAGGGCAGATAAGTATAATTTATTATTTTATCCGTTACTTTTTCAGTATCAGATGTTACAAGGCGTTGGCGCAGCTGACGAGACTGCTACAGGCGAGAAGACAGCTGAGGGGGCGCAGTGGGGCAGCAGTAAGCAGCAAAAGAAAATATGTCTATTATGATAGACTGAATTTTCTGGCTCCAGCTATGGATTTGCGACCGTAAGTTAATGTCTGTACAAAGTGTATTGCTATTTTTAAGAAGAAATTGTAATAAAATTATTTTATTCTCTAGCACCAAGTCAAACCTTACTGACAGAGAGCCAGCTTCTGACTCTGAGGCAGTGATCGACCCCGTGGGGGATGTTGAGGAGGCCGGGCCATCATCAGCAGCAAGTGCAGCAGCAGCATCACCACCACCACCACCAGCAGTGGAGTCAGAGAGCTTGCCTCTAGAGTCCCAAGACCCTCCCCTCAGCAGCAGCCCTGGTAGGTCCCTGGATGTGGCTTCGCCTCCTGCAGTTGTGGCACGGCGAACCCAGGCGTAGAAGAGAAGGGTTGTTTCTGGCACAAGGAGGCAGGTGGACCGAGGAGTTCTGGACTATTTGTCCAGTGTAGCAAATGATGATGGGGAGGAGGCATTTTGCCGCAGTCTGGCCCGTTACCTCCGGGCTATTCCAAGACAGCACAGACTGCGGATCAGAAGCGGACTGCAGATTGTTTTGGATGCTGGAACAGCGCCTAATGATCCAAGCAACCTACTAGATTATCTAGAAAGATGGCTGGTTGGTCCAGAAAATGTCTTAAGGTTGTTTGGACCAAATCCCTCACAATCTGCTTCAGCCTCTGATCCTTCTCCTCATCATCATCCTCCTCCTCAACCTCCTCCTTGTGTCCAACAGAACCCAACTCCTCCTCATCCTACTGCAGTTCCTTCTTTATACGGAGCTACCCAGCTCCAAGCCATGGGACAGAGTGGCCATTCACAATATGCCCACTCGACCATACCCAATGTTCAATGCTGGCCACAACATGGGTATGGTCGACATGGGCATTTTGGGGGCTACAGTGTAAGTGGGCAGTCATATTATGACTACCCACAACAGTTCCCAACCTTCCCTTACCCAAACCCCCATACAGAGCCAGCAACAAGCAGACAGCAAAGTACACACTCAGCCACCACTCATGGTGACATAGTGGCTGGAGAGCAGTCTAGGCAGCCCTCACAATCTGGGCCTCCACCTTCACCACCCCACACCTACCACCAGTTATAGGTGTAATGTTTTTTTGTTGTAGTTGTTGTAAGTTATGAACATTATACTTTGTTATACTCCTGCACTTTTCTATTGAAATATGTTTACAATACTTTATGACACAGTTGTAATTTTTCATAATGTTTACAGCGAGAAAACATGAGCTAATACATAAAAAATTTTTGGACTCGCATTAATTGTATGTGATTATTTCAATATGTAGCTGTTTATTTAAATATGTTATGGTCTGCCTAACTTAAACACAATATGACACAAAAACAAACACAACATATACAATTAAGTGATAAATATCTTTATGACAGAGCAACATAGGCACACTACATGTGTAATAATGCCTCCTCTTGCCAGGCAGTAGCACCCTCAGGGGACACAAAATATTGAGTGAACACATCACGTACTTTTAGGCCTGAAGGTGGACGACGGGGATGGATGGGTGGTGACATAGGCAAAGACACATTCACAGAGGCTAACTCACCCACATGTTGTGAGGAGCATTCATGGATTCTACAAAAATTATGTAGGACCACACATGCTTTGAGGACCACATTAACATTGTCTTCACTGAGTTGAATTGCAGATTGAAGTACCCGCCATTTAGCACAAAGAATTCCAAATGTGCACTCCACCAGACGCCGAGCACGTGACAGCCGACAATTAAATATTCTACGCCGATGGGTGAGATAGCGACGGGGATATGGCCTCATTACATTACGGGTTAATTGAAATGCCTCATCCGCTACTATAACATAAGGCACATGTTCTGGAATAGAGTCTGTAAGTTGACTTGCTGGTGGTAGGTCCAGTTGGTTATTGCGTATCCGCCTACCCATTATGGAAGTATTGAAGACTCTTGAGTCTCCAGTCCTTCCATAGGCCCCAATGTCTACAATTATAAACATGTAGTTTGTGTCGACCAAGGCCAACAAAACTACTGAAAAATATTGTTTGTAATTGAAGAATTGGGAGCCTGAGTTAGGAGGTTTACGAACACGTATGTGCTTGCCGTCCAGGGCTCCTATACAGTGTGGAAACTGGCAATTTTGGGAAAAACCCTGTGCTATCCTCAACCAGCCACTCATTCTTGGCTCAGGCATGACGTCTTCATGTAGTCTGTTCCAAATTTTAACACAAGTTGACCGCACAATGCCTGAAATTGTTGATCGGCCTATTAAGAACTCTAAGTGCAGAGCAGCGTAGGACATGCCAGTAGAAAGGAACCTGTAACACACATAGAACATGGAGAAATCAGCACCAAAAACAACAAACACAGCATGCACAACACTTACAATGCTTGAGTTTGTTAGACCACACATGCTGGAAATTAGATTACAAGCCATGCCTTCTGTGGAATACACCAAAGGCAATAATTTAGATAGGTAAGCTTGAGAAATACATTACTCACATTATAACTTCCAAGAAGTGTGCTCAAACACTTCCAAAGTGACTATGTCGAGGAAAACATGATCAACATATCGTTGACACACATACCTTATTGTTAGGAGAAGGCGTTCCTCTGCAGAAATTGCTTTTCTCATCCTGGTGTCCTGAAATGTGATCCCAGGGTGCACAATGTCAAGCAACGTATCAAAAGTAGCTATGCTCATTCGACAATATTGGAAAAACTTATCTCCATGCCTACGCAGTGACAAATATAGCCGGTGAAAATGGCCTTTAGTTATCCTTCTTGTCAAAAGTGGATGTACCCACATTCTTGTGCGTCTTCTGGGATCTGCTATTACAGGATATGGCTCCCTAAAACGTCTGGATATAACCCAATGGAACAGCACACGCTCAGTGGGAGAAAATCTGAGTGTGTCGCTCATGTTTGGATAAAGCAGCTAGCAAGCACTAAGCACAAGGAACAAAATGACACCAGTGCAAAGGTGGGAGACTCACAGCTGTAGCAGAGCACTTAAATATAGCTCTGCCTGATGATTTAAATGAGTATCAGGCCTCAAAACCGTTATTGGTCCTTTTTGGTAAGCTGCAACAAAAAAACGGTGGTCGGATGAAAAACGGATGTTACAAGGTACACACACATGCGACTAAATTGCATCTTTGAAGGAAAATCGGATGCCAGGCGGATGTGTGATGTTTTCATTTTGCTCCGATAATCGTCCGACTAAAACGGGCCGACTTTTTGTAGTTGTGTGTGACGCCGGCCTTACTCAGAGAAATGCTTCTAAGGATATCTGGATAATATTGAGGGGTGTGAATATCCCCTTCAAGCCATATCCTAGAATTAGCAATAGGCAAGTGAAAAAACTGATGATATTGTTTCTCACATCTCTTCTAAAACTGACATGTTATAAAGCGTATGTCCACAGCGGTGGTATTGCAGTTGTAAAATTCTATTAGGCTAGATAATCTGCAATAATGAAGAATATGTATAATTAAAAACGGAGCCCTCAATTGTGGATAATCATGGCCTCAATTTTTATATTATTTAACCTTTAATACACAGTTTCAAACCACTTTCCACGACCATATCCTTTTCAATAAGAGACCAGAATTGCTGCATATCTGGTTTTACTTTTAGCTTTTAGACAAATTTCTAAAAGTAGTACATAGTTTGTAACGCATTAGCCATCATTTTTATTTGGAGCTGCTAAAAAGGGTCGGTAATTGCATTTTCATAGTTTTTTTGTCAAGTTTATGACATAATATTTTTATTCAAAGTATTGCACAAAATGTCATAAAATCACTCCAGTAAAGGGATGGTATAAAAAATGGAAAATATCTGTTTGTCTCATGATAAATTGACCCCAGTTGACACTACCTCTAGCAATGGTGGATCATCTGTTCTCACAAACTAATTTGTGCAGGTTAAACCAGCACAGTCTAAGGGATTTATTAGACTCTACACACAAGTGTGGATTTACCCACAGGGAATTTTTTGTTTTTGGTGCCAGGAGTAGTGTTGAGCGATATTGGTCGATATCTAAAAATATCGTATCGAAATTGTATCGCCGGTAGCACTAAATATCGTCGATATCCGATTTCGATACCGGAAGTCCCATGTAAGTCTATGGGAACAAAATATCGAAATTAAAAAAAACCATTCTTGCCTTGTTGGTTAATTGTACATGAAGGAAAACAACAAAGACTAATGTAGAATGTATTGGGGGAGGTTGAGGAGACAATAAAGGTATACATGTTTAACCCAATGCATTGGAATAGCATTCATATATTTTTTTTTGGAAATACGTTTGGATTGACTAACAAATTGACAATGTTGTTAACCTTTTTTCTATTTTGGCAAATATGTATGTTTCACAACTTCCATGCTTTCACCTTTTTAACTTTTGCCAGTGCCACACTTTCTCCTTCATAATCTTCACAGCAGCAGCAGCATCTTTCTCATCAAATTATTCTTCATCTTCTTAATCTTCCTTTGCTATTCATGTTTTTGTTTACATTACTCATATTGTTATTATTAAACTAATTAATCTTCTTCATATTCAAATTCTTCATCTTCTTCCTCTTCATCTTCTTCATCATATTCTTATTTGTGAGTGACATAGATTCCTGTACTTGTAATCTGTAAAAGTATGAATTGTTCATCCTTCCGTTCTTGCTGTCACAAAAGATTTAAATTACAACAGTATTTGTCCGTGTTCAGTTTAGCCTGCAGCAGCAGGCATTTTCCAGGGGCACCACGAGGAGGAACGGACTCACCCCATACACTGCTTAGTCTTCTTCTGCTTAGAATTTAGAGCATATATTTTGCTCTTCATTTTGGTCTTATACTTAATGTTCTTCTGCTTTTTGATCTTTTGCTTATTGTTCTTCTGTCTCTTGTTCTGTATCTTGTAGTTTGTCTTAACCTTCTTTGTCCTGTTGGTGATCTTCTTCTTGGTAATCTTTTTTTTTTCTTTGTGATGGTGTTCAGGCTGGTTGGCTTCATGCTCGTCGTCCTTGTTGTTGTCATCTTCTTCTGGGTGGTCTTTAATGTCGTCTAATTTCCGAGAAACAGCTGACGTTACTGGAACCCTGACGGGTATCAGATGGAGCAAGAGACAATGGAAGTAACAAGGACCAGCTGACTGTGCTGGACCCCGGACGGGTAGCAGAAGGAAAAGAGGCAATGTCACAACCGAGTACCAGCTGACGTTACTGTGA
>JARQOD010000001.1:213515133-213627026 GCA_033576555.1 Oophaga sylvatica
AGACAAATATCTTATTATTCATAATGCATGCCATCTGCAAACAGATGTAACAGTAATAGTTCAGTATCAATACATATAATAGACATAATGTGATGTAATATGATTACTCCCGATCCTCTTACGTCAGCATCAGTGGCATTCGGAACACACAGATGGCATGACTAAGTCAAATCCCAAAGATGGTCTGTTACCAGACATACAAAATAAGGTCAGTAAAAGAACCTAATTCCTAAGAAGTGAGTATGCAGTTTCACAGCTAATCAGAAAGGAAGTGCCAGAATTCCTGAGCTAAACTTTTTCTGGAGCATTTTATTTCAAGTCAACAGGAAATCTTGGGGTAAACTGCAGCCGGAAGACTGTAGCTGGCCACCGTACTCTGTAAGCTAGTCTCTGTTGCTCTTATCCTAATGGGAGCTTTGCGACATGCATCAAGGTAGGTAGGGATGCCAGGAAGATAGACTATGCAACTCTGAGAGTACCTCCAATTGATATACTGATCTAAGCTCACCCAAAAGAGAGTACCATCATGGTTAGGCCGGGGTCACACTTGCGAGAAACTCGCACGAGTATCGCACCTCAATACCCGGCACTGCCTCCGGCAATCGGGACTGGAGTGTGCGGCTGCATGTTATTTCTATGCAGCTGAACGCTCCAGTCCGAACTGCCTGCGGCAGTGCCTGGTATTGAGGTGGGAGGCTCGTGCGAGTTTCTCGCAAGTGTGACACCGGCCTTATACTGATTATAGTGTACCAGTTAGCGTACCACTTTATTGTACTGATAATGATTCACCACTACAAGGACCCTCATTGTTATACTGATAATGATGCACCACTGAAAGTATCCCCTTGTCATATTTATAAGGATTTATTACTGGGAGTGCCCTCACTGATAAACTTATTGGGCATCACACAGAGAACTCAATTGTTAAATTGATAATGACTCTAAGGCTAGGGTCACATGACCGTAGATTCTCTCATTTGAGAGAATCGGGTCAATTATGCTAGTGACATTCTGATCAAAAATCTTCTCTCCTCCAGACGCAGAGAATGCCCCCTTGTGACCGTCTCCTTCCTTGGTATAAACAGATCCTCTGAGAGATATTTGTATTGTCCCCATATATACTTATACATGGTTATTAGATCGCCCCTCAGTCGTCTTTTTTCTAGACTAAATAATCCTAATTTTGCTAATCTCCCTGGGTATTGTATTTCCCCCACCCCATCCCCTTTAATAATTTTGTTGTCCTCCTTTGTACTCGCTCTATTTCCATTATATCCTTCCTGAGCACCGGTGCCCAAAACTGTACACAGTACTCCATGTGCGGACTAACCATGGATTTGTACAGAGGCAGTATAATGCTCTCATCATGTGTATCCAGACCTCTTTTAATGCACCCCATGATCCTGTTTGTCTTGGCAGCCGCTGCCTGGCACTGGCTGCTCTAGGTAAGTTTATCATTAACTAGGATCCCAAAGTACTTCTCCATGTCAAATTTACCCAGTGGTTTCTCATTCAGTGTGTAATGGTGATATTGATTACTTCTTCCCATGTGTATAACCTTAGATTTATCATTGTTAAACCGCATCTGCCATCTTTCGGACCAAGTTTCCAACTTATCCAGATCCATCTGTAGCAGAATACTATCTTCTCTTGTATTGACTGCTTTACATAGTTTTGTATCATCTGCAAATATCGATATTTTACTGTGTAAACTTCTACCATATCGTTAATAAATATGTTGAAGAGAATAGGTCCCAACACCGACCCCCTGCGGTACCCCACTGGTCACTGCGACCCAGTTAGAGAATATACCATTTATAATCACCCTCTGCTTTCTATCACTAAGCCAGTTACTTAGCTGTTTAAACACATTTTCCCCCAGACCCAGCATTCTCATTTTGTGTACCGACCTCTTGTGTGGCACGGTATCAAGTGCTTTGGAAAAATAAAGATATACCATGTCCAATGACTCACCTTGGTCCAGTCTATAGCTTACCTCTTCATAAAAACTGATTAGATTGGTTTGACAGGAGCGATTCGTCATAAACCCATGCTGATATGGAGATAAAGAGTTATTCTCATTGAGATAATCCAGAATAACATCCTTCAGAAACCCTTCAAATATTTTACCAACAATAGAGGTTAGACTTACTGGCCTATAATTTTTCAGGTTCACTTTTAGAGCCTTTTTTGTATATTGGTACCACATTTGCTATGTGCCAGTCCTGTGGAACAGACCCCGTTGCTATAGAGTCCCTAAATATAAGAAATAATAGTTTGTCTATTTCCCAGAAGGCACCTGGAATATGCAAATTGTCCTCTCAAGCTTCAATCCCTGGTTTGGCGATGCTTTCCAAGCAGCTGGTCCCTGCTGGACCCAATGATCTTCTTGCTGAGGGAGACTCTTCGCTTTTCCCAGAAGGCACCTGGAATATGCAAATTGTCCTCTCATGCTTCAATCCCTGGTTTGGCAATGCTTTCCAAGAAGCTGGTCCTGGCTGTACCCAACGATCTTCTTGCTGAGGGAGACTTCACTTTCCCAGAAGGCACCTGGATTAAGCAAATTGTCCTCTCAAAGTTCAATCCCTGGTTTCTCAAGCTTTCTCAAGTTTCTCAAGCTCTTCAAGCCATGTCCACCTTTTTTTAACACTGTTTAAACTGACCTCAGGTGCAACTTAATTTATGGACAGCTATGGTTAGATTTCTTTGCCTGTGTAGATTGGGTGGGTTGTTTCCAACACGTGGTGAGAATTTCATGTGAGTAGCAACTTTAGAAATATATTTACTTAGAAAATTGGTAACCTGTTGAATACTTATTTCATCCGCTGTATGTATGTGTTGTAGACAAGTGGCTGGCAAAATACTGGATAAGAGGTGCTGAAAGGGTTAATAGGACCAATGTATGGGTCCAGGTCTGTTAGAAATAATTAGTTAGGGAACACTTCCACAAGCGTTTGTCCCTGGGAATGGAGTAAACCTAAGTGTTATGTTTTGGTAGCTGAGGAGAGCAGGCAAAAACGGCAATACACCAGAGAGGTTGGAATCTACTGGATTGCAGTACCCTGACTAACCACCACAACTAAAGGCAGCCGTGGAGCATTCCTACGTTGGTCCTAGACGCCTCGTCACAGCCTGAGAGGATAACTACACCTAAAGATAGAAAGAGGAAAGCTATCTGCCCCGGAGCAGATCCCAAAGAACATAGGAAGCCCCCAAACATGTAATGGCGGTTAGACAAGAGGAAATACAGACACAGACAGAAAATAGTATGAGCAAACGTTGGGGCCCAATCTGCCTAGACAGAAACGGATAGGAAGGATACTTACTGCAATCCAAAAAACCCTAAAAAAAAGTCAACGCTACTAATTGCAAAAACACCTGAGATCACACGACCTCTACCACCTAAATTAGTTCTCTGGTGTAACAAAACTCAGCCGCAGCCACTGAAAAAACTGGAAAAGGCAAATGAACAAACAACAGTGGCTCCAGAGGAACCGAGAGGGGCCCAAGCCCCCGGGGAGTGGAACCTGGCCAACCTCACAGAAATGCAGAGAAAAATGCAAATGGAAAGCACAAAAACAAAAAACAGAAAATATCTTATCTGAGAGCAGGAGAAGAGGCAAGACTCAGCAAGCTTCCAAGTGAACCAGGAAACAACGTTGAAACAGGAACAATTGATCACCGGCAACCATGATGGGGGGAAACCTCCCTTATATCCAGCCAGTCTGTAATTCCTGATTGCCAATCCTCATTAAATGGTTCAGTACTGTTTGTAACCACCAGAGGGAGCCTCTGCTCAGAATTCATTTCTAAAACATTATAACAGTACCCCCCATGAGGAGGGGTCACCGAACCCTCATTTGTGCAACCAGGTCGGTCAGGATGAGCTCTGTGATACGCACGGATCAGTCTCCTAGCATGGATGTCCGAAGCAAACACCCAAGAATTGTCCTCCTGACCATAACCTCTCCACTTAACCAAATACTGGAGTTTCCGTCTAGAAAAAGAGAATCCAATATTTTCTCAACCACATACTCCAGATTGCCCTCAACCAAAACAGGGTCAGGAGGCGCAGCCATAGGAACCACTGGCTCGACAAACCTCTTCAATAAGGACTTGTGGAACACGTTATGGATCTTAAATGTCCCTGGAAGAAGTAAACGAAAGGAAACAGGATTAAGAATCTCCATGATCTTATAAGGTCCAATGAACCTAGGCTTAAACTTAGGAGATGCAACTCTCATAGGGATATTTCTTGAGGACAACCAGACCAAGTCCCCCACTTTAAACCGAGGACCATCAGTCCTATGCCGGTTGGCAAACCGCTGGGCCTTCTCCTGAGAGAGGGACAACCTCTCCACTACCTGGTCCCAAATCTGCTGCATACGCTCCACAACAGAGTCAACACCTGGACAGACAGAAGCCTCCGTCTGTCCCAAAGAAAATCGAGGGTGAAACCCAAAATTGCAGAAAAATGGAGACATCAAAGTGACAGAGCTAGCCCTATTATTAAGAGCAAACTCAGCCAAAGGCAAAAAAGAGACCGTCATCTTGATCAGCAGACACAAAGCATTTCAGATAAGTCTCCAATGTCTGGTTTGTTCTCTCAGTTTGTCCATTGGTCTGAGGATGAAAAGCAGAGGAGAAGGACAATTGAACACCAAGTTTAGAACAAAAAGTCCTCCAAAATCTGGAAACAAACTGGACTCCTCTGTCAGACACAATGTTCTCAGGAATGCCGTGTAACCGAACCACGTGCTGAAGGAACAAAGGCACCAATTCGGAGGAGGAAGGCAACTTAGGTAATGGCACAAGATGTATCATCTTGGAAAACCTATCACAAATCACCCAGATAACGGTTATTCTCTGAGAAACAGGGAGGTCGGAAATAAAATACATAGAGATATGGGTCCATGGTCTCTTGGGCACAGGCAATGGCATCAACAAACCACTAGAGCGAGAGCAAGGCTTGGAGCGAGAGCAAGTCCCACAGGACTGCACAAACTCCCTGACATCACGAGACAAAGTAGGCCACCAAAAGGACCGACTCACCAAGTCTCTGGTACCAAAAATCCCGGGATGACCAGCCAACGCGGAACAATGAATCTCAGACATCACACTCTTCTTCCACTGGTCTGGGACAAACAATTTCCCAACAGGGCAGCGCTCGGGTTAATCCTCCTGACACCCTTCCAGAGCCAGTCTCAAATTGGGCGAGATGGCGGAAAGAACTACACCCTCTTTCAAAATAACAGCAGGATCAGATAACTCAGGAGAGTCCGCAAGGAAACTCCTCGAGAGGGCATCGGCCTTAACATTCTTAGTGCCAGGAAGAAAGGAAACCACAAAATTAAAACGTGTCAAAAACAAGGCCCACCTGGCCTGTCTAGGATTAAGTCACTTGGCTGATTCCAGATAAACCAGATTCTTATGGTCCGTGAGGACCACCACCTGATGTTTGGCTCCCTCCAGCCAATGTCTCCACTCTTCAAAAGCCCACTTCAATTTCAGAGGCATCAACCTCCACCTGAAATGGCAGAGAAACATCAGGCTGCCGTAGAACAGGAGCAGAAGTGAATCTCTGTTTAAGTTCCTGAAACGCAGAGACTGCCTCAGGAGGCCAATTCACCACATCAGAACCCTTTTTGGTCAAATCAGTCAATGGTTTAACAATAACAGAGAAATTACCAATAAATGTACGATAAAAATTGGCAAAACCCAAGAATCTCTGAAGAGCCTTTAAGAAGTAGGTTGGACCCAATCACAGATGGCCTGAACCTTGACCGGGTCCATTTCAATAACAGATGGAGACAAAATGAATCCCAGAAATGAGATCCTCTGTACGCCAAAAAGACACTTTGATCCCTTCACATGCAGAGCATTCTCTCTCAAAATCTGGAACACAGTCCGAACATGTTTCACATGAGAGTCCCAGTCATTGGAAAAAATCAAGATATCATCCAAATAAACAATCAGAAATTTATCCACAAAATCCCTGAAAATGTAATTCATGAAGGACTGGAAGACGGAAGGAGCATTAGTGAGCCCAAAGGGCATCACTAGGTACTCAAAATGCCCCTCTAGGGTATTAAACGCCATCTTCCATTCATCCCCGTGCTTAATGCGAATAAGGTTATACGCCCCCCTGAGGTCAAGCTTGGTAAACCAAGTAGCACTTTTCACCCTGGAAAACAGGTCAGAAATCAAGGGTAACGGATATTGATATTTCACAGTGATATTGTTCAAGAGACGATAATCAATACACGGCCTTAATGAACCATCTTTTTTGGCCACAAAGAAAAAAACGGCACCCAAGGGTGAAGAGGATGGTCTGATATGACCCTTCTCCAATGACTCCTTGATATAAGACCGCATAGCGTCATGTTCAGGTACAGACAAGTTAAAAAGGCGACCTTTAGGGAATTTACTACCAGGCACTAATTCAATAGCGCAGTCATAGCTCCTATGGGGGGGCAAGGATGCAGATTTACTTTCGCTAAACACATCAGAAAAATCAGTCAAAAAGTGAGGAACATCTTGAGCCTGGGGAGAGGCAGAAAAAACAGGAGTGTTGGCATTAACACACTGGCAGCCCCAACTGGTTACAGACACAGATTTCCAATCCAAAACAGGATTATGAGACTGTAACCAAGGGAAACCTAGTAAAATAATGTCATGCAGATTATACAACACCAAAAATTTGCAACTCTCCTGATGATCAGGTTCAACCCTCATTATCACCTGAGTAGAAAACTGGGGTTTATTCTCCGCCAAAGGGGTAGAATCAATCCCCAGTAGGGGAATAGACTTCCGAAGGGGCATCAAGGGAAACCCACAACATTTAGCAAAATCAAAATCCATCAGGTTAATAGCTGCTTCCGAATCAACAAAAGCCTGAGCAGAAAATGTGGACAGGGAGCAAATCAGGGTAACAGTCAACAGAAATTTAGTCTGAACACTACCCAAGACAACTGAGCGTGCAAAACGTCTTCCCCGCTTAGGGCAGACTGAAATAGCATGAGAGGCATCACCACAGTAGATACATAACCCATTGCATTTTCAAAACTCATGACACTGTGCCCCAGAAGCCACTCTATCACACTTCATGGGTTCAGAAGCTGGTTCACAAGGCAACACTATTCCACGCATACTTCTACGCTCACACAAACGTCTGTCAATTTGAATCGCTAATGACATAGAATCATTGAGACCAGAGGGAGCAGGGAAACCCACCATAACATCTTTTACATTCTCTGACAGACCCTTCCGAAAAAGGGCTGCCAAAGCATCATCATTCCATTTGGTCAGGACTGCCCACTTTCGGAATTTCTGACAGTACAATTCAGCGTCCTCAAGCCCCTCATTTAATGCCAACAAGGTTTTTTCAGCTTGATCAGTGACATTAGGTTCATCGTACAATAACCCCAGAGCCAGAAAAAATGCATCAACATTACTCAAAACAGGGTCCCCAGGTGTCAGGGAAAAGCCCAATCCTGAGGATCGCCGCGCAGGAGAGAGATGACAATTTGAACCTGCTGTGCTGCGTTCCCTGAGGACTTAGGTTTTAAGGCAAAAAACAACTTACAGTTATTTTTGAAATTCAGAAATTTAGCTCGATCCCCCAAAAACAAATCTGGCATGGGGATCCTGGGTTCCACAACTGGCAACCTAGCAAGAAAGGTAGCAATACTCCGAACCTCAGTGGCAAGCTGATCCACACGGCCAGACAACTGTACAAACTCCACTGAGGAAAAAAAAAAATCCTCAGCACCCAGAGAAAAAGAGGGAAAAAATGCAACAAGCAGAAAAAAAAAAATCTCTGACAACCTTTTTTGTTTCCACACTATTTTTCCCTTCTGTGAGTACCATACAATTTTCGTTTGGGCCGGTGATACTGTTATGTTTTGGTAGCTGAGGAGAGCAGGCAAAAACGGCAATACACCAGAGAGGTTGGAATCTACTGGATTGCAGTACCCTGACTAACCACCACAACTAAAGGCAGCCGTGGAGCGTTCCTACGTTGGTCCTAGACGCCTCGTCACAGCCTGAGAGGATAACTACACCTAAAGATAGAAAGAGGAAAGCTATCTGCCCCGGAGCAGATCCCCAAAGAACATAGGAAGCCCCCAAACATGTAATGGCGTTAGACAAGAAGAAATACAGACACAGACAGAAAATAGTATGAGCAAACGTTGGGGCCCAATCTGCCTAGACAGAAACGGATAGGAAGGATACTTACTGCAATCCAAAAAACCCTAAAAAAAAGCCAACGCTACTAATTGCAAAAACACCTGAGATCACACGACCTCTACCACCTAATTTAGTTCTCTGGTGCAACAAAACTCAGCCGCAGCCACTGAAAAAACTGGAAAAGGCAAATGAACAAACAACAGTGGCTCCAGAGGAACCGAGAGGGGCCCAAGCCCCCTGGGGAGGGGAACCTGGCCAACCTCACAGAAATGCAGAGAAAAATGCAAATGGCAAGCACAAAAACAAAAAACAGAAAATATCTTATCTGAGAGCAGGAGAAGAGGCAAGACTCAGCAAGCTTCCAAGTGAACCAGGAAACAACGTTGAAACAGGAACAATTGATCACCGGCAACCATGATGGGGGGAAACCTCCCTTATATCCAGCCAGTCTGTAATTCCTGATTGCCAATCCTCATTAAATGGTTCAGTACTGTTTGTAACCGCCAGAGGGAGCCTCTGCTCAGAATTCATTTCTAAAACATTCATAACACCTAAGGTGTTACGATGGAGACACCAAGAACTTTCCTGTGGCCCAGTCGACATTGACACAGACTGTGGTTCCGTGTCCACAAAGTGGATTTGTGGAGGAAAGCAGCACCGACTGGTTGCTCTGCTGACAATCGGGTCATAACTGAAGAAACCTCATCATATGCTATGGTCGACAAGCTTCTGTTATCGATATTGGTTGGCGGGAAGGAGAAAGACGCAGCCTCTGATGCTAGTAGCTAGGGGAGATCTAGGGAAAACTTTGGAATGGCCCAACTCAGGGACTTCAGTTTAAAAAAAATACTCCCATAAAAGTAAGGGTGCTAAATGTTGTTCCCCAGGAGCCTGAACCGATGTTCGGGTTCCGCGTTTGGCTGGGCATAATGTCAAGGGATCAAGGTAACAGGTCAAGCAAAAGACGTCTCCTCAAGGCACAATCCAGGGGCTATAGTCAGTTGACTCGGGTGAAACAATTTAAACCTGAGGATTGGGTGCAGGTGTTGATGCTCACCGCGGAGAACAAATTCCTCTCCAAGTAGGAGCCTATGAAGTGTTGGAAAGGGTTTGTGAGTGCAAATGAAATATCGTTTTTTTCCAACCAAAGAAAAAGGAAGCACACCAGCTATTTCATATCGGCTTAGTCAAGCCTTGGCGGGATGGGGTTCACAATTATTGGGTGAAGATGCCCAGCCCCCGGCTTTGAGCAAAGTGAGAAGGTATGTAGAAAAGCAGCTGGAAGAATCCTGGATAGTAGGCATGAGAGAGTTAACAGGACCAATATATGGGTCCAGGATTGTTAGGGCTGATTAGGTGAGATGGATAGTACTAATGATATAATATAACGTGGCACAGCTGTGCAAGGTGCTCAAGTAGGAACCCAACCACGTGATAATATAATAAGACTTGGCACTCAACTTATGTGATAAAGAAGAATTTTATTGCAGTCATATACAACGTTTCGGTCCCACTCTGGACCTTTATCAAAACTCTGCAATGAGTAATATAGTGAAAACAAAAATGACAATATGTACAAAATGAACTAACATTTATACAGGAGAGAGTAATTTATATTTGTCCAAGAATAAAGGAAAAAATCAAAGAAAGAAAAACATTTTTTTTATTATATATATATAGAAAAAAATGACTGAGGAAAAATTTTTTTTCTTTTACATTAAAAAAAGAGAATTTTTTTGCGTTAGAGCAAATAAAGAAAAGGACCTACCCGACTGCTTTCACTGATGTGTTTCCCTGATCTGGGTAAATGTCAATAATTTGTAGTAACGTGGACTGCATCATGGAATATAGAAAGTGGGAAAGAGGATTTCAAAGTAGGTCAAACTGAAAGTTATGCATGGTAAGAAAAAAAAAAAAAAACTGAGTTAAGCATGGTGAAAAAAAGGTTGACTGACATACCTAAGATTAGTGTGGAAATCATGATTCTCGGGATAAGTGCATGAAAATGAAGATAAAGCTGTGTCTATAAATAAAATGTCCCTTTTAGTGCAACAGTAAATATGGACACTTGTGAAAACAGACCTTAATGCAGTACCTTCTGATAGGTGTATAATAGGAGTGGAATTTTCCAGAGTCCACTGGTTTAGAATACCATGCTACCCGTGCAGCATGTGATCTGAAATAAGGGTACATTGAATTAAAAAAACATGTTCCTATAGGTCATGGGAATCAAATCGTGATCCCTCCCATAGGGGTAATACGATTATCCAATATGTGCATAAAAAAAGAATAGTCAGTATATATAGTGTGACATAATTAATCATGCATATATAACCATTGTGCTCAGTATATTGTGGTTCTCTGAATAATTATATACCAATACCCCAGTGCAGTTTGTAACTTACTAGGAAGTCCTGACTCTCTTAACAAAGCTTCTCTGTGAGAGAGCATTTGATGTTAATTAAAGGCTGAAGCGCTTGCAGGTTCAGCAATTTAAATACCGTATATACTCGTGTATAAGCCGAGATTTTCAGCCCATTTTTTAGGGCTGAAAGTCCCCCTCTCGGCTTATATGCGGGTCATATACGGGGGTCGGAGGGGAAGCGGGGGTGTCGGATCATACTCACCTCTCCGCCGCGGTCTCTGCAGCCCCCCTGCTTCTCCCGATCTCCGGCTCCTTCATGCAGCGGTCACATGGCACCGCTCATTAAAGTCATGAATATGCACATATTCATGACTTTAATGAGCGGTACCATGTGACCGCTGTAGGAAGGAAGCGCAGTGGAGAGCGCCGGGAGAAGAGGAGAGGCTGCAGGGACACGCGGCGGAGGGGTGAGTATAGCGATATTTACCTGTCCTCTCTCCACTGCTGTGCTGCGTCCTCGTCTGACTCCTGTGGCTGTGAATGATCAGGCAGAGGGCGCGATGATGTCGTTAGTGAGCGCCGCGCCCCCTGCCAGATCATTCACTGCCAAGGACTAGGAAGAGGGAGCAGCGCAGCGGTGCAGAGAGGACAGGTAAATATCTCAGGTGCCGGGGTCCTGAGCGAGCAGTCACACCGGCACCTGTCCCCCATAGGTCGCCAGTGTCACCGCCTGCTCAGGACCCCGGCACCTGGCCCCCAGCAACGAGAGGTGAGTATGTCATTTTTTTGCAGCAGCATATGGGGCCTAATCTGGAACATATGGGGGCATAATATGGAGCATATGGGGGCATAAGCTGTGGAACATATGGGGGCATAATCTGGAGCATATGGGGGCATAATATGGAGCATATGGGGGCATAAACTGTGGAACATATGGGGCATAATCTGGAGCATATGGGGCATAATCTGGAGCATATGGGGGCATAATCTGTGGAACATATGGGGGCATAATCTGGAGCATATGGGGGCATAATCTGTGGATCATACGGGGGCATAATCTGTGGAATATATGGGGGCATAATCTGGAGCATATTGGGCATAATCTGGAGCATATGGGGGCATAATCTGGAGCATTTAGGGGCATAATCTGTGGAGCATATTGGGCATAATCTGTGCAGCATATGGGGGCATAATCTGTGGAGCATCATATGTGGGCATAATCATTTTTCACCCTAGGCTTATACACGAGTCAATAAGTTTTCCCAGTTTTTTGTGGCAAAATTAGGGGGGTCGGCTTATACATGGGTCGGCTTATACATGAGTATATACGGTATGTGGAAATATGGAGAGAAGATAGTCTAAGAAAGTGCTCCTTACCGGTGGTGGTGTAGTGGATGATGCAGTCCCGCTTCCAACACGGTATCCACCGCTTGTTGGAATGAGTGCGGCGCTGTGTAAGCGTTGCTTTATGCCTGGAGGGCCAAAGAAAAAGGAAGCACACCAGCTATTTCATATCGGCTTAGTCAAGCCTTGGCGGGATGGGGTTCACAATTATTGGGTGAAGATGCCCAGCCCCCGGCTTTGAGCAAAGTGAGAAGGTATGTAGAAAAGCAGCTGGAAGAATCCTGGATAGTAGGCATGAGAGAGTTAACAGGACCAATATATGGGTCCAGGATTGTTAGGGCTGATTAGGTGAGATAGATAGAACTAGTCATTCCCAGCCTCCAGGCGGTGCAGCTGGTTTAAAAGTGCAGCTGAATTGTTCATTCCTTTTCTGGGGAGTGGAGGTTCAAACACCTCTGGTACTCGGGTCTGGTGGAGGACCTGTGTAAATTGCGAAGACTCTGCAAGAGGCCGAATATTGGACTTTTAATATCAAGCAGCTGAACTGCTTTCAGGTCACGCTATGGACACTTTGAATATCTAGTTATGCCTTTTGGTCTGAGTACCGCCCCAGCCACTTTCCAACACTTCGTGAATGATATCTTCAGGGATCTCCTAGATACATTTGTGGTGATTTATCTGGATGATATTCTAATTTTTTCTAACTCCACAGAGGAACATCATGGACATGTGAGAATGGTCTTAGAACGCCTAAGACAAAACCATCTCTACATCAAGCTTGAAAAATGTGAATTCCATAGGACCGAAATTCAATTTCTGGGGTATGTACTATCTACGCAAGGGATTAGTATGGATGGAAGCAAGACCCAAGCCATCAAGGATTGGCCAATTCCTAGAAATGTGAAGGAGGTGCAGCGTTTCATCGGGTTTGCCAACTTCTATAGACGTTTCATTAAGAATTTTTCTGAGGTAGTGTCACCTATCACCCAACTTACCCGGAAACAGTCTAGGTTCTCCTGGACCCCGCAAGCTCAGGAAGCATTTTCCTGTTTAAAGGATAAATTTACCACCGCACCTATCTTAGTACATCCCAACCCCGAGCTTGCCTTCATAATAGAGGTGGATGCTTCAGACTGTGCCGTTGGAGCTATACTCTCTCAGAGAACAGGTGAGAAGAATGTCTTGCATCCCTGTGCCTTCTTTTCCCAGCAGTTGTCTTCGGCTGAGAGGAACTACGATGTGGGCAATAGAGAATTGTTGGCCATTATTGCCGCCTTCAAGGAATGGAGACACCTTCTTCAGGGAGCTGCACAGCAAATAGTCGTCCTGACAGACCATCGTAACCTTGAATTTATCAGGTCGGCTAAGTGCCTGACTCCTCGCCAGGCTCGCTGGAATCTTTTCCTAAACCAATTTAATTTTGTCATTTCTTATAGACCAGGATCGCGCAATGGAAAGGCTGATGCACTCTCTAGGATTCATTCAGCAGAGACACGTCCACTTACTCCTCCTAAGACTATTCTTCCTGACTCTAGATTCCTGGGAGTGATTCATAATCAAGACCTACTTAAGGACATCAAGGAAGCATACCATGCGGATTCTTTGTTGGCTCAACCCCCAAGGGACGTAAGTCTTGTCTTTAAGAATGGTGTGTGGATTCAGGGACAACGTCTGTATATACCTGAAACAGTCAGATTGAGAGTATTGCAACTCATCCACGATTCCAAGATAGCCGGGCATAGGGGAATTCTAAAGACAAAGATGTGTGTATAGCGGCGCTAGTGCATATATATAACCAACACGCAGCAAGTAGAAAATGGGCCTACTACTACAGGATAGGCATATAGGAAAAAAAAAAAGTTGAATATTAAAAATATACTCGCGCTTTTGTTGGAATATAACAGCACCACTGAGGTACCCTTACCTTCAGATGAATATGGTGCAGATAATATGGGGAGTGCAGAATCCTCCAAGTGTGAATGCGCCTTTTTGATTAGTAGAAAATCAACAAACTAAAAGAAAAGTACACTTTAAAGAATCTAATCTAAAAATGAACTATACAAGTGAACAATACAAGTGAACAATAAATAACAAAGATGGAAATAACGTGCAAAAAGTTGGCTGTCATGTGAATAAATTACAGTAAATAAGTAATAATGGTGTACTATAGTACTTGTGGAGACGTGGCTTTGGTTCTGCATACAGGCAACTACCAGAAAAAATGAGAGTAAATAACCAGAAAGTAAGACATCAATGGATAAATAGCTAGTAGTGCAGTAGTAGTAACATGTGGAGCCACCAGGGGTAATAAATGTACTTGCAGTCTCTTAGATGGTGTGTAAAATAGTCACTGTGGCTGTATACAATAACCGGAGGCACATAAAAAAGTAATTATGGCAGTCAGACGGTAAAATAGTGCTTAATCCTTAGTAACTAAACGGTACTTATCTGAGGAAAAAAGGGGGGGGGTGTTGACGGAGTCGGAGTCCAGGGGTCTTCACAGCACAGCGTAGGTAACCAGAGAGCGGCCCCGGCCGGTGGCACGCTTGTAGTACCTAAAAGGCCTGAGTGCTGCAGATGACGATGTGAAGAAACTCGCTGCAATGGCGTCGGTGGAGCTCAATACTTCGGGTCACGTGTCCCGAACGGTCACGTGGTGCCCAGAGAAAAAAAAAAAAAAGTACGGTGTCCTGGAAGAGTCAAACTTCAATCCAACGCGTTTCGGAATCAATCGGATTCCTTCCTCAGGGATGGCTCTTCCTGGCAGCATGTGTCCGTTATATACCTTCTTGGTGAGTCTGTTTCCATGGCAATCATTCAGTCAAAAGCAAATAATTCAATATCATTATTTAGACCTCTAGGCTTTATAGTGTCTAGTTGAAAAATACATCGTGTTTCTTCTCTAGACATTTTTTTAATAAAATCGCCTTTTCTCCAGTCCTTTTTAACCTTTACAATACCTGCAACTTCGACATCCTTCAATGATCCATTATGGACCTTGTTAAAATGTCTGGATAGAGGATGATCATCAAGGCGATTTTTGATATTGCGAAGATGTTCCCCAATACGTTTACATAGGGGACGTATAGTGCGACCAATGTAGATTTTCTGACATGGACATTTTATCGCATATATTACTCCAGTGGTTTTACAGTTGATAAAATCCCTGATAGGAAATTCCATGTTATTCCAAGTCATAATGGAGTTTTGTTTTTTTAAATTCAGTGTTTTGCACATTTTACATTTTTGCATGGATGGAAGCCTATAGTTGTAGTTTTAAAGGGACCGGTCAGTTGGTGAGTGGTCCTGGATTGTTCTGGGTTGCGAACAGTAGGTGCAATTATATTGCCAATATTTTTGGCTTTTCTGAAGATAAATCTAGGTTGTGGGGTAATTTTGTCCCCAATTATTTTATCTTCCTTTAGTAACTTCCAATGTTTTTTCACTATGCGCTTAAAGACGTGTACATTGGAATTGTACTGGGTGATTAAGGGAACTGAAATAGTACTGGAATTGTCTAAATTTTGTGTGATATCACAATGATAATGATCTTGAAGTAACTCTTCTCTGGGTATATTTTTTACATTGTTTTTAATATTTAATAAATGATCTTTATTATACCCTTTGCTTAAAAATTTGGTAATCAGTGTATCAGCTTCCTTGCTATAATTAGATATACTTGAGCAATTACGGTGTAACCTTAAAAATTGGCTGCGTGGAATGTTTAAAAGCCATCTAGGTAGATGGCAGCTGTCCATTGCAATATAGCTGTTTGAATCTGTTGGTTTCGTATACGTCCTGGTTTGAACAGACCCCTCTTGAACAAATATGTCTAAATCTAAAAAAGGTATATTTTCCTTACTAGTTGTAGCGTTAAAACAAAGATAAAAATCATTTTTATTAATATCATTTAAAAACAGGTTCAGAGACTCCTCGTCCCCCTTCCAAATAAAAACACATCATCAATAAAACGTAGCCATAGGGCCAGGTCCGCGCGCAGCCTACCATCCCCATAGATGTGGAGATCTTCCCATCTGCCCACATATAGATTGGCATAGCTGGGCGCGAACCTGGTTCCCATGGCTGTACCCCACTGTTGGGTATAGTAGTGATTTCCATGTTGGAAAGAATTGTGTGTCAATATAAAAAAGGCGCATTCTTTAATAAACTCAATAGATTCCTTTGGAATAGTTTCTGATTTGGTTAGGAAATATTCCATGGCTTCAATGCCTTTGTCATGTTTAATGACTGTGTACAAGGATGTAATATCCAATGTGCCCAAAATGAAGTCACTGCTCCACTGGAAATTGTCTAAAATCTGAAGGATATGTTTACTGTCCTTTAGATAAGATGGAAGATTTGGAACTAATTTTTGTAAATAGCAATCCACATAATGTGATAGGTTAGATGTTAAATTTCCTATTCCTGAAATAATGGGACGGCCTGGTGAATTCTGCAAGTCCTTGTGTATTTTTGGAAGATGATAAAATACAGCTATTCTTGGATGGGGAGTATTGATATAGTCAAATTCTTGCTTACTTAGTATTCTATTATTGAGGCCTTTGTTTATCAATTGTCTTAATTCTAAGGTAAAGTCAGTGGTGGGATCTTCTGAGGACTTTTTATAGGTTTTTGTATCGCTAAGGATACGTTGGCTCTCTTCTTCATACCGTGAATGGTCCATAATAACAATGCTGCCCCCCTTATCCGCTGGACGGATAATGATTTCTTTCTTATGTTGAAGTGTAATAATAGCCTTACTTTCTTGTTTAGTAAGGTTGTATTTATATTTAGAGCATTTTTTTTCACTTATTTTCTTGATATCATGAATGACATTATTTTGAAATGATTTAAACGCTTCTGAGTACTCATTAACTGGATGGAACTTAGATTTGGCCTTTAGGCCTGTAGAGTTAGGTATTGCCTCATTATCTAATGATATGTTTTCAATACTTTCCAGCATTTTTTTCTTGAAGAAATATTTTTTTAGGGCCAGTTTTCGCATGAATTGTTTGATGCCATTATTACTTATTTACTGTCATTTATTCACATGACAGCCAGCTTTTTGCACGTTATTTTCATCTTTGTTATTTATTGTTCACTTGTATTGTTCACTTGTATAGTTCGTTTTTAGATTAGATTCTTTAAAGTGTACTTTTCTTTTAGTTTGTTGATTTTCTACTAATCAAAAAGGCGCATTCACACTTGGAGGATTCTGCACTCCCCATATTATCTGCACCATATTCATCTGAAGGTAAGGGTACCTCAGTGGTGCTGTTATATTCCAACAAAAGCGCGAGTATATTTTTAATATTCAATTCTAAAGACACAAGAATTTCTTTCTCATTTCTTTTGGTGGCCCACTTACAGGAAAGATGTCTTAAACTATGTCACTTCATGTGAAGTCTGTGCAAGATGCAAAACACCTCGCTCCTCACCAACTGGTCTGTTGCAACCTCTTCCCACCCCGTCCCGCCCGTGGGGATCCATTTCTATGGACTTCATTGTGGAGTTACCAACCTCTCAAGGGAAGAACACCATTCTAGTGGTGGTTGACCGTCTAACAAAGGCAGCTCATTTTATCCCTTGTGTCGGCTTACCCACTGCAAAACAGACATCAGACTTGATGATTAAGAATGTGTTTCGCTTACATGGAGTACCGGATGAGGTCATTTCGGATCGAGGGGTGCAATTCACTTCAAGGTTTTGGCAAAATTTCTGTGCAGCATTGGACATTAAAGTAAACCTTTCTTCTGCTTTTCATCCCCAGACTAATGGACAGACAAAACGAACCAATCAGACCCTGGAGCAGTATCTCCGCTGTTTTATCTGCCACCTACAGGATGATTGGGTGGATCTACTTCCACTGGCTGAGTTCTCTTATAACAACTCTCAGAGCGCCTCCACTAAGCAGTCTCCTTTTTACTCCAATCTAGGTTATCATCCTAACATTCTTCCTCGATTTCCCATAGATACGCCCTTGCCGGTAGTGGCTGAAAGAATCACTTCTTTACAAAAGAATATGGATCTTCTAAAGGAAAATCTAGAATTGGCTCAGGAAAGGTACAAGAAAGCAGCAGATAAATTTCGTAAACCTGCACCAGCTTTCAAGGTAGGAGATTTGGTCTGGCTGTCAACCAGAAATCTTAAATTAAAGATTCCATCGTCTAAATTGGGACATAAGTACATTGGACCTTATAAGATCAATAAGATTATAAGTGCTGTTGCTTGTCGTCTTCAACTGCCCAGAACTATGAGAATCCACCCTGTCTTTCATGTATCCCTACTAAAGGCTGCAACACCCAATACGTTTCCTGGACGTTCTTCTCCTTGCCCTGACCCAGTGCTGGTCGATGGTCAGGAAGAATTTATGGTGGAAAGGATTCTAGATTCCAGGTTGTACAGAAATCAGTTGCAATATTTGATTAAATGGCAGGGCTACCCAGTGGAGGACAACTCATGGGAACCAGTCAATAATGTAAATGCTCCTCGCCTGCTCCGCCAGTTTCATCAGAGGTACCCTGACAAGCCTGGTCTGAGGTCATCCGGAGGTTGTCCCTAAGGGGGGAGTAATGTAAGGTTCTTTGTCTCTGTTGACATGTTCCTTGAAACTCAGTTTTCCGTCGGCCATTTTGCTTTCTGTCGTTCTGCAGCTCTTGCCCTCAGTTAATATGGAGTTTCCAGTTTTCATGTTCCCGCCCTGATTCTTCCCTCTTGCTTCTTAAGCAGCCTCAGCTGGACAATCAGTGCTCCTGAATCAAGCCTCAGTCAGTCTGTGACCTGACTCCTGGAAGCCTTGGACTTGTACTCCAGCTATTCCCTACTGAGGAGCTTTGGAACACTTTTGGACTCTGGAAACCTGCTGTTTGGTGAATCCATGTTTGCAGAGGAATTACGGTACAGAGAAGAGATCCTGAACCTGCTTTGGAGATTTATTGTAGTGCTTGAAGTTACTCTGGCCTGCTGTGTCTCCTGTCGCTGTTCCTGCAAACTGTGTGAACTTTTCAGCATGCTTGTATGAAGTAATACAAGTCATTTCATTTCAACCTATGTCTCCTGTGTTTTCCTCGCACCCAAGCACAAGACGCTATAGGAACTGTACACTATACATGACACCCGGCCTGTCTGACTACTCTGCCGCCTCCTAGTGGCGCCCTGCACGTCTGCACTGTGGTGCTACACGGTGAGTGCAACCCTTTTTTTCCCTTACCAGGGCCCCCTGGTGGAAGTGGCACACAACTGCCCCGCAGTTGCATTACATATGCCTGTGACTGCAATGCACTCCCACGGCCTCAATACGCCTCTGTGCGCATCCTGGGGGACACATAGCGACCCTTGCATATGACACCGGTCACTGCCTCACATACCCCCCTGTTCAAACTTGAGGGGTTGAACATTTTTCACCATACAGGGGGAGCATGACAGGGCATCCGCATTTTCCCGTGATTTCCCAGCCCGATGCTCCACTGAGAAACCAAAGTTTTATAGGAACCGAGTGACTTGTGTATTGCTCCCCTTTGCATTTCTCCTCGCTTTGTTACGTGATCAACCACCTCCCTGTTCTCCGTTGCAGAAGACACGCCCACTTTCCTGACTGACAGCAGATTTTGGCCAGTTTTGGATGGCCTCGACCTTGTTTATTTGGGGTTTGATAACCCCACGGCCGATCCTGTAACCTAAGTACCGGGCTTCTGGCACTTGGTACGGTTTCTTCCGTACCCTTACCTGGGGCTCGGTATGTCATGCTGGATCAATGCGGTCCGCCCCGGCAGCTCCAAGAATACCTCCGTATTCTGCTGCACCAGAACCCGAGCCTCCTGTCGCCGTCGCTTAGTTAGAGATCTATTTATTTTAACCCTACCCTGGACTGTGTCCTTGCTGGCGTCAGTTTAGAACGACTGGAGTCATATCCATGACCAAACATTCCCGGTTCCTCCAGGGTTTTTTATCATCTGTGTGGCTATGTCCACCCACCTATTGCAAGCTTGCAATAGGTGGGTGGACAGGTTCGCATGACCCCAGTACAATAACATAAGACCTCTAGAAGTCATTTGAGAATAAATGCAAATATAAACCTATAACCATATAGCAGGCTGTATAAATGCCAAACCGTGAAATATGCATATTTAGTTAGAGAACTGGTAAAATTTTAAATCAAGTGAGCTGAGATGTAGCCCCATCGGATGTGAGGCAGGTAACCAAATATAAGTGTGTCCCAGAGGGACACTTCTCTGTATATCAACAGTTAAACCCTGTTCATCTGATTTCAGTACAGTCCCTGACAGAAGTTATGTCGCTTATCCATGTTATGTAAATCAAAGCTTATAACCTGACATTAAATTCATCCATTGGTTTTATAAATTACTCTTTTGAAAGCTGAAACTTGGTTTAGGTTAAGAAAATAAATTGGCATCAATGCTGAAATATTGATCATTTAATGAACACAGAATGGTCAGGTTTTGGCAAGACAAAAGTTTTGTCACCTGGTCATATAATGCACCCAATCCTAGTTTACATCCTCACCAGTGCTCAGTAAATGATCGGTTAATTAGTGGGTGTGTATAAAAATGAAACCCAGCACCCCAGACCTTCACTTGAGCTGCAACTTGAGCTCTGACAACATGCCAAAAATCCACCCTGCGACCAAATCCTTGATTATCAAGAGGCTGAAGACCAGATCCACTGCAGAGGTGGCTGGCACCTTTGATGTGTCTCAGTGTCAAGTACAAAGAATTAAAAAAAGATTTGAAGAGACTGGAGATGGGTTTGACAAGCCCAGGTCCGGCAGACCCCGCAAGACAACTGCTCAGGAGGAACGTTTGTTTGTTAGAAAATCCAAAGTAAGCCCCTCTTCCACTGCAGCAGAGCTCCAACAGGTCTGGTCACCTCAAGTCCCTGTGTCAACTAGAACAGTTTGTAGGATTCTGTCTTGAAATGGCCTCCATGGTCGATTCAGTGCCCAGCAGCCAACACTAAACAAAAGGCAAATAAAAAAACATGTGGCATTTGCAAAGTCCCACAGCCTGCTAAACAGATGGACGCTGGAAAAGTGGCAGAAGGTGGATTTCTCTGATGAATCTTCAGTAGAATTACACCACAGCGGCCGCAAATACTGCAGGAGATCTACTGGAGCCCATATGGATCCAAAATGCACCCAGAAAACAGTTAAATTTGGTGGTGGAAAGATCATGGTCTGGGGTTAAATTCAGTATGGGGTGTGCAAAACATTTGCAAGGTGGACGGCAATATCAATAGCTTAAAATATCAAGAAGTATTAGCTACCTCTTACATTCCAAATCATAAAAGGGGTCAAATTCTGCAGTAGGATGGTGCTCCATCACGTACATCCATCTCTAGAACAAAGTTCCTCCAGGCAAAAAAGATCAAGGTGCTCAATGACTGGCTAGCCTAGTCACCAGACATGAACATCAATGAGCATGTTTGGGGTAGGATGAAAGAGTAAGCTTGGAAGACAAAACCAAGGAATCTAGATGAACTCTGGGAGGCATGTAAGACTGCATTCTTTGCTATTCCTGATGACTTCATTAATAAATTGTATGAATCATTGTTGAACCGCATGGATGCAGTCCTTCAAGCTCATGGAAGTCACACAAAATATTAAATATGACTCTAATAGCACCACAACTTAATTCACCAATGTTATGTCACATATATTTGTATTTTAAGATAATTATTTGTTTGAATATCACATTACTTTCTGTGGGCGACAAAACTTTTGTCTTGCCAAAATCTGACCATTCTATGTTCATTAAATGATCAATATTTTAGCATTGATGCCAATTTATTTTCTTAACCTAAACCAAATTTGGGAGGGTTTCAGCTTTCAAAAGAGTAATTTATAAAACCAATAGATGAATTTAACGTCAGGTTATAAGCTTTGATTTACATAACATGGATAAGCGACATAACTTCTGTCAGGGACTGTATGTTATTTGCTGAAATGAGGGGATCTTCTGTTCAGTCCTGTTCTTGCTTTAACCTACTTCCATTGTTCTTGGAGTTGGCCATTCTGGAAGTCTCACCATGGGTATTTCAAATGTTCATAGGAATTTGTCAGGTCCCCTAAGGTGCGGAAGTTAGCAGACTTTCCATCCCTTTTGGCAATGAGTTGGAAGGGATATCCCCAACGGTATGGAATCTCCTTTTCCTGGAAGCAATGGACATAAGAGATGATAAGAAAAATATCTTAATGCTGGCACACAGGTGCATACCTCCCAACTGTCCCAGATTGAGCGGGACAGTCCCGATTCTGACCCCCCCCGTCCCACTCAAGACACTATGTGTCCCGCAGTGAGATGAGCCGCCACGCTCCCCACGCACCCCTTCCTGCCCTCCCTGTCTCTACAGCTCAGCCTCTCACAGCTAGCAATGACGCTGCTATGCTGTACTCTTCTGTGCCCACAGGACCTGTGATAAGGTCACAGGAGGGGAGGATTCAGGGGTCACATGATCAGTGTCCTCGTTGTGTGCAGGACTCTGCTGTGATGGTTGTCATGGTGCTGGATGAGGGTAAGTTTGTGTGTGGGGGTCAGGACTTGGGTTTACAGTGTGGATGTAGCAGTGCTGTAGTGTGTACAAGTTGTATGTAGCAGAGTCATGTGTGTACAAGGTGTACGGAGCAGAGCCGTGTGTGTACGAGGTGTACGGGGCAGAGCCGTGTGTGTATGAGGTGTACGGAGAGGAGCCGTGTGTGTACGAGGTGTACGGAGCGGAGCCGTGTGTGTACAAGGTGGATGTAGCAGTGATGTAGTGTGTACGGAGCAGAGCCATGTGTGTACGAGGTGGATGTAGCAGTGCTGTAGTGTGTACGAGGTGTACGGAGCAGAGCCGTGCGTGTACGAGGTGCACGGAGCGGAGCCGTGCGTGTATGAGGTGCATGGAGTGGAGCCGCACGTGTACGAGGTGCATGGAGCAGAGCCGCACGTGTACGAGGTGAATGTAGCAGTGCTGTAGTGTGTACGAGGTGTATGGAGCGGAGCCTTGTGTGATCGAGTTGGATGTAGCAGATCCGTGTCTGTACGAGTTGGATGGAGCGGAGCCATGTGTCTGCACGAGGTGCACGGAGCCGAGCCGCGCATGTACGAGGTGCACGGAGCAGAGCTGCGTGTGTACGAGGTGCACGGAGCAGAGCCGCGTGTGTACGAGGTGCACAGAGCAGAGCCGCATGTGTACGAGGTGCACGGAGCGGAGCCGCCCGTGTACGAGGTGGATGTAGCAGTGCTGTAGTGTGTATGAGGTGTACGGAGTGGAGCCTTGTGTGTACGAGTTGGATGTAGCAGAACCGTGTCTGTACGAGTTGGATGGAGTGGAGCCATGTGTCTGTATGAGGTGCACAGAGCCGAGCCGCGTGTGTGCGAGGTGCACAGAGCCGAGCTGCGCATGTACGAGGTTTACAGAGCCGAGCTGCGCGTGTACGAGGTTTACGGAGCCGAGCCGCGCGTCTACGAGGTTTACGGAGCGGAGCCGTGTGTACGAGGTGGATGTAGCAGTGCGTGTGTGTACGAAACGGAGCCCTGTGTGTGTGAAGTGTAGGGAGCTGAGCCACTCAGCTCCGTACACACAGGGCTCCGTGCTTGAGCTGTGTGTGTACAGAGCGGAGCAGAGCCGTGTGTGTATGGAGTGGAGCCTTGTGTGTATGTAGCGGAGCCACGTGTGTACGAGGTGTACGGAGCAGAACCGCGTGTGTACGAGGTGTATGCTGCAAAGCCGCATGTGTACAAGGTTTACGGAGTGGAGTCGTGTGTGTACAAGGTGTACAAAGCGTGGCTGCGTGTGTACAAGGTGTACGGAGTGGAGCCTTGTGTATACTGAGTGGAGCCTTGTGTGTGCGAGGTGGACGGAGTGGAGCCGTGTGTGTACGAGGCATACAAAGCGGAACCGTGTGTGTATGAGTTGTGCAGAGCCGTGCGTGTACAAGGTGTATGGTGGGGAGCATTCATACCTCCCAACCGTCCTGAATTCAGCAGGACACTCCCGGTTTTGAGAGTCTGCCCCGCTGTCCCGGCCGGGAGCTTTTCGGTGGACACAGGAGTACATGCCGGAGCCCTGAAGAGCACTGATGTTCCACCAGAAGTGCCCTCTGGAAGATGACCGGAAATGAGGTAATTTCGGGAGGAGATTGTGACGGAACCATGGAGGCACTTCAGGGAATGCTTCAGATCCATCACCGTGTCCTCGCCTTGGAATTGGGGATGCCGGCCATGTGAGTGGATCATTATATGTCCTGCATCGGGAGGCTCAAGTGGGCACTACAATGGGAGCCGGGCTGCTATAGTATCTTTATAGAATCTTTATTTCTTTCTCTCTCTGTTTCTTTCTCTCTCTCTGTTCTTTCTTTCTTTCTCGCTGTTCTTTCTTTCCCATCTTTCTTTCTTTCCCATCTTTCTTTCTCTCTGTTCTTTTTCTTTCTTTCTCTCTGTTCTTTCTTTCCCCTCTTTCTTTCTATCTCTGTTCTTTCTTTCTCTTTCTCTCTCTCTCTGCTTCTTTCTTTTCTCTATCTCTCTGTTCTTTCTTTCCCCTCTTTCTTTTCTCTCTCTGTTCTTTCCCCTCTTTCTTTCTCTCTGTTCTTTTTTTCTTTCTCTCTCTTTCCCCTTTCTTTCTTTCTTTCTCTCTTTCCCCTTTCCCCTCTTTCTTTCTTTCCCCTCTTCTCTCTGTCTTTCTTGTCCATCTTTGCCGCTCATGTTTTTTCTTTATTCTCATCTGTTCTTTCTTGCCCTCATTTGTCGCTCTATGTTCTTTTTTACTCTTTCTTTCTTTCTCTCTGTTCTTTCTTTTTCTCTTTCTTTCTTTCTTCTCTCTTTCTTTCTTTCCCCTCTTTCTTTCTCTTTCTCTCTGTTCTTTCTTTTCCCTCTTTCTTTCTTTCTTTCTTTCCCCTCTTTCTTTCTATCTCTGTTCTTTCTTTCTTTCTCTCTCTCTCTGCTTCTTTCTTTTTCTCTATCTCTCTGTTCTTTCTTTCCCCTCTTTCTTTTTCTCTCTCTGTTCTTTCCCCTCTTTCTTTCTCTCTGTTCTTTTTTTCTTTCTCTCTCTTTCCCCTTTCTTTCTTTCTTTCTCTCTTTCCCCTTTCCCCTCTTTCTTTCTTTCCCCTCTTTCTCTCTGTTCTTTCTTTCCCATCTTTCTTTCTCTCTGTTCTTTTTCTTTCTTTCTCTCTGTTCTTTCTTTCCCCTCTTTCTTTCTATCTCTCTGTTCTTTCTTTTTCTCTTTCTTTCTTTCTCTCTGTTCTTTCTTTTTCTCTTTCTTTCTTTCTCTCTCTTCTTTCTTTCCCCTCTTTCTTTCTCTTTCTCTCTGTTCTTTCTTTTCCCTCTTTCTTCTTTCTTTCTTTCCCCTCTTTCTCTCTGTTCTTTCTTTCCCATCTTTCTTTCTCTCTGTTCTTTTTCTTTCTTTCTCTCTGTTCTTTCTTTCCCCTTTCTTTTTCTATTTCTTTCTTTCTCTCTCTTCTTTCCCCTCTTTCTTTCTCTTTCTCTCTGTTCTTTCTTTCCCCTTTCTTTTTCTATTTCTTTCTTTCTTTCTCTCTCTTCTTTCCCCTCTTTCTTTCTCTTTCTCTCCTTTCTTTCTTTCCCCTCTTTCTTTCTCTCTGTTCTTTCTTTCTTTTTCATCTTTCTTTCTCTCTCTGTTCTTTTTCTTTCTTTCTCTCTGTTCTTTCTTTCTCTTTCTTCCTTTCTCTCTCTGTTCTTTCTTTCTCTCTGTTCTTTCTTTCTTTCTCTTTCTTTCCCCTCTTTCTTTCTTTCTTTCTTTATTTCTGTTCTTTCTCTCCCTCTGTTTTTTTCTTTCTCTTTCTTTCTCTCTCTCTGTTCTTTCTTTCCCATCTTTCTTTCCCCTATCTCTCTGTTCTTTCTTTCTCTCTCTTTGTTCTTTCTTTCCCTTCTTTCTCTCTCTCCCTCTGTTGTTTTTTTCTTTACCCTCTTTCTTTCTTTTTTACTCTTTCTTTCTTTTTCTCTATCTCTCTGTTCTTTCTTTCCCCCTTTCTTTCTTTCTCTCTCTGTTCTTTCCCCTCTTTCTTTCTCTCTGTTCTTTCCCCTCTTTCTTTCTCTCTCTCTGTTCTTTCTTTCCCTCTTTATTTCTTTCTCTCTCTGTTCTTTCTTTCTTTCCCCTCTTTCTTTCTCTCTCTATTCTTTCTTTCTTTTTCTCTCTGTTCTTTCTTTCCCCCTCTGTCTTTCTTTCTCTGTTCTTTCTTTTCCCTCTTTCTTTCTCTCTCCCTCTCCCTCTCTGTTCTTTCTTTCTCTCTCTGTTCTTTCTTTCCCCTCTTTCTTTCTTTTTCTCTCTCTCTGGTCTTTCCCCTCTTTCTTCTTTCTTTCTTTCTTTCTTTCTTTCTTTCTTTCTCTCTGTTCTTTCCTTCCCTTTCTTTCTCTCTCTGTTCTTTCTGTCCCCTCTTTCTCTCTCTATTCTTTCTTTTTCTATCTGTTCTTTCTTTCCACCTCTGTCTTTCTTTCTCTGTTCTTTCTTTCCCCGCTTTCTCTCTCCCTCTCTGTTCTTTCTTTCCTCTCTTTCTTTCTTTCTTGCTTTCTTTCTCTGTTCTTTCTTTGCCCTCTGTCTTTCTTTCTCTCTCTGTTCTTCTTTTCCCCTTTCTTTCTCTCTCCCTCTCTGTTCTTTCTTTCCCCTCTTTCTTTTTTTCTCTCTGTTCTTTTTTTCTGTCCCCTTTCTTTCTCTGTTTTCTTTCTTTCTCTCTGTTCTTTCTTTCTTTCCCGTCTTTCTTTCTTTCTCTCTCTGTTCTTTCTTTTCCGTCTTTCTTTCTTTCTCTCTCTATTCTTTCTTTCCCCTCTTTCTTTCTCCCTCCCTCTCTGTTCTTTCTTTCCCCTCTTTCTTTCTCCGTCTCTTTTCTTTCTTTCCCCTCTTTGTTTTTTTTTCTCTGTTCTTTCTTTCCCCTTTCTTTGTTTATTTCTTTCTCTCTCTACTTTCTCTCTGTTCTTTCTTGCTTTCCCCTCTTTCTTTCTCTCTCCTTTCTCTCTGGGTGTGACTAGTTGTGAAATGAGTGTGGTCGGGGCGTGGCCTAAAATTTGCCGCGGCGTGCTAGGCGCACCGCAACCTTTGTCCCTCTTTCCCATCTTCAAAAGTTGGGATGTATGCAGGTGTATGACATACAGCCCACCATCTGCTGCAGACAGCGACACATACACCATGCATGTGGGTCTCATCCAGATAATTCATACAATAAATGATCCTGCTGATAATGATATTCAAACTATAGGCAATCCATATTTTTCTGTGTTCAATGGACTTCGAAAATGGAAATATTTTCAGGTATGTTAATGGTTCAACCGTGAGGTAGATTCTCTAAGCCATGGTTAGGGTGAACTACATATACCAAAGACGATGACAGAGTGGCTAGGACTTGCCTGGCAACATGTCGAACAACAAGAACCATAACAGCAAACAGAGCAGTGTACACCAGAGGAAATAGTCAGGAGTGGCACCGATATAAACAAGCAAACTTCTTTGTAGAGAAGATACATTCTGATGCAGGAGCATTAGGGTATGTTTCCACGTGCCGGATTACTTCAAGATTTGCTGCGGATTGGACGCTGCGTACAGCCGCAGTGTCCAATCCGCAGCGTCCAGATGTTACAGCATAGTAGAGGGGATTTTATGAAATCCCATCCCCACTATGCGTGCAATCACGCAGGTGGCAGACCTGTGTATACGCATATGCGGTGCATTTTTCCAGACCGCAGCATGTCTATTTATCTTGCGGAGACGCTCAGTCTCCGCAAAATAAATAGCACAGTCTATGTATAGGATGCGGTGATTCCGCATGTGTTCAATGAACACATGCGGAATCACAGCACGTACAAAAGGGGGCAGCGCTTTGGACAAAGTCGGGGATCCGCTGCGTCCAAAGAGCTGCATATCCAGACTGGGGACACATACCCTAAGAAGTGTGAACTCCTCAGGAGAGCACTTTGTTATGCTTACAGCAGACAAAGGTTAAGCCTCGTCACACATAGCGATCTCGCTAGCGAGATCACTGCTGAGTCACTAGTTTTGTGATGCAACAGCGATTTCCCCAGCGATATCGCTGTGTGTGACATTCAGCGACGATCAGCCCCCTTGCTGGGTATCGCTGATCGTCGCTGAATGTCCTGGACATTTTTTTTGATCGTTGGTCTCCTGCTGGCCAGCACGCATCGCTGCATGTGGCAGGCAGGAGACCAGCGATCAGCTGGTAACCAAGGTACACATCGGGTTTCCAGGCGCCGGGCTACGCCTGGAAACCCGATGTGTACCTTGGTTACCACCTCCCTGCACCAGCAGGCTGGTATCCAACGTACACTGCAGGTAACTAAGCGACGTTACCCGCAGTGTAGCTGTCCTGATCGCTGCCTGAGCTGCCTGTTTGGCAGCTCAGCAGCGATCATGTAGCGACACACCAGCGATCCTGACAAGTGCATATCGTTGTCGAGATCGCTGGTGTGTCGCTATGTGTGACGGGGCCCTTACTTGCAGATTGTATAAGTAAACAAAACAGAAGTTTGATGAGATGTTTCCAGCTCAGTGAACTGGTGAGACAACTCCAAGGTATTATGTAACTGAACACAAGGCTTATTAAATATTCAAACACACATGGTTGTCCATGTTTGCTTCAAAAGGCCTTGGGTGATAATGTCACTATAATTCATCAGTCAACTTGTGAAACCTGGTGTTGACCACAATAAAAGAAGATCATCATAGGAGAAGGGAGCAAAGGCTGACACCAAAGCCAGGACAGTTGCATAACAGTATCCCCCTTTTAAGGCTCTCCCAAAAGTGTCTAGCAGAAAAAGAGGATGATTGGTATGAATTCTCCTGAGTAACATTGGAGCATTAATGTCATTTTTGTGTACCCAATCATATCTCCTTGTGATTGCATCCCTTTCAGTCTGTCAAGTAGAAGAAATTCCCATGAATCTTTATGCAGTGCAGAATTTGATTGACTATGTAGTGCTGCTGCCATCGCCCCTGCATGGTGCCTTGTTCCGGAGTGGCCAGTGCCTGAACCCCGCCCCCTGGTCCGAGAGCGTCCAGTGTCTGAGCCTCGTCCAGAACCTGAGCCTTGTCCCCTGTCCCGGAGCGGCCAGTGCCTCAACCTCGTTCCCTGGTCCCAGAGCAGCCAGTGGCTGAACCTAGTACCCTGGTCTGTGATTGGCCAGTGCCTGAACCACATCTCTTGGTCCCGGAGTGACCAGTGCCTAAACCTCATCCCCTGGTTCCGGGTTGACCAGTGCCTGAACCTAGTCCCCTCTTCCCATAGCGTCCAGTGCCTGAAACTCTTCCCCTGGTCCCGGAGAGGCCAATGCCTCAACCTCGTTCCCTGGTCTCAGAGTGGCCAGTGGCTGAACCTAGTACCCTGGTCTGTGAGCGGCCAGTGCCTGAACCATGTCACCTGGTCCCGGAGTGACCAGTGCCTAAACCTCATCCCCTGGTCCCGGAGCAGCCAGTACCTGAACTTTGTCCCCGTTTTTATAGTTGGAAAAATTTCCCTTATTATCAGCTTGACGAAATGGAAGCTAAGGGAAGACTGTGCAGCTAGTACCCCTTAGGCATAGTGGTCCACAAGAATGAGTTTCTCTGGTGGGCCCAAACTACTACAGTCCGACGCTGTATGTGGGTGCATCAGTCTGTCTCAGTGACCAAAGATTGCAAGGGTGGTCAGTGGCACCAGGGGCAAAAGCTACTGCTGGTAGTCTTTAGTGTCTGTGAGTATGGGTCCCACACTCACACACACTATTATCTCAATCCCACCGCGCTGACACCACTTGTGAATGATGGCACCAGAGAGATCACGTAGAATCCCTCCGCTGCCACCACAAAACTGTTAACTTTTGGGGTCTATAAAGCTCCAGAAATCTTTCAAAATGGAATAAAAATGTAACATATTGCCAATGCTTTCTAACACAGTGATGACATATAGTACAGACCAAAAGTTTGGACACACCTTCTCATTCAAAGATTTTTCTGTATTTTCATGACTATGAAAATTGTACATTCACACTGAAGGCATCAAAACTATGAATTAACACATGTGGAATTATACATTACACTTTACAAAAAAGTGTGAAACAACTGAAAAAATGTCTTATATTCTAGGTTCTTCAAAGTAGCCACATTTTGAATAAATCCCCAACAGTGTCACCAACAAAGCACCCCCACACCATCACACCATCTTCTCCATGCTTCACAGTGGGAACCAGGCATGTAGAGTCCATCCGTTCACCTTTTCTGCGTCGCACAAAGACATGGTGGTTGGAACCAAAGATCTCAAATTTGGACTCATCAGACCAAAGCACAGATTTCCACTGGTCTAATGTCCATTCCTTGTGTTCCTTAGCCCAAACAAGTCTCTTCTGCTTGTTGCCTGTCCTTAGCAGTAGTTTCCTAGCAGCTATTTTACCATGAAGGCCTGCTGCACAAAGTCTCCTCTTAAGGCTGGGGTCACACACAACGTCAAAAAATCGGACCGTTTTAGTCGGACGATTATCGCACAAAAGTTTCATGAGCATTGATCCGTCTGTCATCCGACTGTACTGTCATTGAGACATATATATATATGTATACATATATTTATAGTTCATACACTTCTACATAGTATAATAGCCGCTAATTCAATTGCCGGCTTTTGTAAAATTACAGACACGACATGAAATGACGCATGGTTTACATACAGTAAACCATGTCATTTCATGTAGTTTGATATATGGTTTTCACTAACAATTACATGAGTGTATGTGTGCAAAATTTCATACATGTAGGGGTTAATTAAAGGTGTAAATTCGTTGAAAAAAATGCGTGGGCTCCCGCGCTATTTCCTCCACCAGACAGGGAAAGCCACTGAGTGGGGGCAGATAATAATAGCCTAGTGAGGGTGCATTTATTTTGTGCCTCCCTGGCTACTAATATCTGCCCCCTGCCACCCCAGAAAAGGCAAATCTATAATTAGATGCGCCCTTTCTGGCACTTAGCCCGTCTATTCCCATTGCCCTGTAGCGGTGGCTAATGGGTTAATAATGGGTTAAAGCCACCTTGCTATTGGAAGGCGACTTTAAGCCAGCGCTGCTTGCTGTAAACCAGTTAACCCTTTGTGAAGGATTACAGCGTTGGACATGACTGAGCGCCGGATAGGTAAGAATAATGTTGTTTTATTATTTTTTTTATTACAGGAGAACAAGGGAATCGAAGGAATACCAGTAAAATAAAAGATGTGCCAGAAAGGGCACATCTAATTATAGATTTGCCTTTTCTGGGGTGGCTGGGGGCAGATGTTAGTAGCCAGGGGGGCACAAAATAAATGCACCCTCCCTGGGCTATTATTATCTGCCCCCACTCACTGGCTTTGCCTGTCTGGTGGAGAAAATAGAGCGGGAGCCCACGCATTTTTTTGTGTGTACAAGGTGTACGGAGCAGAGCCGTGTGTGTACGAGGTGTACGGAGCAGAGCCGTGTGTGTACGAGGTGTACGGAGAGGAGCCGTGTGTGTACGAGGTGTACGGAGCGGAGCCGTGTGTGTACAAGGTGGATGTAGCAGTGATATAGTGTGTACGGAGCAGAGCCATGTGTGTACGAGGTGGATGTAGCAGTGCTGTAGTGTGTACGAGGTGTACGGAGCAGAGCCGTGCGTGTACGAGATGCACGGAGCGGAGCCGTGCGTGTATGAGGTGCATGGAGTGGAGCCGCACGTGTCCGAGGTGCATGGAGCAGAGCCGCACGTGTACGAGGTGAATGTAGCAGTGCTGTAGTGTGTACGAGGTGTATGGAGCGGAGCCTTGTGTGATCGAGTTGGATGTAGCAGATCCGTGTCTGTACGAGTTGGATGGAGCGGAGCCATGTGTCTGCACGAGGTGCACGGAGCCGAGCCGCGCATGTACAAGGTGCACGGAGCAGAGACGCGTGTGTACGAGGTGCACGGAGCAGAGCCGCATGTGTACGAGGTGCACAGAGCAGAGCCGCATGTGTACGAGGTGCACGGAGCGGAGCCGCCCGTGTACGAGGTGGATGTAGCAGTGCTGTAGTGTGTATGAGGTGTACGGAGTGGAGCCTTGTGTGTACGAGTTGGATGTAGCAGAACCGTGTCTGTACGAGTTGGATGGAGTGGAGCCATGTGTTTGTATGAGGTGCACAGAGCCGAGCCGCGTGTGTGCGAGGTGCACAGAGCCGAGCTGCGCATGTACGAGGTTTACAGAGCCGAGCTGCGCGTGTACGAGGTTTACGGAGCCGAGCCGCGCGTCTACGAGGTTTACGGAGCGGAGCCGTGTGTACGAGGTGGATGTAGCAGTGCTGTGTGTGTACGAAACGGAGCCCTGTGTGTGTGAAGTGTAGGGAGCTGAGCCACTCAGCTCCGTACACACAGGGCTCCGTGCTTGAGCTGTGTGTGTACAGAGCGGAGCAGAGCCGTGTGTGTATGGAGTGGAGCCTTGTGTGTATGTAGCGGAGCCGCGTGTGTACGAGGTGTACGGAGCAGAACCGCGTGTGTACGAGGTGTATGCTGCAAAGCCGCATGTGTACAAGGTTTACGGAGTGGAGTCGTGTGTGTACAAGGTGTACAAAGCGTGGCTGCATGTATACAAGGTGTACGGAGTGGAGCCTTGTGTATACTGAGTGGAGCCTTGTGTGTGCGAGGTGGACGGAGTGGAGCCGTGTGTGTACGAGGCATACAAAGCGGAACCGTGTGTGTATGAGTTGTGCAGAGCCGTGCGTGTACAAGGTGTATGGTGGGGAGCATTCATACCTCCCAACCGTCCTGAATTCAGCAGGACACTCCCGGTTTTGAGAGTCTGCCCCGCTGTCCCGGCCGGGAGCTTTTCCCGTGGACACAGGAGTACATGCCGGAGCCCTGAAGAGCACTGATGTTCCACCAGAAGTGACCTGCTGGAAGATGACCGGAAATGAGGTAATTTCGGGAGGAGATTGTGACGGAACCATGGAGGCACTTCAGGGAATGCTTCAGATCCATCACCGTGTCCTCACCTTGGAATCGGGGATGCCGGCCATGTGAGCGGATCATTATATGTCCTGCATCGGGAGGCTCAAGTGGGCACTACAATGGGAGCCGGGCTGCTATAGTATCTTTATAGAATCTTTATTTCTTTCTCTCTCTGTTTCTTTCTCTCTGTTCTTTCTTTCTTTCTCACTGTTCTTTCTTTACCATCTTTCTTTCTTTCCCATCTTTCTTTCTCTCTGTTCTTTTTCTTTCTTTCTCTCTGTTCTTTCTTTCCCCTCTTTCTTTCTATCTCTGTTCTTTCTTTCTTTCTCTCTCTCTGCTTCTTTCTTTTTCTCTATCTCTGTTCTTTCTTTCCCCTCTTTCTTTTTCTCTCTCTCTGTTCTTTCCCCTCTTTCTTTCTTTCTTTCTTTCTTTCTTTCTCTCTCTTTCCCCTTTCCCCTCTTTCTTTCTTTCCCCTCTTTCTCTCTGTTCTTTCTTTCCCATCTTTCTTTCTCTCTGTTCTTTTTCTTTCTTTCTCTCTGTTCTTTCTTTCCCCTCTTTCTTTCTATCTCTCTGTTCTTTCTTTTTCTCTTTCTTTCTTTCTCTCTCTTCTTTCTTTCCCCTCTTTCTTTCTCTTTCTCTCTGTTCTTTCTTTTCCCTCTTTCTTTCTTTCTTTCTTTCTTCCCTCTTTCTCACTGTTCTTTCTTTCCCATCTTTCTTTCTCTCTGTTCTTTTTCTTTCTTTCTCTCTGTTCTTTCTTTCCCCTTTCTTTTTCTATTTCTTTCTTTCTTTCTCTCTCTTCTTTCCCCTCTTTCTTTCTCTTTCTCTCTGTTCTTTCTTTCCCCTCTTTCTTTCTCTCTGTTCTTTCTTTCTTTTTCATCTTTCTTTCTCTCTCTGTTCTTTTTCTTTCTTTCTTTCTCTCTGTTCTTTCTTTCCCCTTTTCTTTCTATCTCTCTGTTTTTCTTTCTTTCTCTTTCTTCCTTTCTCTCTCTGTTCTTTCTTCTTTCTTTCTTTCTCTTTCTTTCCCCTCTTTCTTTCTTTCTTTCTTCTTTATTTCTGTTCTTTCTCTCTCTCTGTTTTTTCTTTCTCTTTCTTTCTCTCTCTTGTTCTTTCTTTCCCATCTTTCTTTCTCTCTATCTCTCTGTTCTTTCTTTCTCTCTCTTTGTTCTTTCTTTCTTTCCCTTCTTTCTCTCTCTCCCTCTGTTGTTTTTTTCTTTACCCTCTTTCTTTCTTTTTACTCTGTTTCTTTCTTTTTCTCTATCTCTCTGTTCTTTCTTTCCCTCTTTCTTTCTTTCTCTCTCTCTGTTCTTTCCCCTCTTTCTCTCTGTTCTTTCCCCTCTTTCTTTCTCTCTCTCTGTTCTTTCTTTCCCTCTTATTTCTTTCTCTCTCTGTTCTTTCTTTTTTCCCCTCTTTCTTTCTCTCTCTATTCTTTCTTTCTTTTTCTCTCTGTTCTTTCTTTCCCCCTCTGTCTTTCTTTCACTGTTCTTTCTTTTCCCTCTTTCTTTCTCTCTCCCTCTCTGTTCTTTCTTTCTCTCTCTGTTCTTTCTTTCCCCTCTTTCTTTCTTTTTCTCTCTCTCTGGTCTTTCCCCTCTTTCTTTCTTTCTTTCTTTCTCTTCTTTCCTTCCCCTTTCTTTCTCTCTCTGTTCTTTCTGTCCCCTCTTTCTCTCTCTATTCTTTCTTTTTCTATCTGTTCTTTCTTTCCACCTCTGTCTTTTTTTCTCTGTTCTTTCTTTCCCCGCTTTCTCTCTCCCTCTCTGTTCTTTCTTTCCTCTCTTTCTTTCTTTCTTGCTTTCTTTCTCTGTTCTTTCTTTGCCCTCTGTCTTTCTTCTCTCTTGTTTTTTTTCCCTTTCTTTCTCTCTCCTCTCTGTTCTTTCTTTCCCTCTTCTTTTTTCCTCTCTGTTCTTTTTTCTGTCCCTTTTTTCTCTGTTTTCTTTCTTCTCTCTGTTCTTTCTTTCTTTCCCGTCTTTCTTTCTTTCTCTCTCTGTTCTTTCTTTTCCGTCTTTCTTTCTTTCTCTCTCTATTCTTTCTTTCCCCTCTTTCTTTCTCCCTCCCTCTCTGTTCTTTCTTTCCCCTCTTTCTTTCTCCGTCTCTGTTCTTTCTTTCCCCTCTTTGTTTTTTTTTCTCTGTTCTTTCTTTCCACTTTCTTTGTTTATTTCTTTCTCTCTCTACTTTCTCTATGTCCTTTCTTGCTTTCCCCTCTTTCTTTCTCTCTCCTTTCTCTCTGGGTGTGACTAGTTGTGAAATGAGTGTGGTCGGGGCGTGGCCTAAAATTTGCCGCGGCGTGCTAGGCGCACCGCAACCTTTGTCCCTCTTTCCCATCTTCAAAAGTTGGGATGTATGCAGGTGTATGACATACAGCCCACCATCTGCTGCAGACAGCGACACATACACCATGCATGTGGGTCTCATCCAGATAATTCATACAATAAATGATCCTGCTGATAATGATATTCAAACTATAGGCAATCCATATTTTTCTGTGTTCAATGGACTTCGAAAATGGAAATATTTTCAGGTATGTTAATGGTTCAACCGGTGAGGTAGATTCTCTAAGCCATGGTTAGGGTGAACTACATATACCAAAGACGATGACAGAGTGGCTAGGACTTGCCTGGCAACATGTCGAACAACAAGAACCATAACAATAAGCAAACAGAGCAGTGTACACCAGAGGAAATAGTCAGGAGTGGCACCGATATAAACAAGCAAACTTCTTTGTAGAGAAGATACATTCTGATGCAGGAGCATTGGGGTATGTTTCCACGTGCCGGATTACTTCAAGATTTGCTGCGGATTGGACGCTGCGTACAGCCGCAGTGTCCAATCCGCAGCGTCCAGATGTTACAGCATAGTAGAGGGGATTTTATGAAATCCCATCCCCATTATGCGTGCAATCACGCAGGTGGATGACCTGTGTATACGCATATGCGGTGCATTTTTCCAGACCGCAGCATGTCTATTTATCTTGCGGAGTCGCTCAGTCTCCGCAAAATAAATAGCACAGTCTATGTATAGGATGCGGTGATTCCGCATGTGTTCAATGAACACATGCGGAATCACAGCACGTACAAAAGGGGGCAGCGCTTTGGACAAAGCCGGGGATCCGCTGCGTCCAAAGAGCTGCATATCCAGACGGGGGACACATACCCTAAGAAGTGTGAACTCCTCAGGAGAGCACTTTGTTATGCTTACAGCAGACTAAGGGTTAAGCCTCGTCACACATAGCGATCTCGCTAGCGAGATCGCTGCTGAGTCACTAGTTTTGTGATGCAACAGCGATTTCCCCAGCGATATCGCTGTGTGTGACATTCAGCGACGATCAGCCCCCTTGCTGGGTATCGCTGATCGTCGCTGAATGTCCTGGACATTTTTTTGATCGTTGGTCTCCTGCTGGCCAGCACGCATCGCTGCATGTGGCAGGCAGGAGACCAGCGATCAGCTGGTAACCAAGGTACACATCGGGTTTCCAGGCGCCGGGCTACGCCTGGAAACCCGATGTGTACCTTGGTTACCACCTCCCTGCACCAGCAGGCTGGTATCCAACGTACACTGCAGGTAACTAAGCGACGTTACCCGCAGTGTAGCTGTCCTGATCGCTGCCTGAGCTGCCTGTTTGGCAGCTCAGCAGCGATCATGTAGCGACACACCAGCGATCCTGACAAGTGCATATCGTTGTCGAGATCGCTGGTGTGTCGCTATGTGTGACGGGGCCCTTACTTGCAGATTGTATAAGTAAACAAAACAGAAGTTTGATGAGATGTTTCCAGCTCAGTGAACTGGTGAGACAACTCCAAGGTATTATGTAACTGAACACAAGGCTTATTAAATATTCAAACACACATGGTTGTCCATGTTTGCTTCAAAAGGCCTTGGGTGATAATGTCACTATAATTCATCAGTCAACTTGTGAAACCTGGTGTTGACCACAATAAAAGAAGATCATCATAGGAGAAGGGAGCAAAGGCTGACACCAAAGCCAGGACAGTTGCATAACAGTATCCCCTTTTAAGGCTCTCCCAAAAGTGTCTAGCAGAAAAAGAGGATGATTGGTATGAATTCTCCTGAGTAACATTGGAGCATTAATGTCATTTTTGTGTACCCAATCATATCTCCTTGTGATTGCATCCCTTTCAGTCTGTCAAGTAGAAGAAATTCCCATGAATCTTTATGCAGTGCAGAATTTGATTGACTATGTAGTGCTGCTGCCATCGCCCCTGCATGGTGCCTTGTTCCGGAGTGGCCAGTGCCTGAACCCCGCCCCCTGGTCCGAGAGCGTCCAGTGTCTGAGCCTCGTCCAGAACCTGAGCCTTGTCCCCTGTCCCGGAGCGGCCAGTGCCTCAACCTCGTTCCCTGGTCCCAGAGCAGCCAGTGGCTGAACCTAGTACCCTGGTCTGTGAACGGCCAGTGCCTGAACCACGTCTCTTGGTCCCGGAGTGACCAGTGCCTAAACCTCATCCCCTGGTTCCGGGTTGACCAGTGCCTGAACCTAGTCCCCTCTTCCCATAGCGTCCAGTGCCTGAAACTCTTCCCCTGGTCCCGGAGAGGCCAATGCCTCAACCTCGTTCCCTGGTCTCAGAGTGGCCAGTGGCTGAACCTAGTACCCTGGTCTGTGAACGGCCAGTGCCTGAACCATGTCACCTGGTCCCGGAGTGACCAGTGCCTAAACCTCATCCCCTGGTCCCGGAGCAGCCAGTACCTGAACTTTGTCCCCGTTTTTATAGTTGGAAAAAATTCCCTTATTATCAGCTTGACGAAATGGAAGCTAAGGGAAGACTGTGCAGCTAGTACCCCTTAGGCATAGTGGTCCACAAGAATGAGTTTCTCTGGTGGGCCCAAACTACTACAGTCCGACGCTGTATGTGGGTGCATCAGTCTGTCTCAGTGACCAAAGATTGCAAGGGTGGTCAGTGGCACCAGGGGCAAAAGCTACTGCTGGTAGTCTTTAGTGTCTGTGAGTATGGGTCCCACACTCACACACACTATTATCTCAATCCCACCGCGCTGACACCACTTGTGAATGATGGCACCAGAGAGATCACGTAGAATCCCTCCGCTGCCACCACAAAACTGTTAACTTTTGGGGTCTATAAAGCTCCAGAAATCTTTCAAAATGGAATAAAAATGTAACATATTGCCAATGCTTTCTAACACAGTGATGACATATAGTACAGACCAAAAGTTTGGACACACCTTCTCATTCAAAGATTTTTCTGTATTTTCATGACTATGAAAATTGTACATTCACACTGAAGGCATCAAAACTATGAATTAACACATGTGGAATTATACATTACACTTTACAAAAAAGTGTGAAACAACTGAAAAAATGTCTTATATTCTAGGTTCTTCAAAGTAGCCACATTTTGAATAAATCCCCAACAGTGTCACCAGCAAAGCACCCCCACACCATCACACCATCTTCTCCATGCTTCACGGTGGGAACCAGGCATGTAGAGTCCATCCGTTCACCTTTTCTGCGTCGCACAAAGACATGGTGGTTGGAACCAAAGATCTCAAATTTGGACTCATCAGACCAAAGCACAGATTTCCACTGGTCTAATGTCCATTCCTTGTGTTCCTTAGCCCAAACAAGTCTCTTCTGCTTGTTGCCTGTCCTTAGCAGTAGTTTCCTAGCAGCTATTTTACCATGAAGGCCTGCTGCACAAAGTCTCCTCTTAAGGCCGGGGTCACACACAACGTCAAAAAATCGGACCGTTTTAGTCGGACGATTATCGCACAAAAGTTTCATGAGCATTGATCCGTCTGTCATCCGACTGTACTGTCATTGAGACATATTTTATATATATATATGTATACATATATTTATAGTTCATACACTTCTACATAGTATAATAGCCGCTAATTCAATTGCCGGCTTTTGTAAAATTACAGACACGACATGAAATGACGCATGGTTTACATACAGTAAACCATGTCATTTCATGTAGTTTGATATATGGTTTTCACTAACAATTACATGAGTGTATGTGTGCAAAATTTCATACATGTAGGGGTTAATTAAAGGTGTAAATTCGTTGAAAAAAATGCGTGGGCTCCCGCGCTATTTCCTCCACCAGACAGGGAAAGCACTGAGTGGGGGCAGATAATAATAGCCTAGTGAGGGTGCATTTATTTTGTGCCTCCTTGGCTACTAATATCTGCCCCCTGCCAACCCAGAAAAGGCAAATCTATAATTAGATGCGCCCTTTCTGTTGACATGTTCCTTGAAACTCAGTTTTCGTCGGCCATTTTGCTTTCTGTCTTTCTGCAGCTCTTGCCCTCAGTTAATATGGAGTTTCCAGTTTTCATATTTCGTGTTTGCAAGCTATAGCGCTACAGTGTGCTACCTTTTTTTCTTGTATGTATATGAGTTGGTGACTCTAGGTTTAGCACCTGTTCACACTGAATCTATGTTTGGATGTGCCGGTCAGTTTTTTGATATGTATTCATTTACCTTCTACCTGAGCACTCCACCTGGTGGTCACAGGCTTTTTAATTACAACAGGTTCATCACCCCTCCACAGAGATGTAGATTTTAGTATGAAGAGAGGACTCATATGTTCCCATGCAGACAGACTTTTCTAAAGCGAGGATAGGCATTAGTTAGGACCTGATATACGAGAGGAGCCTTGACGTGGCTATCAGGCTCGCATAATTTGGCCATCTTATGCGCTAAGACTTCTCAATTTTTCATATTTCTAAGGTAATGATGCAATTCATTTTTCATATTTTTCATATTTCGTGTTTGCAAGCTATAGCGCTACAGTGTGCTACCTTTTTTTCTTGTATGTATATGAGTTGGTGACTCTAGGTTTAGCACCTGTTCACACTGAATCTATGTTTGGATGTGCCGGTCAGTTTTTTGATATGTATTCATTTACCTTCTACCTGAGCACTCCACCTGGTGGTCACAGGCTTTTTAATTACAACAGGTTCATCACCCCTCCACAGAGATGTAGATTTTAGTCTGAAGAGAGGACTCATATGTTCCCATGCAGACAGACTTTTCTAAAGCGAGGATAGGCATTAGTTAGGACCTGATATACGAGAGGAGCCTTGACGTGGCTATCAGGCTCGCATAATTTGGCCATCTTATGCGCTAAGACTTCTCAATTTTTCATATTTCTAAGGTAATGATGCAATTCATTTTTCATATTTTTCATATTTCGTGTTTGCAAGCTATAGCGCTACAGTGTGCTACCTTTTTTTCTTGTATGTATATGAGTTGGTGACTCTAGGTTTAGCACCTGTTCACACTGAATCTATGTTTGGATGTGCCGGTCAGTTTTTTGATATGTATTCATTTACCTTCTACCTGAGCACTCCACCTGGTGGTCACAGGCTTTTTAATTACAACAGGTTCATCACCCTTCCACAGAGATGTAGATTTTAGTCTGAAGAGAGGACTCATATGTTCCCATGCAGACAGACTTTTCTAAAGCGAGGATAGGCATTAGTTAGGACCTGATATACGAGAGGAGCCTTGACGTGGCTATCAGGCTCGCATATTTTGGCCATCTTATGCGCTAAGACTTCTCAATTTTTCATATTTCTAAGGTAATGATGCAATTCATTTTTCATATTTTTCATATTTCGTGTTTTGCAAGCTATAGCGCTACAGTGTGCTACCTTTTTTTCTTGTATGTATATGAGTTGGTGACTCTAGGTTTAGCACCTGTTCACACTGAATCTATGTTTGGATGTGCCGGTCAGTTTTTTAATATGCTTTCTGGCACTTAGCCCGTCTATTCCCATTGCCCTGTAGCGGTGGCTAATGGGTTAATAATGGGTTAAAGCCACCTTGCTATTGGAAGGTGACTTTAAGCCAGCGCTGCTTGCTGTAAACCAGTTAACCCTTTGTGAAGGATTACAGCGTTGGACATGACTGAGCGCCGGATAGGTAAGAATAATGTTGTTTTATTATTTTTTTTATTACAGGAGAACAAGGGAATCGAAGGAATACCAGTAAAATAAAAGATGTGTCAGAAAGGGCGCATCTAATTATAGATTTGCCTTTTCTGGGGTGGCTGGGGGCAGATGTTAGTAGCCAGGGGGGGCACAAAATAAATGCACCTCCCTGGGCTATTATTATCTGCAACCCACTCACTGGCTTTGCCTGTCTGGTGGAGAAAATAGAGCGGGAGCCCACGCATTTTTTTTCAACGAATTTACACCTTTAATTAACCCCTACATGTATGAAATTTTGCACACATACACTCATGTAATTGTTAGTGAAAACTATATATCAAACTACATGAAATTACATGGTTAACTGTATGTAAACCATGTGCCATTTCATGTCGGGTCTGTAATTTTACAAAAGTCGGCAATTGAATTACCGGCTATTATACTATGTAGAAGTGTATGAACTATAAATATATGTATATATATGTCACAATGACATGTACAGGTCCTTCTCAAAAAATTAGCATATAGTGCTAAATTTCATTATTTTCCATAATGTAATGATTACAATTAAACTTTCATATATTTTAGATTCATTACACACCAACTGAAATTTGTCAGGTCTTTTATTGTTTTAATACTGATGATTTTGGCATACAACTCCTGATAACCCAAAAAACCTGTCTCAAAAAATTAGCATATCAAGAAAAGGTTCTCTAAACGACCTATTACCCTAATCTTCTGAATCAACTAATTAACTCTAAACACATGCAAAAGATTCCTGAGGCTTTTAAAAACTCCCTGCCTGGTTCATTACTCAAAACCCCCATCATGGGTAAGACTAGCGACCTGACTGATGTCAAGAAGGGCGCATCTAATTATAGATTTGCCTTTTCTGGGGTGGCTGGGGGCAGATGTTAGTAGCCAGGGGGGGCACAAAATAAATGCACCCTCCCTGGGCTATTATTATCTGCAACCCACTCACTGGCTTTGCCTGTCTGGTGGAGAAAATAGAGCGGGAGCCCACGCATTTTTTTTCAACGAATTTACACCTTTAATTAACCCCTACATGTATGAAATTTTGCACACATACACTCATGTAATTGTTAGTGAAAACTATATATCAAACTACATGAAATTACATGGTTAACTGTATGTAAACCATGTGCCATTTCTTGTCGGGTCTGTAATTTTACAAAAGTCGGCATTGAATTACCGGCTATTATACTATGTAGAAGTGTATGAACTATAAATATATGTATATATATGTCACAATGACATGTACAGGTCCTTCTCAAAAAATTAGCATATAGTGCTAAATTTCATTATTTTCCATAATGTAATGATTACAATTAAACTTTCATATATTTTAGATTCATTACACACCAACTGAAATTTGTCAGGTCTTTTATTGTTTTAATACTGATGATTTTGGCATACAACTCCTGATAACCCAAAAAACCTGTCTCAAAAAATTAGCATATCAAGAAAAGGTTCTCTAAACGACCTATTACCCTAATCTTCTGAATCAACTAATTAACTCTAAACACATGCAAAAGATTCCTGAGGCTTTTAAAAACTCCCTGCCTGGTTCATTACTCAAAACCCCCATCATGGGTAAGACTAGCGACCTGACTGATGTCAAGAAGGCCATCATTGACACCCTCAAGCAAGAGGGTAAGACCCAGAAAGAAATTTCTCAACAAATAGGCTGTTCCCAGAGTGCTGTATCAAGGCACCTCAATGGGAAGTCTGTTGGAAGGAAACAATGTGGCAGAAAACGCTGTACAACGAGAAGAGGTGACCGAACCCTGAGGAAGATTGTGGAGAAGGACCGATTCCAGACCTTGGGGGACCTGAGAAAGCAGTGGACTGAGTCTGGTGTAGAAACATCCAGAGCCACCGTGCACAGGCGTGTGCAGGAAATGGGCTACAGGTGCCGCATTCCCCAGGTAAAGCCACTTTTGAACCATAAACAGCGGCAGAAGCGCCTGACCTGGGCTACAGAGAAGCAGCACTGGACTGTTGCTAAGTGGTCCCAAGTACTTTTTTCTGATGAAAGCAAATTTTGCATGTCATTCGGAAATCAAGGTGCCAGAGTCTGGAGGAAGACTGGGGAGAAGGAAATGCCAAAATGCCTGAAGTCCAGTGTCAAGTACCCACAGTCAGTGATGGTGTGGGGTGCCATGTCAGCTGCTGGTGTTGGTCCACTGTGTTTCATCAAGGGCAGGGTCAATGCAGCTAGCTATCAGGAGATTTTGGAGCACTTCAGCTTCCATCGGCTGAAATGCTTTATGGAGATGAAGATTTCATTTTTCAGCACGACCGGGCACCTGCTCACAGTGCCAAAACCACTGGTAAATGGTTTACTGACCATGGTATTACTGTGCTCAATTGGCCTGCCAACTCTCCTGACCTGAACCCCATAGAGAATCTGTGGGATATTGTGAAGAGAAAGTTGAGAGACGCAAGACCCAACACTCTGGATGAGCTTAAGGCCGCTATCGAAGCATCCTGGGCCTCCATAACACCTCAGCAGTGTCACAGGCTGATTGCCTCCATGCCACGCAGCATTGAAGCAGTCATTTCTGCAAAAGGATTCCCGACCAAGTATTGAGTGCATAACTGAACATTATTATTTGATGGTTTTTTTGTTTGTTTTGAAAAAACACTTTTATTTTATTGGACGGTTGAAATATGTTAATTTTTTGAGACAGGTTTTTTGGGTTATCAGGAGTTGTATGCCAAAATCATCAGTATTAAAACAATAAAAGACCTGACAAATTTCAGTTGGTGTGTAATGAATCTAAAATATATGAAAGTTTAATTGTAATCATTACATTATGGAAAATAATGAAATTTAGCACTATATGCTAATTTTTTGAGAAGGACCTGTATTATATATATATATATATTATATATATAATATTAGTATTCTATGTGTGTATATGTATTCTTTCTAGTCTTTATTAAACCTGTTAGTGTGATTTTACTGTATAGCCGGGGATGAATTGCCGGCTTTTCTAAAGGACACCGCTGCGATTTTATCGAAGTCACACGTGCGGTCCGTTTGTAATCCGATTTTTCATCGCACCCATAGACTTGCATTGGCGATTGTCGACCCACAATCGGTGACAATCGCATCATGTTGCGATTTCACTTGCACGTATAAAACGGACTACAAAAAATCGGATGGTGGGAGCGGATCCATAGATAAACATTGGTCCAACTGCAATGCGATATTTCATCACTTTGCAGTCGTCCGATTTTGTCGCCAGTGTGACCCCGGCCTAACAGTTGTTGTAGAGATGTGTCTGCTGCTAGAACTCTGTGTGGCACTGACCTGGTCGCTAATCTGAGCTGCTGTTAACCTGCGATTTCTGAGGCTGGTGACTCGGATAAACTTATCCTCAGAAGCAGAGGTGACTCTTGGTCTTCCTTTCCTGGGGCGGTCCTCATGTGAGCCAGTTTCTTTCTAGCGCTTGATGGTTTTTGCAACTGCACTTGGGGACACTTTCAAAGTTTTCCCAATTTTTTGGACTGACTGACCTTCATTTCTTAAAGTTATGATGGCCACTCATTTTTCTTTACTTAGCTGCTTTTTTCTTGCCATAATACAAATTCTAACAGTCTATTCATTAGGACTATCAGCTGTGTGTCCACCAGACTTCTGCACAACACAACTGTTGGTCCCAACCCCATTTATAAGGCCAGAAATCCCACTTATTAAACCTGACAGGGCACACCTGTGAAGTGAAAACCATTTCCGGTGACTACCTCTTGAAACTCATCAAGAGAATGCCAAGAGTGTGCAAAGCAGTCATCAAAGCAAAAGGTGGCTACTTTGAAGAACCTAGAATATAAGACATAATTTCAGTTGTTTCACACTTTTTTGTTAAGTATATAATTCCACATGTGTTAATTCATAGTGTTGATTAGTGTTGAGCGATACGATACTGCAAATATCGGGTATCGGCCGATATTAGCTGTATCGGCCTTTCGATTCCGAATACCGATATTTTCGTCATATCGGATACCGGAATCGGGATTGTCACTGTCACTGTCTGTGTCCGTCGGTCGGGTCTGTCACTGTCAGTGTCCGTCGGTCGGGTCTGTCAGGAGTCAGCGGCACTTACCTGGCAGAAGATCTCCGGCGGTCACGTCCTGGACTGCTTCATGGCCGCCATCCTCTTCTCCCCGGCGGTCACATGCAGTTTCTCGCGATAACTGCAGTGACTGCTGGGTAATCCCGGCCGTAAAGCAGTCAGTCCGATGACGTCACCGCCGGGGAAGCAGGTAATCAGCTGTGCTGCGTCGCGATGACAGGCTCTGCCTGTCATTGCGATGTAGCAGAGCTGGATCGTCGTGGGACACTCGTTACTATGGACTGCGTCGTACAGGTGGTATACTGTTGGTTTGTTTTTTTTCTTTTTTTACAGGAGATCGATGGCGTCGCAGGAATGAGTGTATAATAAAAGAAATGAAAACTGTGTTGTCTCTTTTATTTCATTAAAATACTTTTTTCTTGCTTTGTCTTTTTTTTATGCATTTAATAACTTTGGGATTAATAATGGATCGGTGTCTTATTGACGCCTCTCCATTATTAACCGGGCTTATTGTCACCGTGCAATCAACGGTGACATTAACCCCTTATTACCCCACTTGCCACCGCTACAGGGCAAGTGGGAAGAGCCGGGTAAAGTGCCACAATTGGCACATCTTTTGATGCGCCAAATGTGGGGCTGCTGTAGCCTGGTATTATCAGGCTGTTGAGGGCCAAAATCCATGGGCCTTGACAGTCTTTTAATACCAGGCCGCAGCAGTCTGCATTTTACTTGGCTGGTTAACAAAAATAGGGGGACCCCTACGCCGTTTTTTTTTCGAGGGGATCCCCTATTTTTGTTAACCAGCCAAGCTAAGCAGACTGCTGTGGCCTGGTATTATCAGGCTTGCAAGGTCCATGGATATTGGATCCTTACCAGCCTGAAAAACCAGGCCTCAGCGGTCTGCTTCATCTGGCTGGTTAACAAAAATAGGGGGGACCCCACGCCAATTTTTTTCGAGGGGATCCCCTATTTTTGTTAATCAGCCAAGATATGCAGACTGCTGTGGCCTGGTATTATCAGGCTGGCAAGGTCCATGGATCTTGGCTCCTTAACAGCCTGAAAATCCAGGCCTCAGCGGTCTGCTTCATCTGGCTGGTTAACAAAAATAGGGGGGACCCCACGCCAATTTTTTTCGAGGGGATCCCCTATTTTTGTTAACCAGTTCCCTCTGACGTCACTGATTGTGTCCCTGGCTGACCTGAAGTGAAAGTGGAAAGCAATCAATTAAGCTTTCCACTTCCTCTCCTGTCAGCCAGGAGAGGAACTCATTCATTTGGGGGTTTACTGTGAGGCTGCAGCATTAGCTGCGGTCCCTGCAGTAAACATTAACCTTTCTGAAGGATTACACCGTGGGACCTGACTGTACATCGGATTGGTAAGAATAATTTTGCTTTATTATTTTATTTTTATTACAGGAAATGGTTTTAGCAGGAAAATAAAATATGGTCAAAAACTGTGTGATTATTTCATTAAACTTCTTTTTTATTAAAGTGTGTGTGTTTGATTTTTTCTTTCATACAATAGGATTAATAATTGATAGTTGTCTAATTGACAGCTCTCAATTATTAACCTGGCTTAAAGTGACCTTTCAATTGCAAGGTCATTTTAACCCCTTATTAACCCATTCGCCACCGCTACAGGGCAATAGGAATAGACGGGCAAAGTGCCAGAAAGGGCAAATCTAATTAGAGATTTGCCCTTTCTGGGGTGTCTGGGGGCAGATGTTAGTAGCCAGGGGGGGGCCAAAAATAATGGTCCCTCTCTGGGCTATTATTATCTGCCCCCACTCACTGGCTTTGTCTGTCTGGTTGCGAAAATAGGGCGGGAGCCCACGCATTTTTTTTCAGCAATTTTACACCTCATATATATATATATACATGTCATTAAATTTGTGACACATATATATATATTTATATTTATAGTTCATACACTTCTACATAGTATAATAGCCGCTAATTCAATTGCCGGCTTTTGTGAAAATGCAGAACCCGACATGAAATGACACTTGGTTTACATAGAGTTAACCATGTCTTTTCATGTAGTTTGATATCTGATTTGCACAAACAATTACATGAGTGTAAGTGTGCAAAATTTCACACCTGTAGGGGTTAATTAAAGGTATAAATTCGTAGCAAAAAAGTCCGTTTTTTTTACAACGAATTTACACCTTTAATTAACCCCTACAGGTGTGAAATTTTGCACACATAGACTGATGTAATTGTTTGTGCAAATCAGATTGCAAACGACATGAAAAGACATGGTTAACCCTATGTACACCAAGTGTCATTTCATGTCGGGTGCTTCTGTCTTTTCACAGAAGCCGGCTTTACCCGACAATTGAATCAGAGGATATTTTACTATGTAGAAGTGTATAAACTATACATATATGTATATGGATATCGGCGATATTTAGTGATATCGGCGATACCATTCCGATCCGATATTTTTAGATATCGAGCAGTATCGCTCAACACTAGTGTTGATGCATTCAGTGTGAATGTACAATTTTCATAGTCATGAAAATACAGAAAAATCTTTGACTGAGAAGGTGTGTCCAAACTTTTGGTCTATACAGTATATATTTGGCAAGACCCAAACTGTATACATTTATGCATTAAGTGCTGTTTTTAATGCTTACCAGCTCAAGAACTCACCCTAAAGAGCTGTGGCTGGAGTACAGCATAGTAAAAAAAAACAAAAAACGCAAGCAATAAAAATGGTCTCAATTCTCCAGAATGTCAATGAGGTGCCATCCTTTCTTGGAGTGTCTAAGTAATGTGATACCTTAGATATATCCACATTTTTCAAAATTTAGTGCACCATTGATAGAACTAATAGGACAAGGCTGTAAATTCAAGTGGTCTCCAGAATGCAAAATCTCTTGTGATACTGTTAAAAATTAACTCTGCTCAACAAAAACAATTATATACTTTGTTCAATCCTTATCTGTTGAATTGTTTGTGGATGCTAATCCAGTGGGATGGCTTTCTATTGGAGCACAGAAGAAAGACAACAATCTACTGTAGATCCATAATCATTTCATACGCCAGTAAAGATTTACCAATTACAGAGGTTAGTAGGTGTTAGAAAATGTGAACATTTTCATCTGTATCTCTGTGTAGCTCTTTTCATCAAGCTCTCCTCAACATCTTAGGAAACCCAAGAGCCAAGTTGCTACCAAAAATTTGAAGGGGGTTTCTGTGACTCTAAGCTCATAACATTTTTCACACGTGTGGAAAAAAGAGCAATGCCACTGATTTCAATACATCTCACAGAAGTAGATCAAATTACACATCAGTCAACTGAAGAATATATGCATTTTATCACAGTGCATGCAGTACCAAAGACACTTTCAGCTAATCAGTTTATGTCAGGAACAGCAAATGACAAGACACTGTGTTCCTAGTGTAAATTATACAGAATGGAAAAAGGCTTGAGAAGTGAACAAAATTTCCAGATCTTTGAACAAACCTCCAGGAGCTAAAATCAACACATCCCTGTAATCCCTTGTGTAATCCAGTAATACAGATTGCTAACCAAGGTCATCTGGGAATTGTTGCTACAAAAAAACCTTCTTTGGGCAAAGCAGTGATAAATGTGTTGTTTGGCAAAGGCAAAATATTAATGCATCTCCATTATAAGACTTTGCAGAATACTATGTAACAGCCAAGAAAGAAAGTGTGGTTTCAGCTGAGCGAGATAGTACGTTAACCAGGAACACCTCAGATTTCAAAGTACTACCAGAAGAAGACGTTGGCAAACTTTCCCAGACCACTGGATCTAAGTACCTCCTGAGGCTATGTTCACACGTTCATTTTTTTCTCCAAGCAAAACCTGCTCTCTTGGTAATAATGAAGCTGCTTAAATGACGCAGGTTTTGCTGCATTTTTTTCTGTTTTTGCTGCGTTTTCTTGCTGATACAGTTTAGGACCTGTTGTTCCTCAGTTTTCTACACCAAAAAAACAACAAAACTTGATACCTGCATTTTTGCAACGTTTTTTCAGATTTTTTTTGCTTTTACTTATTGCTTCCTATGGGTGAAAAAACACTGCAAAAACGCTGAAAACAGTGACATGCTGCAGTTTTCAAAAACACATCAGTTTTCAAATTCAGTCAAGAAAAAAAACCAATGTGTGTGCAGATTTCTGAAATCTCACGGCTTTTGCTGGTAATGTAAAATGCAGCTTTTAATTTGCATTAAAAAACAGCACAAAAAAAAACGCCGCAAAAACACGTGTGCATGTAGCCTAATATTTACTTTTCTTGGAGAATGGCACAGTAAATTGTCCTGGCTTATTATAAGTTTTTATAGTGTTTAAATGGCTAAGTCAAAGGAGCATAATCCCCAGTCCAGGGCCACATTGTGTGTGACCACAACCATCTGATCATTGAAATGCTTGTCTGTATCACATATATTGTCATACAGAAGAGAAGTGGGGGTAGGCAGGTTCAGGGAATGGTAAGTAGGAAGAGTGAACGGTGTGGCAATCTCTGGAACCAGCAGTCTACTGCTAATAGCGCCAAACCAATTTTGCTATGGGGCCCATGAGTTAGGAGGTCTAATACCCTCAAGATGCAAATATAATTGAACACAATTTTGAAATAGGTGGCTATGGGGGCTATCATACTGTATGAGTGATGCCATGAGGACCCTCATACGTTGGGGGTGGGGGCTATTGTACTGTGTTGGGGTCACCATAAGGTGTGGGGATTTGTTGGGGCTATCCTACTAACTGGAGGACTGTGGGCACATCATATTGTGTGGGAGACTATAAAGGCATCATACTTTATAGTACCTATGCTGACATTACACTATTTAGGGTCTGTGGGGGCCATCATACTGTGTGTGTGTGAGGGAATTCACTGCGGTGGCATCATACTGTAATGGAGGGCATTTTTGGTGGCATCATATTTTGTCAGAGCTATGGTGCTGTGATAAGTGTCCCTCCCCTTGTCTTTAAAAGTTATGACCTTCTGTTACTGCACCTATGCTCAGTGTCCCTGCCTACTCCACCAAATATTTTTTTAGGGGGGCTGAATAAAGACTTTTGCTATGGGGTCACATTATTTGTATGTGTGCCTCCCTTTGCCTGTTTTCTTACTCTGCTCCTTCATTTATCATTATCATCCCCTCTCCAACTATTAAACATATTTATTTTAGAGAATGACATACACAATAATGTTCTGATATATTTCGGTTATTGGAAACCCAAATGTAAAAGAAGGTGGTACTCATCACATAAAGTCACCCATTTATTGAAGTCCTTTAAAACATGCAGCCCGGGAGAGAGGATGAGTAGGTGCCGCTGGTCAGATGACGGCCGTTTCGAGTATAGAGACACTTCTATGGGTCGGGAACACTTGGTTTTGCAGGTTTTTTTTCCCCACAATGGGAAGTTTTAGCAGTGCACCACTGTTTTGCACTGGCTTATTTTCACCATATTACATGTGCATTTGCTGACTTCTCCATTCTAAACAGCGTTGATAGTGCCGAGGTGTTTCCTTTGCCTTTCCTGAACTGTATTTCTGTTTTTGGATTTTCTCAGGCCACGTTGCCGAATATGTCGGCCAATAAAATTATATTAGGTTGTGGTGTAACAATACATCCTTAAAACTCTCCACATGTGAAGTTTTGAGTGTTGGGGTCCAGATGGTGAGAACATGTCGGAAAGTTGAAACGAAGGGACCAAAGTGTTCACCACGCACTGTTTTCCTCCAAGATAGACTTCTAGACTACTCATTCTGAACATTCAATTTGGTGATCACTGGGGTCTCAGGACCCAGAACATCACAGAACAAAAATGTTTTGTGAAAGTGTAGTTACACTTTAATACCGGCAAGAGTTCTTCACTTTAATATAACATTTTATTCTAAGAAACCTTATTTACCGCAAAAATAGTTTTTTTCCTAAAACAAAAGTGTGACGCGTGAACTAAGTTCATACGGTTCAGATGGCTTACGGCCTGGGCAGCTAAAAACAGAAGATATTATTGGTAGTTTCGTAGCTGTGACGCCTGCTACTCCTCTCCAGAGTTTTTCTAAAAGCTGAATAATAAAAGTACTGGCAAGCTCCTGCTGCACAAACCCCCCCAACTCCTCTCCTGTCTCTCCCTCCTCCCAAGATTGCCCTGCAAAGTAATTCCGAGCTGGGGGAGGGAGCCTAATGCTGAGAAGTGACTGGCAGAGCTTGTCTAAGAAAATACCCAGGAACACTATACCACTTCTTATAGTCAATTCCCTTTCTGGCAGTGTGCTTCCATGTAGCTTCCTGGGAAAATACTGAGTGCTGCAACATCACTAAGAAGCAGCAGAAGTAGGAGGAAGAAAAGAGGGAGGTGTAGGAGGGCTTCACCTATTTAAATAAATAAGTCCATTTGACAGAACAAGTCCTGATGGTAAAGGGTTGGACCAGGATGAAGAACAGGCTGCACAGTGCCCCAGGCTCCAGGAACCAGGCATGGATGACACAATTTTAGGATATCAGGAGGCAGCCATAAAGGGCTGGATGCGGCATCCTTATACTTACATCATGAATTTACAGTAGAGTGACTCCTAAGAGTTGGCCCTTACGTTCTACTGCCAGTAATTGAATGAACAGCGAGGAGGCCCTGCCGGGGAGAGACTGAGAACAGAGGACCTTTATCTGAGAGCCACTACTACCTGCTGGATCAGGGCCACCCTGCCAACAACAAGGGACAAACGCTCCATAGTGGAGGTGGGGATGGCAGCAGGTAGTATCACCACCCTCCCACCAATGCCCGATGATGGGGGAAGCACTCCATTTCCACCAGGAAACTTTAAAGACCCCAAGAGACTCTACTGTAAGAATGGAGGATTCTTTCTAAGGATCAATTCAGATGGGAAGGTAGACGGATGTCGGGAAAAGAGTGACTCACATAGTAAGTATCTGGAATACTGCATAAGACTCTGTTCACACTTTGGTAAAGATTTTTCTTTTTCTGATCAATCATAGGAGCAGAAAAACGAAAATATTGGCGTGCCGGATTAATCATATGACGGCTACCAAGATCCCCTGTTAGCCAACATTAAAAGGCTTCTAGCCAGTTCATTTGGTTACTCCAAGGTGCCTGTCATTTATGGAATGGCGGTATATGATGTCCTAGAATTCCCATTAAATATGACTAAATCTCCTATGGCAGGCCCTGCAGTGTGAACAGAGACATAGAATGATGGATTTCTGATGTTGTTAAAAACTCTGTAAATAAATAATACAAGAATGAGAAAATAATTACTGCTACCAGTAAATATGCATATAATTCTATGTAACAGTGAAGGTGTGATGTTAGTGTGTGATTATTGTGGCAACGAGGGTCCAATACGCTATTATTAACAGATGCTACGTGACAGCCACTAATAGCAGCCATTACTGCACCCCTGGGAGCTGCCACATATCTAGTTACTAAATCTGCATTTATATATCTTCTGCTATATCCATGTAATTCTTACTGTATAGTTCTGGTACTCTATTCATGCATCAGGTTGATTAGGATGAACAGCGCTGTAAGTCCATTCAGACAATCCAATGCTAGAACCTCCTGCAATCAATGTAAATGGTTAGATGCTATATAGCAGCAATAAATCCTGCATAATGAAAGCTGTAACATAATGAAGAATGTTCCAAACCAAACATCTGGCATATAATGAAGCACAAGAGAGAGGATTCTGCCCACCGGGATTACAACTTTTTGGATGAATCTTTTGATTCCACGATGTTTGTTGTAGTTAATAAGGGTTCTTAGAGCAGATTTTAATTGGGGGCTTCCTGTACAAAAAAAGCAGCTTTTGTTCTTCACCTGTGACCTTGTATGTATGCCATGCAGGGCCGGCTCCAGGTTTTTATGGGCCCCGGGCGAAAGAGTCTCAGTGGGCCCCCTTAACACAGACCACGATTCATGATGCACAGATACTGCAGAGAAATATGGGTATAGCACAACGCCAAACACTTCTCTTCTTCCATTACATGACTGATACCTATTGTAAATTGTACAATAGCTCAAAAACCGCCAAATCCTCACAGCGCACAGTACAGACTGGACAGTACAGTCCTCCATACAATATTATGGGCACCACATAGTCTCCCCCTCATCACCCATATAATACCCCATGCAGGATGTCACCCCGCCATCCCCCATATAATGCTCCATACAGATTACTGGACCCAATATAATGCTCCATACAGAATACTGGACCACATATAATGCTCCATACAAAATATGGAGCTCTCCTCTACACTGTGCTGCGTTCTGCACTGTTACGGCTCAGGAAAGGGCGCTGTGGAAAGACTCCCCATTATCATCATCATTGCCTCCCCATTATCATCATCATTGCCTCCCCTCATCATCATTGCCTGCCCATTATCATCATCATTGCCTCCCCTCATCATCATTGCCTGCCCATCATCGTCATCATTGCCTCCCTATCATCATCATTGCCTCCCCATTAATATCATCATCATCATTGCCTTCCCATTATCATTGCCTCCCCATTAATATCATCATCATCATTGCCTCCCCATTAATATCATCATCATTGCCTTCCCATTATCATTGCCTCCCCATCATCATCATTATCATTGCCTCCCCATTAATATCATCATCATCATTGCCTTCCCATTATCATTGCCTCCCCATCATCATCATTGCCTCCTCACCACCATCACTGCCTCACCCCACCACCTACAGCACCGCAGGCAGCACTCTCTCACATACAGGCAGGCGCACACACATACACACACCTCACCTGTCCGGCGTCCGCGTGCTCTCTGCCACAGCCGGCCGCTGAATGATGACGTCATTCAGCGGCGCTGCTGTGAGAGAGGAAACGCCGGCGCAAGCGCCCCCTGGAGCTCAGAGCTACGGCAGCGGAGGCACGGGGAGAGGTGAGTATTGCGCCGGCTGCTGCCGGGGCCCTTAGCAAGCGGGGTGGCCCAGTGGCGGCGCTGACACCGCTAACGGGCCCCGGGGTGCCCGACGACGAGTGGGCTCCCCGCCTGCTCAGGGCCCCGGCACTTGCCCGGGTGTGCCGGGTGCTGACGCCGGCCCTGATGCCATGTCTCTTTATATACACACACACGCGTCTTGAGTTTTGCATTCTAGTGCTATCGATGCTTTTCACGGATAGGAATCGTACTGGAGCCATTCACATGTCCTATCTTTTCCTTGGACCGAGCAATCTGCAGAAAATATGGGAGACATTTCCGATTTTGATCCAAGTGTTGGCTCAAATTCCGCAATGCAAGTCAATGGATCCGTGAAAAAATTTGGACCACACTCGGGTGACATCCGAGCGCGATCCGATTTTCAAGGCCTCAGAATGGAGAAGGTGGAGAATTTTTTTTCATTTCTTCATGTGTGAGAAATTCGAATGACACTCATACCGCACTCTGATCAAAGCCTGATCAGAATAATTGGACCGTTTTTCTCGTAAGAAACTGACATCTGAATGATCCCTTATAGTAGGGGTGAAAATACTATTCCCCGAGACCCGCAAACAGACATGGTGGTGGAGTTGGCATACTCCTGTCCCCACAATGCACTTTCCAGGTCATCCCCCCAATTCCATCACTCTCATTCCCTTCTTTTGAGGTCCACACCATCAGGCTCTTCCATCCCCTCTCCCTCATGGTAGCGGTCATATATCGGCCCCCAGGCTCACCCACCCAGTTCCTTGACCACTTCTCAGCCTGGCTGTCGCACTTCATGTCCTCAGAACTACCAACCATTATCCTTGGAGACTTCAACATCCCCATTAACAGCCCTACTTCCACATCTGCATCTCAGTTTCTATCACTAACCACTTCTCTAGGCCTCTCACAGCTTTCAACCTCTGAGACACACAAGGATGGTAACATCCTTGACCTGGTCTTTGTCCGCCTCTGCTCAATCTCCCACCTAAATTAAGTATAATATTACAGGCTATATTCACTAGTTTCCTAGATACAGCGTTGATCCAGGGAGCTAGTCTGATTGCCGTATGTGGAGTCGGGAAGGAATTTTTTTTCCCCAATGTGAAGCTTACTGTTTGCCACTTGGGTTTTTTTTGCCTTCCTCTGGATCAACATGTTAGGGCAGGTTAGGATAGGATATGGGTTGAACTAGATGGACTTAAAGTCTTCCTTCAACCTTAATAACTATGTTACTATGTAAATAACTCACCGCTTCCACTCTCTGACCACAACATTCTCTCCTTCACGCTCACAAATCCTCGACCACCCCAGCGCACTCCTACTTACCACACATTCAGAAATCTACAAGCCGTTAACCCTCAGACACTTTCAGACTCCCTACACTCATCGCTGTCCCCAATCTCCTCTTTTTCTTGTCCTAATCTGGCTGTTCAGCACTACAATGACACTCTTAGAAGCACCCTTGACCAAGTAGCACCGCTCACCCTCAGAACTTCCAAACACACAGTAAAACAGCCCTGGCTCACATTGCAAACTCGACTTCTTCAGCGATGCTCTAGGAGTGCTGAACGCCTCTGGAGAAAAACCCGCACACTAGAAGACTTCATCCACTTTAAATTCATGTTAAGAACTTATAATGCTGCCCTTCACCTCGCCAAACAGACCTACTTCACCACCCTGATCGCCACACTAGTCAACAACCCCAAGAAACTTTTTGACACTTTTCACTCCCTCCTCAAGCCAAAAGCACAAGCCCCTATCACAGACATTTGTGCTGACGACCACTTTATAGAAAGAATAGATACTATCGTCAGGAAATCTGCTCTCAACCACCAAGTGCTGTGACTCCCATCCCACCCTGCATTTCCCCTGGCTCACTTTCCACATTTGATCCCATCACAGAAGAAGAAGTCTCCAGACTCCTCTCTTCCTCTCGTCCGACTACATGCACTACCGACCCCATTCCCGCACATCTCCTCTAGTCTCTCTCTCCAGTTGTCACAACTCACCTAACTACAACCTTTAATCTCTCACTCTCCTCTGGCATTTTCCCATCTTCCTTCAAACACTCCCTCATTACTCCACTACTAAAGAAACCCACTCTCGACCCTTCCTGCACAAACAACTACAGACCGGTCTCCAATCTCCCCTTCATCTCTAAACTTTTGGAGCTCCTAGTCTACTCCCACCTCTCCACTTACTCCCTTCTAGACCCTTCACAGTCCGGCTTCCGACCCCTACATTCGACTGAAACTGCACTCATCAAAGTGACCAATGACCTTCTGACAGCAAAACGTAACGGTGACCACTCTCTGCTCATTCTTCTCGACCTTTCTGCAGCTTTCGACACGTTTGACCACCGTCTCCTACTGTCTAGGCTCCAGTCACTAGGTATTAAGGACAATGTTCTCTCCTGGTTCTCCTCCTATCTTTCTGACTGCTCCTTCAGTGTTTCGTTCTCTGGCTCCACGTCATCTCCTCTTCCTCTCACTATCGGTGTACCCCAGGGCTCAGTCCTTGGCCCCCTTCTCTTCTCTCTCTACACGGCCCCAATTGGACAGACCATCAGCAGATTTGGCTTTCAGTACCATCTTTATGCTGATGACACACAATTATACACGTCATCCCCGGCCTTACCCCCGCTGTTCTACAGAACGCCACCGACTGTCTGTCCGCAGTCTCCAACATCATGTCCGCTCTCTATCTGAAACTTAACCTCTCCAAAACTGAACTCCTTCTGCTCCCGCCGTCTACTAACCTCCCTAAATCTGATATTTCCCTCTCCGTGGGCAGCACCATAATAACACCCCGGCAGCAGGCTCGCTGTCTGGGTGTTATGTTTGACACCAATCTCTCCTTCACCTCCCATATACAATCTCTTGCCCGCTCTTGCCGCCTACACCTAAAGAACATCTCTAGAATCCGCCCTTTTCTCACCATGGAAACAACAAAAACCCTCACTGTATCATTTATCCACTCCCGCCTGGACTACTGCAACGCTCTATTACTTGACCTCCCCATTACTCAACTATCCCCTCTCCAGTCCATCCTTAATGCAGCAGCCAGGGTCATCCATCTGGCTAATCGGTACTCGGACGCGTCCGCTCTTCGCCAGTCCTTACACTGGCTGCCCATTCATTATAGGATCCAATTCAAAGTACTGGTTCTCACCCACAAAGCTCTCCACAGTGCAGCACCCAACTACATCTCCTCCCTCATTTCTATCTATCGGCCTAATCGACTGCTGCGCTCTGCAAACGACTTTCGACTAACCTCTGCACTAATCCGTACCTCCCACTCCCGACTCCAAGACTTCTCCCGTGCTGCGCCAATCCTCTGGAATGCTCTACCCCAAGAAATTAGGACTATCCACAATTTGCATGGTTTCAGGCGCTCCCTCAAAACACATTTGTTCAGAGCGGCCTATCACATTCACTAATCAAAGTCATTCTATGTGTAAGTGTGGTGTGTAGCCCATTCACTATCTCCATCCATCCCTCACTCCCTCAAGATGGCTGGACCGTCATTGTAAATACACCATTGTATATACACACCTGTACTTTGTATCTCCCCCACCTCATTGTAGATTGTAAGCTCTCATGAGCAGGGTCGTCTTATTTTGCTTTAATTATTGTATTGTTAACGTAGTTACTTATGACTTGTGTTTTGAAACTGTTAAACTGTAAAGCGCTGCGGAATATGTTGGCGCTATATAAATAAAGATTATTATTATTATTATTACTATATTTTGCTACACAAAAGGAGTAAGCAATCAATCCTCACCTGCCAAACAAATGAATGCCCATAATGAATGAATCATCCAAAATTAGATCTACATTATCTACAGTATTTTTATTTTATAGCAGATTTGTCACCAAATTTCACAATACAAACTGCATACATTTCTATATAGATCTCTTAGACCTGATGCAGCTGGTTATTATCACTTATTTTAAAAATCCTTGACAAATGGCTGTATAAGCCTTAGTAAAAGTTTATCTGCATAATATTAAAATTAGTATTTTATAAGTCCAGCTCATGGCTCATTTTAATTTGAGTACTATATAGCCATACTCACATTCATTTGTAAAGTAAGTACACCAGTCTCATTATTGATCATATGTATTTAATAATGTGTGCAGTTTGAATTATACAATCTGGTGACTGACCAGCTTTAGGGCTCGCTCACACTAGAGTATAACATGGCCAAGTACTATCCGATAGTACTCGGCCCGTTGTTATTCTATGGGAAACTGTAGATCTGCAATTATTTTCTCAAGCTGATTTGGCATGAAAAAACAATCGCAGTATGCTGTGAGTGCATCTAATGTTCGTATCACAAGCACCCACAAGTCTATGGGTGCATGTAAAACATCGAACTGCATTTGGATGTCATGGGAGTGCAGTCTGATGTACACGCACAGAGATGATGGAGAAAGTAAGTTCTCTATCTTCTGTGCACTTGTGTTTGCATGAGATAATCGGATCACAGTAAGGTGACACTCAGATCAAACACTGACAGAATTTGAGCTAGGTGTCATTACCATAATCGGATGGATTCTCTCGCATGATAGCATATACGGCCGTGTGATCACACCCTTAAGAAAACAAAATTACCAAGACTTGGTTCTCACAGTGCAGCAATATAAAGAATCCATATTATATAGACAGTTGTATGAAAAAGTTTTTTTTTCCCATCCTGATTTCCTATTCTCTTGCATGTTTGTCACACTTAAATATTTCAGGTCACCAAACAAATTTAAATATTAGACAAAGATAACACAAGTAAACACAAGATGCAAACCACAGTGAGAGCCATTATCCACAAATGGCGAAAACATGGAACAGTGGTGAACCTTCCCGGAAGTGGCCAGCCAACCAAAATTACCCCAAGAGTGCAGCAACGACTCATTCAAGAGGTAGTAAAAGACCCCACAACAACATGCAAAGAACTGAAGGACTCACTTGCCTCAGTTAAGGTCAGACTGCGCAAAATGGCCTGTATCACAGAGTTCCAAAACAAAAACAACTGCTGAGCAATAAGCACATAAAAGCTCTTCTCAATTTTGCCAGAAAACATCTTGATGATCACCAAGACTTTTGGAAGAATGCTCTGTGGACTAGCAATAAAAATAACTTTTTGCAAGGTGTGTGTCCCATTACATCTGGCGTAACACAGCATTTCAGAAAATGAACATCATGCCAACAGTAAAATATGGTGGTGGTAGTGGGATGGTCTGGGGCTGTTTTGCTGCTTCAGGACCTGGAAGACTTGCTGTGGTAAATGAAACCATAAATTCTGCTGTGTAGCAAAAAATCCTGAAAGATTTGTGTTTGTGACCTAATGCTGAAGTGTTCTTGAATTATGCAGCATGACAATGATCCAAAACACCCCAGCAAGTCCACCAGCTTAAAAAAAACAAAATTAATACTTTGGAGTGGCCTAGGCAAAATCCTGACCTTAATCAGATTGAGATTCTGTGGCTTGACCTTAAAAGGCGGTTTATGCTCGGAAACCCTCCAATATGGTTGAATTACAACTATTCTGAAAAGATGAGTTGGTCAAAATTCCTCAGAGCATTGTAAAAGGCTCAATGCCAGTTATAGCAAATGCTTGATTGCAATTGTTGGTGGTAAGGGTGGCCCAGCCAATTATTATTCCTAGGGGCAATCACATTTTCACACAGGGTCCTGTGTTATGATTTGGTAGCTGAGGAGAGCAGGCAAAAAAGGAAATACACCAGAGCAGTTGGAAACTATGAGATTGCAGTACCCTGCCTAACCACCACAACTAGAGGCAGCCGTGGAGCGTTCCTACGTTGGTCCTAGACGCCTCGTCACAGCCTGAGAAACTAACTACACCTAAGGATAGAAAGAGGAAAGCTATCTGCCCCGGAGCAGATTCCCAAAGAACATAGAAAGCCCCCAAACATGTAATGGCGGTTAGACAAGAAGAAATACTGACACAGACAGAAAATAGTATGAGCAAACGTTGGGGCCCAAACTTACTAAATAGAAAAGGATAGGAAGGGCACTTACTGCAATCCCAAAAAACCCTGAAAAGCACCAACTCTACTAATTTCAAAAACACCTGAGATCACACGACCTCTACCACCTAAATTAGTTCTCTGGTGTAACCAAAAACAAAACAGCAGCCACTGAAAAAACTGGAAAAAGCAAATGTACAAACATCAGTGGCTGAACTGAACTGAGAGGCAAAAGCCCCCAGAGGGGACCCTGAAGGCCCCCACAGAAGTGCAGGACAAAATGCAAAAATCAAGCACAAAAACAAAAAGAAGAAAATGTCTTATCTGTTAGCAGGAGATTCAGACACGACACAGCAGGCTACCAAGGAAACAGGAATCAAGGATTGAGACCAGAACAATTGATCACCGGCAACCCTGATGGGAAGGTGACTCCCTTATATAAGACCAGTCAGTAACACCTGATTCCCAATCCTCACAATCTTCACTGGACAGTCCAGTACCGTTTGTAACCACCAGAGGGAGCTTCTGCTCAGAACTCATTTCCAGCCTATTCACAACAGTACCCCCCCCTTGAGGAGGGGTCACCGAACCCTCATTTGAGCAACCAGGTCGGTCAGGATGAGTTCTATGATACGCACGGATGAGTCTCCTAGCATGGATGTCCGAAGCAAACACCCAAGAATTGTCTTCCTGATCATAACCTCTCCATTTAACCAAATACTGGAGTTTCAGTCTAGAAAAACGAGAATTCAATATTTTCTCAACCACATACTCCAGATTGCCCTCAACCAAAACAGGGTCAGGAGGCACAGCAGCAGGAACCACTGGCTCAACAAACCTCTTCAACAAGGACTTGTGGAACACGTTATGGATCTTAAATGTCCCTGGAAGAAGCAAACGAAAAGAAACAGGGTTAAGAATCTCCATGATCTTATAAGGTCCAATGAACCTAGGCTTAAATTTAGGAGATGCCACTCTCATAGGAATATTTCTTGAGGACAACCAGACCAAGTCCCCCACTTTAAACCGAGGACCATCAGTCCTATGCCGGTTAGCAAACCGCTGGGCCCACCCTGAGAGAGGGACAACCTCTCCACTACCTGGTCCCAAATCTGTTGCATACGCTCCACAACAGAGTCAACACCTGGGCAGACAGAAGCCTCCGTCTGTCCAGAAGAAAATCGAGGGTGAAACCCAGAATTACAGAAAAATGGAGACATCAAAGTGGCAGAGCTAGCCCTATTATTAAGAGCAAACTCAGCCAAAGGCAAAAAAGAGACCCAGTCATCCTGATCAGCAGACACAAAGCATCTTAGATAAGTCTCCAATCTCTGGTTTGTTCTCTCAGTTTGACCATTGGTCTGAGGATGAAACGCCGAGGAGAAAGACAATTGAACACCAATTTTAGAACAAAAGGTCCTCCAAAATCTGGAAACAAACTGGACTCCTCTGTCAGACACAATGTTCTCAGGAATGCCGTGTAAACGAACCACGTGCTGAAGGAACAAAGGCACCAATTCAGAGGAGGAAGGCAACTTAGGTAATGGCACAAGATGTATCATCTTGGAAAACCTATCGCAAATCACCCAGATGACGGTCATTCTCTGAGAAACAGGGAGGTTGGAAATGAAATCCATAGAGATATGGGTCCATGGTCTCTTGGGCACCGGTAATGGCATCAACAAACCACTAGAACGAGAGCAAGGCTTGGAGCGAGAGCAAGTCCCGCAGGACTGCACAAACTCCCTGACATCACGAGACAAGGTAGGCCACCAAAAGGACCGACCAACCAAGTCCCTGGTACCAAAAATTGCGGGATGACCGGCCAACGCGGAACAATGAATCTCAGACATTACACTCTTTTTCCACTGGTCCGGGACAAACAATTTCCCAACAGGGCAGCGCTCGGGCTTATCCTCCTGGCACCCCTCCAGAGCTAGTCTCAAATTGGGCGAGATGAAGGAAAGAACTACACCCTCTTTCAAAATAACAGAAGGATCAGATAACTCAGGAGAGTCCGCCAGGAAACTCCTCGAGAGGGCATCCGCCTTAACATTTTTAGTGCCAGGAAGAAATGAAACCACAAAATTAAAACGTGTGAAAAACAAGGCCCACCTGGCCTGTCTAGGATTAAGACGCTTGGCAGATTCCAGATAAACTAGATTCTTATCGTCAGTAAGGACCACCACCTGATGTTTGGCTCCCTCCAGCCAATGTCTCCACTCTTCAAAAGCCCACTTCATGGCTAATAACTCCCGATTACCCACGTCATAATTACGTTCAGTGGGAGAAAATTTTCGAGAGAAAAAGGCACAAGGGTTACTTTTAGAGGTCTCTGGATCTCTTTGGGACAAAACGGCACCTACCCCAATTTCAGAGGCATCAACCTCCACCTGAAATGGTAGAGAAACATCAGGCTGCCGTAGAACAGGAGCAGAAGTGAATCTCTGCTTAAGTTCCTGAAATGCAGAGACTGCCTCAGGAGGCCAATTCACCACATCAGAACCCTTCTTGGTCAAATCAGTTAATGGTTTAACAATAACAGAGAAATTACCAATAAATTTACGATAAAAATTGGCAAAACCCAAGAATCTTTGAAGAGCCTTTAAAGAAGTAGGTTGGACCCAATCACAGATAGCCTGAACTTTGACCGGGTCCATTTCAATAACAGATGGGGACAAAATGAAACCCAGAAATGAGATCCTCTGAACGCCAAAAAGACACTTTGATCCCTTCACATACAGAGCATTCTCTCTCAAAATCTGGAACACAGTCCGAACATGTTTTACATGAGAGTCCCAGTCATTGGAAAAAAATCAAGATATCATCCAAATAAACAATCAGAAATTTATCCACAAAATCCCTGAAAATGTCATTCATGAAGGACTGGAAGACAGAAGGAGCATTAGTGAGCCCAAAGGGCATCACAAGGTACTCAAAATGCCCTTCAGGGGTATTAAATGCCGTCTTCCATTCATCCCCGTGCTTAATGCGAATAAGGTTATATGCCCCCCTGAGGTCAAGCTTGGTAAACCAAGTAGCGTTTTTCACCCTGGAAAACAGATCGGAGACCAAGGGTAACGGACATTGATATTTCACAGTAATATTGTTCAAGAGACGATAATCAATACACGGCCTTAATGAACCATCCTTTTTGGCCACAAAGAAAAAACCGGCACCTAAGGGTGAAGAGGATGGTCTGATATGACCCTTCTTCGGTGACTCCCTTATATAAGACCAGTCAGTAACACCTGATTCCCAATCCTCACAATCTTCACTGGACAGTCCAGTACCGTTTGTAACCACCAGAGGGAGCTTCTGCTCAGAACTCATTTCCAGCCTATTCACAACAGTAACTGTTATGATTTGGTATTTGAGGAGAGCAGGCAAAAAAGGAAATACACCAGAGCAGTTGGAAACTATGAGATTGCAGTACCCTGACTAACCACCACAACTAGAGGCAGCCGTGGAGCGTTCCTACGTTGGTCCTAGACGCCTCGTCACAGCCTGAGAAACTAACTACACCTAAGGATAGAAAGAGGAAAGCTATCTGCCCCGGAGCAGATTCCCAAAGAACATAGAAAGCCCCCAAACATGTAATGGCGGTTAGACAAGAAGAAATACTGACACAGACAGAAAATAGTATGAGCAAACGTTGGGGCCCAAACTTACTAAATAGAAAAGGATAGGAAGGGCACTTACTGCAATCCCAAAAAACCCTGAAAAGCACCAACTCTACTAATTTCAAAAACACCTGAGATCACACGACCTCTACCACCTAAATTAGTTCTCTGGTGTAACCAAAAACAAAACAGCAGCCACTGAAAAAACTGGAAAAAGCAAATGTACAAACATCAGTGGCTGAACTGAACTGAGAGGCAAAAGCCCCCAGAGGGGACCCTGAAGGCCCCCACAGAAGTGCAGGACAAAATGCAAAAATCAAGCACAAAAACAAAAAGAAGAAAATGTCTTATCTGTTAGCAGGAGATTCAGACACGACACAGCAGGCTACCAAGGAAACAGGAATCAAGGATTGAGACCAGAACAATTGATCACTGGCAACCCTGATGGGAAGGTGACTCCCTTATACAAGACCAGTCAGTAACACCTGATTCCCAATCCTCACAATCTTCACTGGACAGTCCAGTACCGTTTGTAACCACCAGAGGGAGCTTCTGCTCAGAACTCATTTCCAGCCTATTCACAACAGTCCTGTAGGTTTGGATTTCTTTTTCCTTTAATAACAAAGACCTTCATTTAAAAATTGCGGGTTTTTTTTTGTCTTACCTTTGTCTAATAATTAAATTTGTTTGGTGATTGATATGAAACATTTAAGTGTGACAAACATGCAAAAGAATAGGTAATCAGGAAAGGGGCAAATGCTTTTTCCACACATTTGCAGTCATTCTTACGCTATATTACACATGTCTACTTTAGTATCTGTATGGTAGTAATGTACCCCTGGTCCTGCCCACTGAGATCAGTATATGTGCTCTCACAGTTCCTTATGTGAAAAATGAATAAGGAACTGTGCACTTATTTCAATGTTGTATGTATATTTAATGACTAATAATTAAAACACTCAGATCAAACCAATTTAATAAAATGTGTGTCATCTGGCACAGTAGGGGTGCCAGCTGGTTAGCCCGCAGTGGACAGACTGCCAACAGCAGAGGATAAAACATAACATTTGTACTGTCAGCATATTGCTATAACAATAACCCTCCATCAGTACTGGAATAATGATGTAAAGCCGGACATTATTATATTGTAACCTCATTTCAGTTTTTGTCTGGTTGCAAATTCCACAATTCATCTGAATGTGCCTTATAGAATATTTCATTTTCCATGTAGCATTTGCAGGGGAAATATGTTGCCAGTGGCAAATAACCCCAGCCTTCTCGTCTGGTCAGCGGGGTCATACAATCCACTATCCGTATGCAACCTGGTGATGGAATATTGCTGATTGTGGGGTTATTAGAACTTACCATGATGTTTTATTTATGGGGACAAGCCAAGAGTCTACGTTTCTTCCCACTTCTGGATACAATGACTTAGATCGGATGGATTTTGAACTGTCGACCCTTTTCTTTTCCTGGTAGCTCGCTGCCCTAGTTGTATCATTTACCTCTTATCTTGCTTCCCCTATAACTATTTGATGACAATCACTTTGCTGTGTTTGGGCAGCTTTAGACTAGGAATACAAGCCAACTTTGGCCATAACACAACACGAAACCAAAGATCACAGTATGACAGTCCTTATGGGACCATACTGAAAATAATAATCAACAAGGAAGGGCAAAAATACCCGGAGAGTATATAGCCCAATTAAAACATGTCATACATCCTGTGGTCATTTCAAGGAAGTGTATTTTCTACTGATTATATTGCCTGTTATGAATGAGGGAAAAGCACATCCCAATTCATTTTATAAAGTCAGTGCAGCGATCTACGTATGTACGATTGTGTGAATGATACCACTGTGTGTGAAAAAGCGTTTGCCCCCTTCCTGATCTCCTATTCTTTTGCATGTTTGTCACACTTAAATGTTTCAGATCACCAAACAAGTGTAAATATTACACAAAGATAACACAAATCATCACAAAATGCAGTTTTTATTATTAGGAGACAAGCACCTAGCCAGCCATACCACTTATTACTACATATTACTTCCATATGTAAAAACGAGATGATTGGTTCCCTTTACATGTTAGTGCGATGGCATTCATTTCTTACAAGTTCAGCGGCCTGAGGTCTGAGGAGAATTACATCACTCGTACGTAGTATATCATCAGAGGTCAGCATCCATGTAACAGGCCTCCCAGGAATTTCTTTGGTAATGTTCCAAGGAACACAACTCACGACATAAAACATTTAACATTATTATCAGGATATAGTGAAAAATACATTTATAATATAAAACGCTGGAAATGTTGCAGCTGTTTGATAAATAAAGCACAAGCCACAATGTAATAGAATATTTATAAAAACATCATAAAACTAAACTGCATGTGTAATGTAAATCTGCAAACTGTCTAACGTAAAGCGTGTCAGGATTTTTATATGTCCAATAGAAAGAGAAAATATCGGAACTCCACAAAAACATTTTCCTATCCAGTTTGATGGTGCTCAGCAAATAATATGTAGATAGTCCACTATATTACTATTGGATTTTTTATATGCAACAGTGAAAAAATCCATCTAAATCAGAGACTCCAAAGATTAGTAACAGTCCACTATATAACTAAAGTGCCTGTCCACAAGTAGAGTTTAGTGCATCTTTCTGCATTTATTTCTGCATTCACATTTAGAGCTCACTGAAAGCAATAGTGAACTTTAGGCTGGAGTCACACTGGCAACAAAAACGGACCAATGTTAATCTATGGAGCAGCTCCCAGGATCCGATTTTTTTCTTGGTCGTTTTCCTCGGACCGAGACAATCGCAGCATGCTGCGATTGCCACCGATTATCGGTCAACAATCACCAATGCAAGTCTATGGGTGCGATGAAAAATCGGATTAGAAACAGACCACACATGTGACTTGCAAGAAAATCGCACAGGTGTCCTTTAGAAAAGCCGGCAATTCATCTCCGGCTATACTGTAAAATCACACTGACAGGTTTAATAGAGAATAGAAAGAATACATTCAGTATACACACATAGAATACACATATACACTACAGACCAAAAGTTTGGACACACCTTCTCATTCAAAGATTTTTCTGTATTTTCATGACTATGAAAATTGTAGAATCACACTGAAGGCATCAAAACTATGAATTAACACATGTGGAATTGTACATTACACTTTACAAAAAAGTGTGAAACAACTGAAAATATGTCTTATATTCTAGGTTCTTCAAAGTAGCCACCTTTTGCTTTGATTACTGCTTTGCACGCAGAAAAGGTGAACGGATGGACTCTACATGCCTGGTTCCCACCGTGAAGCATGGAGGAGGTGGTGTGATGGTGTGGGGGTGCTTTGCTGGTGACACAGTTGGGGATTTATTCAAAATTGAAGCGGTGAGCGGTCCAGCTCACCCCAAACCATCTCGATTGGGTTCAGGTCTGGTGACTGTGGAGGCCAGGTCATCTGGCATAGCACCCCAACACTCTCCTTCTTGGTCAAATAGCCCTTACACAGCCTGGAGGTTTGTTTGGGGTCATTGTCCTGTTGAAAAATAAATGATGGTCCAACTAAACGCAAACCGGATGGAATAGCATGCTGCTGGAAGATGCTGTAGTAGCCATTTTGGTTCAGTATGCCTTCAATTTTGAATAAATCCCCAACAGTGTCACCAGCAAAGCACCCCCACACCATCACACCACCTCCTCCATGCTTCACGGTGGGAACCAGGCATGTAGAGTCCATCCGTTCACCTTTTCTGTGTGCAAAGCAGTAATTAAAGCAAAAGGTGGCTACTTTGAAGAACCTAGAATACAAGACATATTTTCAGTTGTTTCACACTTTTTTGTAAAGTGTAATGTATAATTCCACATGTGTTAATTCATAGTTTTGATGCCTTCAGTGTGATTCTACAATTTTCATAGCCATGAAAATACAGAAAAATCTTTGAATGAGAAGGTGTGTCCAAACTTTTGGTCTGTACTGTATATATATATACATGTCATTGTGACACATATATATTTATAGTTCATACACTTCTACATAGTATAATAGCCGCTAATTCAATTGCCGGCTTTTGTGAAATTACAGAACCTGACATGAAATGACACATGGTTTACATACAGTTAACCATGTCATTTCATGTAGTTTCATATATGGTTTTCACTAACAATTACATGAGTCTGTGTGCAAAATTTCATACATGTAGGGGTTAATTAAATGTGTAAATTCGTTGAAAAAAAATGCGTGGGCTCCCGCTGTATTTTCTCCACCAGACAGGCAAAGCCAGCGAGTGGGGGCAGTGGCTACTAACATCTGCCCTCAGCCACCCCAGAAAAGGCAAATCCTATAATTAGATGCGCCCTTTCTGGCACTTAGCCCGTCTATTCCCATTGCCCTGTAGCGGTGGCTAATGGGTTAATAATGAGTTAAAGCCACCTTGCTATTGGAAGGTGACTTTAAGCCAGGTTAATAATTGAGAGTTGTCAATTAGACAACTATAAATTATTAATCCTATTGTATGAAATTAAAAAAAAACACGCACACATTAATTAAAAATCATTTTAATGAAATAAACACACAGTTTTTAACCATCTTTTATTGTACTGGTATTCCTTTGATTCCCTTGTTCTCCTCTAATAAAAAAAATAATAAAACAACATTATTCTTACCTCTCCGGCGCTCAGTCAGGTCCAACGCTGTAATCCTTCACAAAGGGTTAACATGTTTACTGCGTGGACCGGAGCTAATGCTGCCAGCCTCGCAGTAAATCCCTGAATGAATGAGTTCCTCTCCCGGCTGACAGGTGAGAAAGTGATTAGCTGGGACGCTTAATTGATTGTTTCCCAAGCTAATCAGTTCAGTTCAGGTCAGCCGGGGACTCCCTCTGACGTCACTGATGCTGTGCGGTGTCCCCAGCTGACATGAACTGAACTGATTGACCTGGGAAGCAATCAATTAAGCTTCCCAGCTTATCACTTCCTCTCCTGTCAGCCGGGAGATGAGCTCATTCATTCGGGGGTTTACAGCGACGCTGGCAGCATTAGCTCCAGTCCACGCAGTAAACATGTTAACCCTTTGTGAAGGATTACAGCATGGGACCTGACTGAGCGCCGGATAGGTAAGAATAATGTTGTTTTATTTATTTATTTTTTTTATTACAGGAGAACAAGGGAATCGAAGGAATAACAGTACAATAAAAGATGGTCAAAAACTGTGTTTTTCATTAAAATGATTTTTAATTAATGTGTGCGTGTTTTTTTTTTTAAATTTCATACAATAGGATTAATAATTGAGAGTTGTCTAGTTGACAACTCTCAATTATTAATCTGGCTTAAAGTCACCTTCCAATAGCAAGGTGGCTTTAAGCCATTATTAACCCATTAGCTACCGCTACAGGGCAATGGGAATAGACGGGCTAAGCGCCAGAAAGGGCGCATCTAATTATAGATTTGCCTTTTCTGGGGTGGCTGGGGGCAGATGTTAGTAGCCAGGGGGGGCACAAAATAAATGCACCCTCCCTAGGCTATTATTATCTGCCCCCACTCGCTGGCTTTGCCTGTCTGGTGGAGAAAATACTGCGGGAGCCCACACATTTTTTTTCAATGAATTTACACATTTAATTAACCCCTACATGTATGAAATTTTGCACACATACACTCATGTAATTGTTAGTGAAAACCATATATCAAACTACATGAAATGACATGGTTAACTGTATGTAAACCATGTGTCATTTCATGTCGGGTTCTGTAATTTTACAAAAGCCGGCAATTGAATTAGCGGCTATTATACTATGTAGAAGTGTATGAAATATAAATATATGTATATATATATATATATATATATATATATATATTGTGAGACAGTGAAGGGGTGCGTACTGGACGGCGTGTATATCTCGCCCAGGTTTCTTAGCTGGGGCGCATAAAAAATAGGTTGTCAGTACGGTGTTCACTCCATTCCCATCCGGGACAGGCTTCCAGTTCAACCCTGAGTGAACACAGCTGCTTAATTAGACAGCTAGAAGTAGCTGCTTGGGGAGTACAGAGAGGGCTCTCAGTCTGGATCTGACTTCAGGCGCTGTTGGAGTCTCCTGCAAACCTCACGCTGGTAACTACAGATTATATGTGTTATTTTGGGCCAGGCTATTAGAGTCTGGTCCCTGATAGTGAGGGTAATTATCTATGTGTAGTAAGTAGCCGGAGAGGCTCAGGAGTTTATGTTTATGATTTGGTTTTGATCACTTTCTGTTTGCTGTGGATTTTAATAAAACTGGCTGCGGCCAGTTTACACCAGAACTGCTGTCTGTGAATGAACTGTTTGTGCCACTCCGTCTGCCAGGACGGCGATCCCAGAGCTATATCCCCTGAAAAGCTTACAATATATATATATGTCTCAATGACATATATATATCTATATATATATAGATATATATATGTATTCTATGTGTATATATCCATTCTTTCTTTTGTGATTTAAAAACTATTCATTTGGATCCATTATATGTCGGTTTTGCTAGCCACCGACAAAATCTCGCCAGACGGATGTCAAACGGATGTCAAACGTACGCTCAGATGCGAGAAAATCGCATCCTCGCATTCAAATCGGATGTGTAACGCTGGTATTGTCTGTACTTTGTTTTCCAGCGTTACTCAGCATGTCTCTGCTTTAACCCTTTTGCTCCTTTCCCCTAACCAGCTGGGATACTGTTGTCTGTTACCTGTATGGATGCTGCTCAGTTCCAGCTCTGCTGCGTAGCCGTACTTGCGTGAGTGTCTCCGCTGCATTGCATGACCACCCGCATGTGCGGTCCCTGACTTGCTGTAGAGACCATCCGTAGGTTGCAAAGTCCTCTGCAGTAGTGCATGACTTACTACGTGTGTGGCAGCAGCTACTGTCAGGCGCCTGGCCTGCTGTGAAGACCATCCGTAGGTTGCAAAGTCCTCTGCACTGTGCATGACTTACTACGTGTGTGGCAGCAGCCACTGTCAGGTGTTCCTCTGTGATGAGTTGTCTGGCTCTGCATAGGGGGCGCGGCCCACACCTGTCCTGCTTTTATGAGGATTGGGTGTGTACTAGAATTACTGCTCCAGCCTATCGCTGTGAAGCAGTTCATATATAAAGTTCCCCAGCCCTAATGGGCGTTGCCAGAGCTTCGCATTGAATCTGCATTGAGTTCCTGAACCTAGCCGTTTGTGGTTGTGTGTTCAGCTCCTGCTCTGAGTTCGATCAGCTCTGGAGAGCTGATTCCCCTTGTCCTGTCTTGTGTTTCTGCCTGGGGCTGAGTACCCAGATCGCCGTTCCTGGAGGCTGCATATCCAGGCCTGTTCCTGTTGTATCTTGTTTCCTGAATCCCTGATCCTGGACCTAACCCGATACCTGAATGTCTGAACTGTGTCTTGTGTTTCCGCCTATGCTGGGGGCTGATTACCCAGATCGCCGTTCCTGGAGGCTGTATATCCAGGCCTGTTCCTGCTGTGTCTAATTACCTGAACCCCTGATCCTGGATCGCATCCTGTACCTGACTGTCTGAACTGTGTCCTCTGTGTTATGTTCCTGAAATCCTGCTGTGTCCTGAACCCTGTGCCAGTGACTGTGAATCCTTGCTATATAACCTGAGTTCATCTTGGAAGGAGGAGTCCGGTGTGTGCTGAGTTTCTGTTACTCTGTGCTCAGCTTCCGTTGAGCCTGGCGGGGCTTGCACCAGACCGCTGGGGTTCCTTTTCAGGTCGCTGCCAGATGTCCGGATCCTATGCCTGATGACCATGGCCTGATGTCCGATGTCCGACGACCACTTCCAGATGTCCGGATCCTATCCTCCCTGCCTGATGTCCGGAGCCTGTCGATCTTTGCCAGATGTCCGGAGCCTGCCGATCGTTGTCAGATGTCTGGAGTCCGATGTCGATGTCCTGTCTGTGTTCCTGGGATCCAATCCGTGTTCCTTATTTCCAGTCCGTGTTCCTGTGTCCAGATGTCCTGTCTGTGTTCCTGGGATCCAATTCGTGTTCCTGATGTCCTGTCCGTGTTCCTGAGTCCCTGAGTTCCTGATGTCCTGTCCGTGTTCCTGATGTTCCGATGTCCTGCCGGTTCCTCCTTGGTCTATCCTGTGATGACGTCTGTCCTGGGTCGGTGTCTGATGTTCTCCTGCTGAGCCTGTGCTACGCCTGAGGCCTGAGAGTGAGGCCATACTAGTATGCCCGTGCCAGATGATCCTGGACTGCATCTACCCGTGATGACCCCGCCATCGTCTGAAGTCTGTCTGAGGTCGGTGTCTGATGTTCTCCTGCTGAGCCTGTGCTACGCCTGAGGCCTGAGAGAAAGGCCGCCCAAGTATGCCCGTGCCAGATAACCCTGGACTGCATCTACCCGTGATGTCCTCCTGCACTCGTCTGTGATCCTGAGTCGTGTACCCTTCTCTGATGTGCGGAAACGGGAGCCCGGTCTTATGTTCTGTTATGTACTGTGTTTCTTTAAGTAAACTTTATGTTCTTCATACCTGAAGTTGTGCGGTGTTGTCTAGTCCTGCAGGTCGCCATCTTGCCCACATGCTCAGCTGCCACGGATCCCGGTCGCTGCCCTTCCCTAGTCCGGGCAGGCCCGGGTCTCCCTCCGTGGTCCAGTGGGTCCACATTCTCTTACCATCTGGGACCCATGCCTCACGTCGTCGTGGACTGGCAGCGTGGGAGCATTGGCTAGCTAGGCAAGCTATGCCATGTCCCGACGCCCCGCAGCCGTGGGAAGCGTAACAGGATGACAGATGGATCAATGTTCAGGAAACATTCGTGCGATAATCGTCCGACTAAAACGGTCCGATTTTTTTAGTCGTTGTGTGTGACCCCGGCCTTAAAGAGGTTGTCCACTACTGTATCACTGATGACCTATGCTGGATAGGTCATCAATGTCTGATCAGTCGGGGTCACCGTCTGACAGCCGGCACCCCCGCCGATCAGATGTTCTCGGTGTCAGCGGCAGTGGCCGCCAGCTAACAGTGCTCAATTGCAGACCTGCTCCATCTTCTGATAGTGGCTGGGTATTGCACATACACCTCCTATTCGAATCAATAGTAGGCAGATGTGCAGTACCAAGCCGCAGCCACTATCAGAAGATGGAGCAGTTTTGTGAATGAGCATTTCTGGCTGGGAAAAATCCACTAAAAAATGGGGTGAATGCACTATGTAGTTTAATGGCAGAGATGGATATAAAATAGGTACAGTACTACTGTATTCAGAGGGCTGTATACCTACGATTAATGCATAAAGGACAGATATTGTACTATGACAACCTCAGTGCCTGATCACACAAAGTTCATACGTAAGGTGTAGCCATGCTAAATAACACTGAACGAAGCCAGTATATCCATGTATAAAAAGTCCACGTAGAGGGGAAAAGTTGAACGGCAACTAGGGTAAACAAATCACCACTTATTCAGACTTTGAATCTTGTAACCGTGGATGTAGCGATACAGGATTATTACTGCTGGTAATGGTGCTCAGCATGAAATAAGTATGAGATTGCAACATGAAAAAAGAAAAAATGCGGCACTCACCAGCTTGAATATATCCAGTAGTCTGTAATACACCTTCAGTGCTTTAGACAAAAAGACGGACACGCAGGATAACTGAGGCGTGCGGGGGGGAGAAAGGACTACTGGATATATTCAAGCTGGTGAGTGCCACATTTTTCTTTTTTCATGTTGCATATCAATGCATAAATCCTACATCAAATTAGCATGCCCTCAAATTGAAGTCATCCATATAGCCTCACGGATACGTGCACAAGTTCCATAGGAATTTGGGAAAAGTGTAACTAATCCTAATATGGCGCCAGTTAGTCTGCACCCTAATCCCATATTTCTATATAACCTGCTCCTAGATTATCATTAAGGGTATTGCACCTATGTCCGCATCACACACTCGTCTGGTTCTCTATTCATCATATACGCTCATTGCCACCTCTGCCCCCAGTATACATAAGCGCTACGCTCTATGTGAGCTAAGGGCTACCATGATATATTAATAGCCCCTTTACAAAGAAAACCCCACAAGCATATAATAAAGCAGGATGCTGATGGTGCGTCCTGCTAGTGCATCACACTATGTCAAATGGTGCCTCAATGACACCGGTCATTTAAAATCTCAGCCACACCCACTAAGGGATGCAGAAATCAACCTTAAGTAGCCAATCAGATCTCAGAGATTGGGATTTCGTGATAATGCGTCACCATTGGTGCGGCTTGCTTAACCAATGGTAGAGCCGAAGACACGGTACAGAAGCACAGAGTGCGCATATGTAAGCGCATATGAAAGTATGGACCGTACGATATACAACCAAATATATAATATATAAACCACAAAAGGGGGTATAATAGTATAACTCAATGTTAGCACTCATAACACAAGGCTGACCATAGATGATATGACTGGGATATTATATGATGCAACTCCAATAATGGGCACAACAGAATGGCATCAGTAAAGAGTAATGGCAGGAAAAAGTAAGAAATAGGGAAATATGAAGGACAATATCAGAAGATTGAACAAGCATGAATGAGATAAAGGAATAACACATAAGGGTAGAACAAGATTGTTAAATGAAAGGTACAAAAAAGATTGCGTCATTCAGACCTTGTGGCTTAACACTCTTAAGTCGAAACATCCATTATATCTTCATATGTAGAACTCTGTTGTCAAAATCACTTTCTCTATGGGAAGGCCTAGCAAATACTGATGAGCGAGTGCTCTTTGCTCTGGTTTTCCAGAAATTTTGAAGCATTCCAGAGTTATTTCCACATAAAGTGACACTTGTCAGATTTGAAAAGTGCGGCTATCAGAGAGATCAAACTTGGCTCCATCACTAAGGGGTTAAAACCATAAAATTGACAGTTTAAGTAAATGTTTAATAAATTGTATTATAATCTTTCTCAAAAACAATTTGAAATGGGAGTTAGACTCAGACATTTACCATATATACTCAAGTATAAGCCGACCTGAGTATAAGCCGAGGCATGAAAAACTGGGAAAACTTATTGACTCAAGTATAAGCCGGGTATGTATTGTCCCCTCATCCCCATCCTTGTTCTGCATGGCTCCTCATCCCTATCCTGGTATGCATGGCTCCTCATCCCTATCTTTGAATGCATGGCTCCTCATTCCCTATCCTTGTATGCATGGCTCTTTATCACTATACTTGCTGTTAAGGGCCTGCGGAACACACCTAATAGATATTAAAGAGAGGTGCGCTCGCAGCCCGGGGTCCACCGTGCAGGCAGAGCCTGCTGCTAGTAAGATGGCGCAAATAGGCAGTATGAGCGAACTCTGTTATCCCGCAGAGTCGCAGATGTAAACGCCGTAGCACTATATGGTGATATAAGCGGACTCAGCCTTTGTCACAGCGGCTCTGTGAATTAACAGTGTCCTGTCAGACTCACAGGGGACACAGATGACTGCTAAGCGGATTGCAGTCTGTGGTCATGCAATCAGAACACAAGCAATAATCTCCTCACTGGAGTAGCCGGTTATTCTAATGGTGTTTTCAGCCGAGCCCTGAACACATGCACACAAAACTCCTCACCGGAGGTGCCGGTATTCTAGGGCTTATTTCAGCCGGACCTAACCACATCATACATGACCACACTGGCGTAAGCACGTAACAGATTTGATACTAGCGCACTGCCATGCGGTCATGCATACCTTTTATAGTAGCAGCTACAGGACCTTCCAGAAAAGGACGAATGGGAAAGCTACTCCAGAACTAAAGCAGCTTCAGGACCTTCCTGGGAGTCGCTGCAGTACCCGACCATGTGACCCTGATCTCCTATGAGAGATCTTACCCTGAGCATGCTCAGAAGGGAACACACAGGACTTAGTCCCAACTACGTCTGCTTGTCACTGACCTGCACTGGTTACAATGGCAGGACCCGAGGAGGCAGCAGTCTTCCTCTGCACAGTATTAGACTGAGCGAGACACTGGGACCGACGTCTCTGCTGAGCAGGCTCCACTGCGGCCAGAGACGGATGGGGGACCGCAGCGGGGATGGCTCGAGATTCCCCTTGTGCAGCAGTGGGAACTCGATCCCTAACACTTGCATGCATGGCTCCACCTTAAATGACACCATTGGTTTTAACATATGATTTACAGGAAAATGGGAAAAAAATTCCAAGTGCGGTTAAATTGATAAAAAAAAGTGCAATTCCACAATTGTTTTCTTTTTTTTTTTTACCATGTTCACTAAATGCTAAAATTGACCTGCCATTATGATTCTCCAGGTCATTGCGAGTTCATAGACACCGAACATGTCTAAGTTCTTTTTTATCTGAGTGGTCAAAAAAAAGTCAAATCTGGTAAAAAAAAAAATGACGTCATTTTCTGAGACCTGTAGCATCTTCATTTTTTGTGATCTGGGGCTGGGTGAGGGCTTATGTTTTGCGTGCCAAGCTGACGTTTTTATTGATACCATTTTGGTGGAGATATGATCTTTTGATAGCCCATTATTGCATTTTATTGCAATGTAGCGGTGACCAAAAACGTAATTCTGGCGTTTTAATTTTTTTCTCATTACACCATTTAATGATCACTTTAATTATTTTTTTATATTGATAGACTGGGCGATTATGAAAACGGTGATACCAAATATGTGTATATTTGATTTTTTTTTATTGTTTTATTTTGAATGGGGCGAAAGGTGGGTGATTTGAACTTTTATATTTTTTAAATTTTTTATAATTTTAAAACTTTTTTTACTTTATGCATGCTTCAATAGTCTATATGGGAGACTAGAAGCTGCACTACTTCGATTGCTTCTGCTACACACAGGCGATGATCAGATCACCTGTGTGTAGCAGAAATGCTCACTTGCTATGAGCGCCGACCACCAGGCGGCGCTCATAGCAATCTGGCTATGACAACCATAGAGGTATGCTGGAGACCTCTGGTTGTCATGCTGAACCATCGGTGACTCGCAATCACGTGACTGGGTCACCGATGGGCGGGATTTCCGAAACGCTTTTGGTAAGTGCAAATTAAATGCTGCTGTCAGAGATTCACAGCAGCATTTAACAGGTTAACAGCAGCGGGTAGATCGTGATTCCACCCGCGGCTGTTAGAGGCACATGTCAGCTGTTCAAAACATCTGACATGTGCCAGGAAAGATGTGGGCTCACCACCGGATGCCACATCAAAGGGAGAGCTTCCGACGTGGGTGTACTATTACGCCCAACATCGGAATGGAGTCAACTGTTTTAGGCAACATTATGGAATAGTGGCTACAAAGCTGCATGAATCAGTTTTTATTTTCAATTTCTCACCTCCATTGCAGAGATTTTACCTTGTAAAATTTAGATTCTAATTTTTGCAAAGACCAAGGAGGCATTTAGAAGAGATTATTTTCTGTGGGGGTTGATTGACTTTTTAAAGAAAAAAACACATGTCCCCAAAGAATGTCAGGCCCGGCTTTCTTTGTGTGAGATATGTAATAGTGCACAACCCTGCTGCCCTCACTGATCTTGCTTTCAGCATTTACTTATTTAATGTGATTACAGCAGGAATGAGAATAGAGCAGAGCTGTGTCATTACACCAGCTTCGTGCATTTCTTATTTCATGGTAGTTAAATTGGACGAGGAGAAGCAGATCAGAGCTGACGATACTATGACAGTAGTGTTGTGAGAAGTGTTTGTAATGATACACAGCTCTGTTCTACTACTCGTACCACCACACTGACTATTTCGAGATGAATGCTGCAGATGCAGAGGTGTTTGTAATGACACAGCCCTGCATCTTCTGCCTTTCCCCACTTGTAACCAAAATAGATACCGGCAGAATAATTAGTGAGCTGAGCATGGCTGTGTGTCTTTACATGTGTTACACAAAGAAAGACGGATCTGACATTCTGTACATTCTTTTTTTTTCCTTGCTTGACGCCTCCTGCTTATCATTAGTAAATGTCAAGCAGGGAAACTAAATAAACGCCCCCGAGACAAATATTTTAAAACACTTCCTTGATCTTAGTTAGGTCGGGATCACACATGTGAGAAACACGGCCGAGTCTCGCATGTGAAATCTCAGCTCTGGCGCCGGCACTCGGGAGTGGAGCGAGCAGCTGCATGTATTTCTATGCAGCCGCTCACTCCACTCCCGAGTGCCGGCGCCAGAGCTGGGATTTCACATGCGAGACTCGGCCGTGTTTCTCGCATATGTGATCCCGGCCTTAAGGGTATGCCACACTAAGCGAGATCGCAAACGAGATCGCAATTGCGTCACCATTATGACGCAGTAGCGATCTCGTTAGCAACTTAACTGTGTGTGACATGTAGCAGCGATGTGGCCCCTGCTGAGATGTCGCTGATCGTTTGTAAACGTTCTGAGCCGTTTTTTGGTCGTTGGTGTCCCGCTGGTGAGCCTGAATCGCTGAGTGTGACACCGTTTATGAACGACTTCACCAGTGTCGCAGGTGGGACTAGGTTTTCCCAACGACTGCAGAGGTTGTTATAGAGATCGCTGATGAGTTGTGTTTGGAATCTCAGATCGCTGATGAGTTGTGTTTGGAATTACACAGCTAAGTCGCTAACGAGATCGCTACTGCGTCATAAATGGTGACGCAGTAGTGATCTCGTTAGCGATCTCGCTTGCGATCTCGTTTAGTGTGGCATACCCTTTAGACTTAAGCCTGGGTCTCACATAGCGATACACCAGCGATCCCGACAACGATATGCACTTGTCAGGATGGCTGGTGTATTGCTACATGATCGCTGCTGAGCTGCCAAACAGGCAGCTCAGGGCAGCTGTGTAGCCCTGGTACACAATACCAGGAGGATGAGTGGAGAGGTAACGGTTAAGGGCTCTCCATGATATCACGTACACTTCGGACACACCCAGCAGGGGTGTGGAGGGGAGTGCTGAGTAGTCTGAGTTCAGTTCAGTCAGTGACTCGAAAGAGTTAGGAAGTGCAGTCTTTGTGCAGTTCAGAAAGTGGAGTCCAGTAAAGGTGAGCCAGTTCACCTCAGCCTGGTCAGAGCTGTGCCCCACTAGAGGACGGACTGAGACATCTGTTGAGAGTCTGAGCAAATCGAAGGGCATAGTGGAAGAGAACAGAAAAGTGCCATCGGTATAGAATACCTGCACATTGTTACCGGTCACTGGAGACCGAAGCATCACCATAGCTTCATGCATGGTGGTAGGAAACCCAGAGGCTTACCAGACCTTAGGTAACGGAAAGCAGCCCCTGAAGAGTCAGTACGTAACTGGGGTCAGGGAGAGTGAGAACCTTGAGTCAGTGCACGACAGGAATTGGAACTCAGCTCTCTCAGAAGAAGGCTCCAACCACAAAACTGACCGGGCAGCACAGCTTTGGAAAAGCTGGAGATTATAGAGGGAACTACGCTTCATGCTGGTTGTACTCATCATCATTTGAAAGTAAAGGAGGCCCCTAACTTGCTTAGTGGTTGCCTCAAAGCTCATCCTCCATCAACCCCATCAGCCTCCCTGGGACCTGCCTGAACAACTTGAAGTAAAGGTATGGAAAGACGCTGATGTGTGAGACTGTGTTATTTGATTGCATTCCTGCACTACCCTATCATAACCATCGACCTGAGGGAAGAGTCCCACCTGTAGGGGACCCGACATCTAGCTGCCTCACCATCCCCTCAGAGATCTACAGCAGCGCTGGTACAAATTACCAGAGACTACAGGTGGCGTCACGAACTGTATATATATATCCCCTGTAAATATACCCCCCAACATACGCCTGACCGCCAGGGCCACAGACCGAGCCACCGCTACCTGTGACAATCCCATAGACTTCTACGGGCTCGGCTCTGAGTACCCCATTGCCCTGGAAACCCACAATTGTGGTGCGTGGTCGAGACAAATTGGCGTCACGAACAGGATACGAAACTTGCAGCATTGCGAGCCCTGTGTGCCTGTGGAGTGTTTTGGCGAAAAAGACTGTTGCTGTTGTTTGGCGCCAAATACCGCCATATTTGCCGCCAGATTCGCGCCCTAAGGCGCTGGAGAAGAAGGTGGGCGTACCTGAAAGAGCGCGCAGAGTCTTGGACACGCCCCTGGCTCTGACTCATCGGCAGGTCCTGCAACAGGAAGTGAACGCTCTGACATCAGAGCGCCTGCGACGAAGGTCCTGTTCCCACTGCTGTGCCTGTGAAATAGCAGCGTCTGAAACCGGTAGGCTCCGTTTAACCAAGGGGGCGCTAAGATGTCACAACAACCGGCTGACAGTGCGGCCCCAGCCGGAGGCCCCAATCCCGCACCGTCTGGTATTGTAGTGCCAGATGGGGGTGCAGGTCCAGCACCCAGTCCGGTAGTCCCGATCATGCCACTAACGCTCCCATATATGCCTGGGGCGAAATGGCTTCCCCAGTACAGCGGTGAGCCAGGCACATTAGCAGGCTTCAAGCGGAAGTTATGCAGCATCCTAGAAATGTACTCCATGCCTGAGAGACAAAAAGCTGCTGTGCTAATAGGGCAGCTAACTGGCGCTGCTGAGAGGGAAGTGGAGACTTGGGATACCGTTGATCAGGAGTCGGTACCTGCGATCTTCCTTAAGCTGCATGCCATATTTGAAGACCGCACAGAAACGGATCTCCGGATGGCCTTCTATCACTGTTCACAACAGCCAGGTGACAGCATCCGGGACTACGCTTGCCGACTACAAGGAGCCCTGAGAGCTCTTAAGCAGGTTAATAATTTAAATGCTATTGATGAGAATAAAATGCTGAAAGAACAATTTATACAGGGATTGAGACCCCAAGAGGAACGCAGAACTGTAAACTGGTGGTCCTTAGATCATCCGGATGCTACCTTTGATGCCCTAAAAGACATGGCAATAAAAGGGCTGCGGCCCCTGGGCAAACTTGAGGTGGCAACCCAACATCATCAGGCTGAAGTCACTCTGGAACCGGCAGTAAACCCCTTTTCCCCGTTAGTGGCCGAAGCCAAAGCGCAGGTGACCCTCCTAGTGAATTGGATTGTCTGCGCTCAGAGGTGCGCCAGCTGACTAAAAATCTGGCTGCTGTAATGAGTGCCCTGCAACTGCGGAAAGAGGAAGAAGGGAAGATCTTGTTAGCAGACTGCCCAGAAGACGTCCCGTGGATGCACCGGAGAAGAAAGAAGACGTCGCCCCCCGGAGGAGGACAACGCCACCCCAGGAGCGACCTCTGATCAACACCCTCCTCGTCGAGAGATCATCTGTTACCGATGCAACCGGAAAGGTCATCTGTCTCCACAGTGTCCTTTAAACGGGCAGAACCTGGGTCCGAGGGCCAACACCCAGGAGAATACCCGTCAGGCCCCCTAGACTGGAACCGCAGGTATGTGGGTGGGCGACCCTACCTGTCTATCATCTTAGATGGTATTGCAGTTCCGGCATTGTTAGACACTGGGTCCAGGTGACCCTAATTCCTGATGCCCTCTATACTAAGTACTGGTCAATGGACAGTCTTAAACCCCGAGCCTGACTTTACCGTGTATGCTTCTAATGGTCTTCCTGTAGAAGTACTTGGGACAAAATGTGTAGATGTAAAGGTGGGCAGAGAGGAGTTGAAAGACCAGGGGCTTCTGGTAGTAAAGACTGTAAATGAGGAGAACGGTTTAAATATAATTTTGGGTACTAACATTATCGGTAATTGTTTGGGAGAAGTTGTGTTCTTGCTCCAACAGCTCGCTGAGATTGCCCGACCAAGGCAGAGAGGAGTAATCCAAAGAGAGATCCGGGCCCTGGTGTGTCAGCAGCAAGCGAAGCTTACAGACGGCGAAATTGGTAATGTACGGGTCACTGACTCGGATCCTATTGTGATACCCCAATGAGTGAAATGATCATTTGGTGCAGGGCAGCCATAGGTCTGAGAGGACAGAATTACCAAGCTGTAGTAGAACCCCACCATTCAGAACATAGACCTACACTTATGACTGCTAGAGGAGTAGTAGAAGTGGTGAATGGAAGAGTACCGGTACGGCTTCTCAATTGGGGAGATGATGAGGTAAACTTACCCCGTTACGCAACTATTGCTAAACTACATGCTGTTGATAATAATTCTATTCTCCGGCTGAGTCCTTAGACTCCTGTCAAATAGCGGAGGACAATGACCCAGCAACTCAGGTGGCGGAATGGTGTCAGCAACTCCATGTTGGGACGGACACCACTCCGCTCACCAGAAGCAAGGGGTATTACGGGTGGTGCAAGAGTACGCCCAAGTGTTTAGCAAGAATCCACTTGATTTTGGGATAATTAAGGGAGTACAACATCATATCCCTACAGGCAGTCATCCTCCCATCAAAGAGCGGTATAGGCCCATACCTCCAGCTCATTATCAGAAGGCTAAAGAAATGTTGCATGATATGAAGAAAGCTGGGGTGATAAGGGATAGTTGTAGCCCTGGGCAGCCCTCTAGTTCTGGTTAAAAAGAAAGATGGTAGTATGAGAATGTGTGTGGATTACAGGCAGGTGAACCGCATAACACACAAGGATGCATACCCGTTACCACGCATAGAGGAATCATTAGCTGCTCTGAAAACGGCTAACTACTTTTCTACCCTTGATCTGACTAGTGGTTACTGGCAAGTGGCTGTGGCTGAGGAGGATCGTGAGAAAACGGCTTTCACCACCCCAATGGGGCTCTGTGAGTTCGACAGAATGCCGTTTGGGCTCAGCAGTGCCCCAGGAACATTTCAGAGAGTGATGGAAAATTGTCTGGGACATCTCAATTTTGAAACCGTGCTGCTATACCTAGACGACGTCATCGTGTATTCCAAGACATATGAGGACCATCTGAAGCACCTGGCAGAAGTATTTGAGTCTCTGTCCAGGTACGGGATGAAGTTGAAACCCTCAAAATGCCATCTACTCAAGCAGAAGGTACAATACTTGGGGCACATCGTCAGTTCGGAAGGAGTAGCGCCGGACCCAGAGAAAGTCACTGCCATCCAGAAGTGGCCGGAGCCGAAGAACCTTAAGGAAGTGCGACAGTTCCTGGGACTAACGGGTTACTACAGAAGGTTCGTGAAAGATTACACGAAGAAGGCAGCTCCTTTACAGGACCTCCTGGTAGGACAATCCTTAAAGAGCAGAAACCCTCCTTTAATTGGGGTAAGAACAGGCTGAAGCATTCCAAAAGATGAAAGAGATCCTTACAGGTGATGAGATCTTAACCTATCCTGATTACAGCCAACCGTTCCTGTTGTACACCGACGCCAGTAATGAAGGGTTGGGAGCAGTTCTCAGTCAGAAGCAGAATGGCCAAGAAAAAGTCATCGCATATGCCAGCAGAAAACTCAGGCCAACTGAAAGGAATCCGGAAAATTATAGCAGCTTCAAGCTGGAGTTTCTGGCGCTGGTCTGGGCCATTACTGAAAGATTTAAGCACTATCTGGCCTCCAATAAGTTCACGGCGTACACAGACAACAACCCCTTAACGCACCTGGAAACCGCCAAGCTGGGTGCCATGGAGCAGCGATGGATGGCTCGGTTGTCCAATTACCAGTTTACTATCAAGTACCGGGCAGGTCGAAAGAATGCTAATGCTGACGCATTGTCCCGAATGCCGCATGACTCTGATACGGAAGAAGAATCGGACGACCTGGAAGAAATTGAGCTACCTGCGTTCCATCGAAATGGGGTAGTCCACGAGCATCGAGTCAACAGAAAGCAGTATGGTGCAACATTAAATCCTTTACCCCATCACAGCTGGAAAGAGACTCAGGACAGTGATCCAGTGGTCAGCCGCATCAAGGAGTTGTTAAGACAGGAAGGCTCCTCTTTGGAAAAGGATGCACCTATGTCAGCCAAGCTCCTGTGGAACGAGAAAAGCAGGTTGTTCCTATACCGTGAGAAGTTGTGCAGGAGATACGTCAACCCCAGAACCCATGAGATGGTCTGGCAAATCGTGGTCCCCAAGGCAGACGTCCCAATGGTGTTGGAAGCATACCACGATCAAGCAGGACACTTTGGCTGGAGAAAGCTGGAGACCCTGTTGAGATGCCGGTTCTACTGGGTAGGGATGCGCAGCTCCATTGAGAGGTGGTGTCGGAACTGTGGACCCTGTGGTCTCAGAAGGAAGGACTACGGTAGTCAGAAGGCACCCCTGCAACCTATCCGGACGACTGCCCCCTGGAGATTGTGGTCCTGGACCACGTCAAACTGTCGCCAAGTAGATCTGGATACTCATACGCCTTGACCATGGTGGACCATTACTCCAGATTTCTGGTGGTTGTTCCAGTTAAGGACCAGACCGCAGTGACGGCAGCGAAAACCTTTCAAGCAAGTTTCTGCAGACCGCATGGGTATCCGGAGCAAGTATTAACCGATCAAGGACCTGCTTTCGAAGCTGATTTATTCAAGGAATTCTGTCACATGTACGGGTGCAAGAAAATTAGAACAACGCCATACCACCCTCAAACCAACGGTCTTTGTGAAAAAATGAACCATATTGTCCTTGACTTGTTGAGATCCATACCGTTGGAAGACAGGAATCGATGGCCGGACTTACTACCTGATTTGGTTGATTTGTATAACCATATACCTGTAAGTTCTACTAACTGCACTCCAGCCTATCTTATGAGAGCAAGGCCCGGAAGACTACCAATGGATTTAGAACTTGGAGTGGTAGAACCGGAGGCAGACGACGCCGTTGAAAACTGGGACATAAATCGGCAAGAGCAGTACAGAAGAGTGCAAATCTGTGTGGAGGAAAGTCTCAACAAGGCACGGGAGAAACAGGAAGATATTTACAACAGAAATGCTCCTGCCAAGCCTTTGATGCCTGGAGAAGTGGTATTAAAAAGAAAAAGGAAAATGCACAAATTGGATAACCAGTGGGAGCAAGAACCCTACGTCGTACAAGATTCTAAATATGACAACAGAAAAGTTTGTATCATCAGTAAGGAGGAGGAAGAACAATAACCACTGTGTCCAGAGACCATTTGAAATTGTGTACAGAACCCTTAAAGCGTTGTGAAAAGAACCCTGTCATCAATCAAGAAGAAAGGAAGGAAGAGGTCATACACACGGATCTGGGAGATTTTCCTGCGGATTGGCCCAGACTGGGAGATGCTGTAATAATTCCAGTATTGCAGTTTTATCAGCCACCAGAGGAAGTTCTACCTCCAGTTATGCCCGTGGTACCAGTTGAGCCAGTTCAGGAGTTACCCATTCCAGCAACACCTCAACCTGCGGAATCTCAAGAAGGATCATCTGAAGCAGCGCCCCATACTATGGGATCCCCTGGTGAAGCTGACTCACACCGCCCAGCCATCAGTACGCTTGCCAGATCCATAGAAAGATTGAGGCAGTTCTATAGTTTGCCGTTACGCAGTGCAGACAGATCGCAACTTAATATACCTGAAGCTACTCCACGTAGATCAGAGCGAATCACAAAAGGGAAGATACCCATTCGATACCAGCAGTAATTATAACAAATTAATGTGAATATTGTAAAAAGTATATATATAATGTGTCTTTTCCTTATGGTGTCTTATAATGGACTCAGAGGCTGAGGACTGAGCCAGCCCAAAAACTTATCTTGTAAATAGTTGCACTAAGGTGCCTTTTAATGGTTTCACACGAAGCCTTGACTTACCTCTGAACATAAAACCCGTGTGGTGAGGCACTGAGTGAGGTCTGCATTCGGATGTCCTGCAGCCCACCCAGGACCCACGTTGAAGGTTTGGTGCGGGTCCTTCACAAGAATATTGTCGTTTATTTATGAACATGTTTATTTAATATTTCGTATTTTTTTCTATATTCAATGTGTTGTTAGCAACGTTCAAGACATCCTTACCTCCCGGATGGGACGAATTAATGTTTAATGTTGATGTTTAATGCATAAACAAAAATGTCTCTTGTATTTCACAGCCCGGGAGTGCTGTCGTTTACCATGGGGGAATGTGTAGCCCTGGTACACAATACCAGGAGGATGAGTGGAGAGGTAACGGTTAAGGGCTCTCCATGATATCACGTACACTTCGGACACACCCAGCAGGGGTGTGGAGGGGAGTGCTGAGTAGTCTGAGTTCAGTTCAGTCAGTGACTCGAAAGAGTTAGGAAGTGCAGTCTTTGTGCAGTTCAGAAAGTGGAGTCCAGTAAAGGTGAGCCAGTTCACCTCAGCCTGGTCAGAGCTGTGCCCCACTAGAGGACGGACTGAGACATCTGTTGAGAGTCTGAGCAAATCGAAGGGCATAGTGGAAGAGAACAGAAAAGTGCCATCGGTATAGAATACCTGCACATTGTTACCGGTCACTGGAGACCGAAGCATCACCATAGCTTCATGCATGGTGGTAGGAAACCCAGAGGCTTACCAGACCTTAGGTAACGGAAAGCAGCCCCTGAAGAGTCAGTACGTAACTGGGGTCAGGGAGAGTGAGAACCTTGAGTCAGTGCACGACAGGAATTGGAACTCAGCTCTCTCAGAAGAAGGCTCCAACCACAAAACTGACCGGGCAGCACAGCTTTGGAAAAGCTGGAGATTATAGAGGGAACTACGCTTCATGCTGGTTGTACTCATCATCATTTGAAAGTAAAGGAGGCCCCTAACTTGCTTAGCCGTTGCCTCAAAGCTCATCCTCCATCAACCCCATCAGCCTCCCTGGGACCTGCCTGAACAACTTGAAGTAAAGGTATGGAAAGACGCTGATGTGTGAGACTGTGTTATTTGATTGCATTCCTGCACTACCCTATCATAACCATCGACCTGAGGGAAGAGTCCCACCTGTAGGGGACCCGACATCTAGCTGCCTCACCATCCCCTCAGAGATCTACAGCAGCGCTGGTACAAATTACCAGAGACTACAGGTGGCGTCACGAACTGTATATATATATCCCCTGTAAATATACCCCCCAACATACGCCTGACCGCCAGGGCCACAGACCGAGCCACCGCTACCTGTGACAATCCCATAGACTTCTACGGGCTCGGCTCTGAGTACCCCATTGCCCTGGAAACCCACAATTGTGGTGCGTGGTCGAGACACAGCGATCAGCACAGCCACACTGCGGGTAACATCGCTTAGTTACCCGCTGTGTACCTTGGATACCAGCGCCTTGATGCAGGGCGCTGGTATCCAAGGTACACAGCGGGTTTCTAGGCACAGCCCGCGCGTGCCTGTCAGCGGGAGACCAGCGATCAAAAAAAATGTCCAGGACATTCAACGACGATCAGCGATACCCGGCAGGGGGGCTGATCGTCGCTGAATGTCACACACAGCGATATCGCTGGGGAGATCGCTGCTGCTTCAGTAAACTAGTGACTCAGCAGTCACTGTGAGACGGGGAATTTAGCATATAAACTTTACTAGCCACTTTACTTTAATACCTCCACAACACTGTTGAGAAATTAAAAAACTAAAATTGTTTCATTCAGCTCTACAGCCACAATGCCATCATGTAGCCTGCTTAACATGCTAAACCTAATGAAAAGTAATCTTTAAAGCATTAAACCATATCTGACATTTTTATTTTATAAATCAATAGTACACATAAAAATAAGGAATTGTGTAAGATACCTTATCAGAGAAATCGGCGTCTTTCTCTGTCAGAACTCATCATTCATTCTCAAAATTCTCAGGTAAAATCTGTCTTCAGTGAACTCAGACTTTCCCATTACTCGGATAGGAGATGGCAGTTGCTAATGGTGAGATTCCATGAAGACGGGAGGAACTAGAGGCAGAGCGCCTCCTCCTTCAGGTTTACATAGAATCTTATCTGTAGTAACTCTCACCTCCTATCCCGGTAATGGAGAGTCTGAGTTCACTGAAGACAGATTTTACCTGCGAATTGAGAAATTTAAGAATGAAAGATCAGTCCTGGCAAAAAAAGAAGCAGATTTCTCTGATAAGATATCTTACAAAGTTGCTTAATGTCTTGCGTACTATTGATTTATGAAATAAGAATTAAAATGACGGTTACTCTTTAGGTGTAAGCATGGATCATCTGACAGGGCTCAGAAGTTATGCTAGCGCTTCCTGATAGAGTGCAGAGTTCTTAGAAGATTCTACAATGGTGAGCCCCCCAGCCCTAAACCAATTTTGCAATAAAGATCATCCATTTATATGACGATTGTTAAGGGTTGCCATAAAAACATATACGGCTGATTGTTAAGGGTTTCAAAATTAAGGAAACTCTGCTTATTTGCTTGACTTGCAGACCAAAAGTAAAATGTTTTTCCACTTGTAACAATTTAACAAACTCTTACTTATGCCTGATGGGTCAGTACACACTTGTGAGTGCATCATCGTGCACATTGACTTTGTCATTCATAAAAACAAGTCCACCCAAAAATTAAGGTATTTTCTATCCCACCTATAAAATTCCAGGGTTAGGACAACTCTTCCTCATTTATCCCTCACTAGTTTCCATACACGATGCCCAAATTCCGTAAATCTGATCATACTCTTACAAAGATTCCAAGTCATCTAAGGCTACTTGTACTTCGTGTGAAGGAGACATATTCTCAGCTAATGGGAAGGAAAAAAAATATTCTTAGTAAATGTTAAGAATGTTGCCCTGTTTCTAGAGCCAAAATAGTATTCTCCACTTGGTGAAAAAATATAGACAGGAGAAGGCATTTAAGGGGTTTCTTAAAAGCTTTGTATTACAGATCATAACAGTCATACTGTAGAAACCCAAGCAGCTAAGACCTTTAGAGTTGTCTTTCCAGTTAGGTCAAAGACAGTTATATTTATAAAACACAGTACATTTCTCTAATTATAAAGCCTTATGGATAGGGAACAAAGTGAAAAAAAACTTTCTTAATTATACAGTAAATAATTAGGAGCATTAAAAATTTCTGTCTAATTTAGTGATAAAAGCTCCAATCCCTTAAGGCTAATTTTTTAGAGTTGAGCACATTTGTTCGGACTATTGTTTTTGCAATATTCGTCGAACACAGCTGAACGTCATTAGAGTCAATGGGAGTAGAATTTACCGAATATGTTCGGAACCGATCATCAAACATACATTCGGCACGAATTAGGGTACCAATATGGCACGAATATGGCAAATTCAGATTCGGCTACCAAATCTGAACAAATTCGCTCAACTTACTTTACTAATTTTCAAGAGATTTTGAGTATTCTATGCTTATACTGTTGCTTATGTGGTAGGCGAGCTCATTGTAAGGGACAAAACTGTTTGTGTGTACAGGAGAGATTTTGTCGTGTTCCGTGTGGCTTCTATCACTCTGCCCTGGTAATTTCTAGACCTCGTCATAATATTATGCTATGGGTTCAGGCGATGTACCCATGGAATCCAAAAGGGGAAAGCCTTCCAGCTTCATGAATTTGTAAAAAGTTTTATTCCAGTAAAATAGATTCCATAATCACAGTGGATACAGTTGTGATTATGGAATTTTTTTTACGGGAATATAAATTTTTGCAAATTCATGAAGCTGGAATCCTTTATCTGTTTCATCACAATTTACTACAAGTGGTTCTTTCAGTTCCGTGCTTCAGGACGCCTGACTCTGGGTGAGCTGGTTATTTCTCTTTTTACATGTCATGTACCCATGGCATCCGCAGGGAAAGTAATGCATCACCAAGGCTGCCACTAGGAATTTCGGGGCCCCATACTGGCAAAATTTATGGGGCCCCCGTTGAGACTCCGCCCAGGCTCCACCCCCTAGTTCCGCATCCACCCTAGCTCCTCTTCCACCATGCAAACCTTCCAAAATCCCTCCGCCCTTTCATGGAAAAACTTCACTTCTGCACCATGCCCTCACCAATGACACATTCAGGCTATGTGCACACGTTCAGGATTATTTGCGTTTTTTTCGCGGGAAAAAACGCGTCAAAAACGCATGAATTAAGCATCCTATCATTTAGAATAAATTTCCCGCAATTTTTGTGCACAGGGTTTGCATTTTTTTCCACAAAAAAAAACGCATCTCGGAAAAGAACCAACATGTTCATTAATTTTGCGGAATTCTAGCCTTTTTCCCGCTATATTATTGACCTAGAAAGTTTACCGCGGAAAAAGTCAGTTTTTGCTCAGGAAAATTCTGCAAACATTCCTGAACGTGTGCACTTAGCCTAACACCAATCACTCGATGAATATGCAGCACTTTGCTTGTTTAGTATAATACACCCCATAGTCCTCCATATATTATAATGTGCACCACAGTCTGCCATAATTGTAAATGATCATACTCTACATAGTTCCATCCATTAATACATTGATCCTTAGTGCTAAGGAGAATATTCTCGCTAATAAGGACAAATAATATCTTAGTAAATGTAAGTCTCCTTTTTAGAGAAATAGACTCCATTTGAAATTAGACGAAGCATTAAGTTTCAAAGCTAACAGATCATACGTCATACATGTACCAAGTCACTGGCCTAAGTTGTCTTCATTTGTCAAGACAGTTATATTTTACACATACTTGCTCCCTAAGTTTAACTTATGGTAGGACAATGTTAAAAAAAACTTTTAATTATACGTAAATAATTTAGAGTTAAAAATTATTCTGAATTTAGGATAAAAGCAATCAAGGCAATTTAGTTAGCATTGTTCGGACATTGTTTTCAATATTCGTCGAACTCACTGAAGTCTTCAAGTCAATGGGACAAATTGACGAATAGTTCGACCATTCTGCAAATCATCATTTGCACGAATTAGTGGTACCAATTATGGCACGAATTGGCAAATTTCAGATTCGCTCCAATTCGACAATCCTCAACTACTTATAATTTTCAAGAGTCATTTAGTATTCTTGCTTTACTGTTGCTCATATGTGGTAGGGCCATTGTTGACACAAACTGTTTGTGGGGTTAGGAGAATGTTTGTCGTGTTACCATTGCTTTATTCATGCTGGTTTTTAGAGTCATAACTGTATGTAGGGCACGATTCCCTTGGTCAGAAAGGAAACCTCACACATGAATTTGTCAAATTATTCAGTTAGATAGATCCCATAATCAAGTGGTACTACAGTTGTATTATCGAATCTTTTACTGAATTTTTCCCAAATTCAATGAAAGGGTTTCCATCTGACACAAATTTTAACTACATTCCAGTCCCTTCAGCAGCCCTACTCTGGTGACTTTTTCACTTTTTACAGTCTGTACCATGGTTCGAGGAGAATTTGCTCCCTGGGCTGCCACTGGAATTCGGGCTCCAATGGCCAAATTATGGGGCCCCGTGCAGATGCCACTCCACACCTAGTTCGCATCCACCAAGTCTCCTCTTCCACCGCATGAAACCTTCAAAACTCCTCGCGCTTTCATGGTACTTTCACTTCTGCACCTGGACCTTTCTCAACAATGACACCTCCTATGTGAACGTTCTGATTGATTGCGATGTTTGTTCTGGGACAAACTTCAAGCTGAATTAGCTCTATCTTTAAGCATTATTTTTGTGCATGTGCATTTTTTTACAAAGATAACTCTGTAAAAAGAAACAAATGATTCCAATGCACTAGCCTTTTCACGTATAGTTGTATCATTTTATAATTGACGGGAAGAAGTCATTTTTGCTCAGGAAACCCGCAAACAATCATGAAAGTGTGCCTATGCCTTATCAATCACTGCATGATTGCAGAATTGTTGTTTGATAAATACATAGTCCTCCATATATTTGATATTGCAAGTAATTGAGTGACAAGCTGTCCTCATTATATAACATTCTGGCCCAGTATATCATAATAGCCCAATTAAAAAATAATCAGTATCTTTGTATAATACACTATTTGTGTCATATCTATAATGCACCCCTAGTCATCCATGTAGTACAATTCACTTCCCATAGTATAATGCACCCCATAGTTCTTCATATGGTATAATGTATTCCCCAGTCCTCGATACAGTATAATGCAGCCCACATATAGTATAATGCAGTCACCCTATAGAGCATAATGCAGCCACCCCACAGAGCATAATGCAGCCACCCCAGAGTATAATGCAGCCACCCCACAGAGTATAATCTAAACCCCATATAATATAATTGAGCCCCCTTATATAGTATAATGTAGCCCCTCCATAAAATACAATGTAGCCCTACTCATATAGTATAATGCAGCCCCCATAGAATATAATGTAGCCCCCTCAAAGTATAATGAAGCCCCCATACAATATAATCTAGCCCCCCATAGAATACAATGTAGCCACCTCATAGAGTATGATGCAATCACCCCTCATAGAATATAATAAATATAATACAGCCCCCCCATAGAATATAATGTATCCCGAATAGAATATCATACAGCCTGCCTCCCCAAAGGAATATAACGTAGCCCCCATAGTATATAACACAGCCACAAAGTATATAACACAGCCACATATTATATAACACAGCCACCCTATAAAAATATAATATTCCCCCCATAGTATATAACACAGCCGACATAGTGTACAGCGTGGCCCACATAGTATACAGCGGGGCCCACATAGTGTACAGCAGGGCCCACATAGTGTACAGCAGGGTCCACATAGTGTACAGCAGGGCCCACATAGTATATAGCAGGGCCCACATAGTATATAGCAGGGCCCACATAGTATACAGCAGGGCCCACACAGTATACAGCAGGGCCCACATAGTATATAGCAGGGCCCCCATAGTATATAGCAGGGCCCCCATAGTATATAGCAGGGCCCCCATAGTATATAGCAGGGCCCCATAGTATACAGCAGGGCCCACATAGTATATAGCAGGGCCCCCATAGTATACAGCAGGGCCCACATAGATATAGCAGGGCCCCCATAGTATACAGCAGGCCCCACATAGTATACAGCAGGGCCCACATAGTATATAGCAGGGCCCCATAGTATATAGCAGGGCCCCATGTATAGCAGGGCCCCATAGTATAACAGCAGGGCCCCCATAGTATACAGCAGGGCCCACATGTATATAGCAGGGCCCCCATAGTATACAGCAGGGCCCCATAGTAATATAGCAGGGCCCCCATAGATAAGCAGGGCCCCATAGTATACAGCAGGGCCCCATAGTATAGTAGGCCCACATTGTATATTGCAGGGCCCACATTGGATATAGCAGGGCCCCTATAGTAGACAGCAGGGCCCCCATAGTATACAGCAGGCCACTTGAGTATAGCAGGCCCCATAGTATACAGCAGGGCCCCATTGTATATTGCAGGCCACATTGGATATACAGGCCTATAGACAGCAGGGCCCCCATAGTATACAGCAGGTCCCCCATTGTATATTGCAGGGCCCACATTGGATATAGCAGGGCCCCTATAGTAGACAGCAGCTGGCCCCCATTGTATATTGCAGGGCCCACATTGGACCTATAGGCAGGGCCCCTATAGTATACAGCAGGCCCCCATTGTATATTGCAGGGCCCACATTGGATATAGCAGGGCCCCTATAGTAGACAGCAGGGCCCCCATTGTATATTACAGGGCCCACATTGGATATAGCAGGGTCCCTATAGTAGACAGCAGGGCCCCCATTGTATATTGCAGGGCCACATTGATTACAGGACCCAATAGTAGACAGCAGGGCCCCATAGTATACAGCAGGGCCCCCATTGTATATTGCAGGGCCCACATTGGATATAGCAGGGCCCCTATAGTAGACAGCAGGGCCCCCATTGTATATTGCAGGGCCCACATTGGATATAGCAGGCCCCTATAGTAGACAGCAGGGCCCCCATTGTATATTACAGGGCCCCATTGGATATAGCAGGGTCCCTATAGTTAGAACAGCAGGGCCCCCATTGTATATTGCAGGGCCCACATTGGATATAGCAGGGCCCCTATAGTAGACAGCAGGGCCCCCATTGTATATTACAGGGCCCACATTGGATATAGCAGGGTCCCTATAGTAGACAGCAGGGCCCCCATTGTATATTGCAGGGCCCACATTGGATATAGCAGGACCCACATAGTAGACAGCAGGGCCCCCATAGTATACAGCAGGGCCCACATTGGATATAGCAGGGCCCCCATAGTATACACCAGGGCCCACATTTTACAGCCCTCATCTCTCCTCCCCCCCAGGAATGGCCCCACAGCAGGACAGATTTATAAAAAAAAAAAAAAACACTCCTCACCTCATCCTCGTGCCAGCGCTGCTCCCGGCTCCTGTCTCCTGCTCTGGCCGGCACACAGTGAGCGCGCTGTGTCAGAGGCAGAGCAGGGAATGATGGGAGAGGGAGCGTCAGCTGACGCTCTCTCCTCCATTATTGCTTTGAACTGTACCAGCAGACGCCGGTATAGTTCAATGCAGCGGCGTGGGGGAGTCGGCGCTGGGGGCAGGCGGGCCCCCCTGCCACACAGGGGCCCCCATAGCGGCTGCGTGATGTGCCGCTAGCTGGGGGCCCATTGAGGTGCAGGGGAGCCTCAAAATGTTGGGGGCCCCTGGGCCCGAGCGCGGACCAGCGTGCTCGGGCGGCGGGCCCCCCTAATCACCGGGCCCCATACCGCAGTAAGGGTTGTCATGCCCTGATGGCGGCCCTGTGCATCACTGTCCTGCTAGAAGATGCTAGACTGTATTCCTGTAATCAACTGTTTCCCTGAAGGAACACACCAGTTTCTTATAAAGTTACTGTTCCGTGTATATCCGCACACCTGACTTTATCTGTGCTTCCTGCTCCATCTGTTTGTCTACCATCCTGTATACACTACTGACCTAGTCATCACTGATCCATGTCATATGCATCAAGATCTGCGCCGCTGCACCATTGACTTTGATCCGTGCTGCTCACCCAGACCTACAACTTAAAGAATCCACCTCACCTGGTAAGCCCTTACCAGAATACCCATGCAATGAATTTCAAAGGTGCAGGAGAATGGAATGCCCTGAAATCAAGGCCAAGCAGGGAAACTTCAGATCTTAGGTAAAAAGGAGTTACCGCCTTGGGATATCTCTATCCTCCACTAAAGCCAGGCTTGTCGCACCTATGTCCATTATCTTTAGTTCCTTTGAGTTTATGGGACAAGCTTATATTGATTTCAGAACTGGAGAACTATATTGACGTCTTACTAGCCAAAAGGCTGAAAGATCCTTTTTTTCTTTGCGGATGCCTCAAAAACTAAATTCTGTGATTAGCGAAGTGAATCCTGTTGGTGATATCCAGTACCAGACTAAGAAGGTAATTCTTCAGATTGGTGGTCTTCATATTGAAGATATTTATTTTTTAGTTTTGCCACTTTCTGATACATCAGTCCTTTTGGTATTTCTGTTACAAAGGAAATATGCTCCAGTTATTAATTGGTCGTCCAACCAGATCAACCAGTGGTATCATTTTGCATTTAACATTATTGAAATCTCTACCTCAGCACCTCCTCTGAAACACTGAGACGCTAACTCCACATTGTCCGTTTAATTGCACCATACCCCCTTCTTCAAAGTGCTGAACCAACAAAAGGGAAAGTTTAACCTCTCTCCATGAGACTAAGGCCATGTCTGTTTACTGTATATTAAAGATATTTTGGAAAGAGGACTCATCAAAAGTCTTCATTCTTGACCAGCGAGACCATGCATAGAATATCAGGATCTAAATAAAATCACACTGAAAGATCGTGATCCTTTGCCATTAATCTTTTAACTATTTAATAGGTTTAAGGGTGCTGCTATCTTCATCAAATTAGATCTGCATGAAGCTTATAGTATAACCTAATCAACATTAAAAATGGCAACAGATTGTGCACTGCCCCAGCTGTGTTCTAGCACTTCGTTAATGAAATCTTATGTGTATGTCTTAGTCTATGTGGTTGGTATCCTAATCTTCTGCAGAGAATGAACTCATATTGTCATCATGTCCATTCTGTTTTGAAGAGACTGACAAAACCATCTCTATGTCAAGCTGTAAAAATGTATGAAGAAGTATCAACAACCACCATTTCTCGACTACATAATTTTTTCTGGAGGTCTGCATATGCACCTTGAGAAACTTTCAACTATTCTGGATTGGGCACAACCTGATGGTCTCAAAGCTCTCCAAAGATTCTTAGACTTTGCCAGCAATTACTGCCAGTTGAGTAAGAGAATCTGTCATCAGGATCATGCATGGTAAACTAAAGGTATTGGCTTAAAGGCGCTGTTCTTCTGATTTAATAGGTATCTTCACTGTAGAAGGTGAGCCATTTATATGGATACACCTAAATAAAATAGGAATGGTTGGTGATATCAACTTCCTGTTTGTGGCACATTAGTATATGGGAGGGTGAAAACTTTTCAAGATGGATGGTGACCTTGGTGGCCATTTTGAAGTCGGCCATTTTGGATCCAACTTTATTTTTTTCAATGGGAAGAGGGTCATGTGACACATCAAAATTATTGAGAATTTCACAAGAAAAACAATGGTGTGCTTGGTTTTAACATAACTTTATTCTTTCATGAGTTATTTACAAGTTTATGACCACTTATAAAATGTTTTCAAAGTGCTGCCCATTGTGTTGGATTGTCAATGCAACCCTCTTCTCCCACTCCTGACACACTGACAGCAACACCACAGAAGAAATGCTAGCACAGGCTTCCAGTATCTGTTGTTTCAGATGCTGCACATCTCATATCTGAAGGTAATTTTCTGCGCTGTGAAGATTAAGGTTAAGATCTTGGCTAGTCATTAATGTGCGAATGAGCCAACACCGGCACCATTTTACTGAAGCCTGCACTGGCCTACGCCAAGAATAGGAGGAAATCTCACAGTTCATGTAGAATTTCACAAGATTTGGACATCAGTCCACTGATATGAAAGTAATAAATTTGGACATGTAATATCAGCAAAATGTATACAGTATATTAGAAATTAGTTTTATAATCTATAATTATAATAAATTATAATCTTAGAATTTTATCATTAACCTATTATGACTTGTTTCTCACAACAGATGTTTCTCTTTAATATTAATTCATTATAGACTTGTTAAAATGGCAAAATGCGAACATTACTTTATAATTCCAATAATTCACAAAAACATGCTTAGGATCTGTACAAATTGTTAAATGACACAAATTAAAAAAAGACACAAAACTGTAAATTGGGTAATAACATATTGGTAAAAAATAAAAATGTAATTAAGAATTGCCAAAATATTCTGAAGATTTTAAATAATACTTTGTTTTGTAATTTTCCTATGCATGTAAACCATGGAACAAAAAGTGTACACACCTTTTCCTTGCTTTGCCCTAAGCTGTTACCTTTTAAAAATAATATTATTCCATCAAATGTTTTTTTGAGTAGCATTTATAATGGTTTGACAATGACTCCATTGAGGAAGACTGGAAGTATACAGACTGAGAAATTAAATGACTTCAAGGGCATGATTATGGAAGATTGCTGGACATTTCCACTAAAATATAATCCAAATAGTTCCTTAAGCATTTCATGTTGGAAATTACTAACAAAATGTTCCAAAATAAAGTGAGAGGTTGAATTATTGGATTGGTGAACAAATACATACCGTACTCACTGTCATGGGTGACTATTCTGACAGGAAGCTATTACAAATGGAACTAAAAACTCATCTATATGAACAATTTCCTGACCAATGATGCATTGGAACCCATCGGTTTCCCCTCCATAGCACCAATGAGAATGTACCCTGAAATTAAATAAAAATGAAAAAGAAAAAAAAAATCTAAAAAATTGTAGCTTTTTTCCTGTGTACATTATAAAGTCTTTTGAACTACAAAAAAACAATGTAAACTGTCTGAAATCCTGTGTCGCTCATAATGTGTGCCCTATCACTCTAAACAGCCAACCCTTCATCTGGTAAACTGTTTTTGGATTTTATCCTTTGTATGCAAGCCACAAACCAAGCCCTGTTTACCACGTAAACAGTCATACGTTGCCACAGAAGGAAAGAAGTGAAGCCTGATGTGTTATCACAGAAGACAAATGCAAGAAGCTTTTGTTCCATTATGTATTACACAAGATCTCAGGCCAGCCCTGGGTGTACATGTCACAGCTTACCATGTGAGGTGGATTCACCAAGCCTATGTCCAGGTGGGTACACGGCCCCTGGTGTTGATGCAGCAGGCAGGAAGGTACGTGACCATCACGAATGGTAAAGGCTTGCTAGGAATCTCAGGCTCGCTAGGATCTAGAAGCTCAATCCCAAGACACAGGTGTGTGATTGTCAATGGGCCTTAACCCCCCCAAGCCTGTTTTCACCTTCATGACCAAAGAAAATTTTACAATTCTGACCAGTGTCACTTTATGTGGTAATAAATCTTGAAAGCTTCAATGGATCCCACTGATTCTGAGAATGTATGCTCATGACGTACTGTACTTCATGATAGTGATAAAATTTATTCAATATGACTTGCGTTTATTTATAAAAAAATGTAATTTTTATGCCCTTAATCCAGAGAGTTATGTCACAAAAAATAGTTAATAAATAACATTTCCCACATGTCTACTTTACATCAGCACAATTTTTTAAACATAAGTTATTTCTGTTAGGAACTTAAAAAGATTAAAAGTTGACCAGCGATATCTCATTTTTCCAACAAAATTTACAAAACCATTTTTTTAGGGACCACATCACATTTGAAGTAACTTTGAGAGGTCTAGATGACAGAAAATACCCAAAAGTGACACAATTCTAAAAACTTCATCCCTCAAGGTGCTCAAAACCACACTCAAGGGTTAATTAACCCTTCATGCGCTTCACAGGAACTGATGCAATGTTGAAGGACATGTTTTTCACAAAAATTTTAATTTAGACCCTTTTTTTTTATTTTCACAAGGGAAACAGGAGAAAATGGACCTGAACATTTGTTGTACAATTTCTCCTAAGTATGCAGATATCCCATATGTGGGGGAAAACTACTGTTTGGGTGCACGGCAGGTCTCGGAAAGGAAGTAGTGACGGTTGATGGAATGGTCTGTGGGCATCATGCCACGTTTGGAAAGTCCCTGATATGCCTAAACAGTGGAAACCTTCCACAAATTACACCATTTTAGAAACTAGACCCCTCAAGGAATTTATCTAGATGTGTGGTGAGAACCTTAAACCCTCAGGTGCTTCCCAGAATTTTACAACGTTAAACTGTGAAAATGAAAAAATTGTTTGTTTTTTTATTTTTACAAAAATGAGGCTTTGGCCACATTCTTTTTCATTTTCAAAAGGATAGCAGGAGAAAATGGACCCCAAATATTGTTCTGCAATTTCTTCTGAGTATGCTAATGCCCCATATGTGGGGGAAATCTACTGTTTGGGCACACGGTAGGGCTCAAAAGGAAGGAGTGATGGTTTGGAATTCAGACTTTGATGGAATGGTCTGCAGGCGTCTTGTCACGTTTGGAGAGCTAATGATGTGCCTAAACAGTAGAAACCCCTCACATGTGACCCTAGATCTAGTGTTTTCATGATATGTGATTTTTTTAATTTGATGGCATACGTAAATTATTTAGAGTGCAACAGGTTGGCATACGTGAGTAGTGTAGAGTGCATCAGCTTGGCTTATGTGATTTGTGTAGTGTACATCAGGTTGGCAAATGTGAGTTGTGTAGTGTACGTCAGATTGGCATACTTGAGTTGTGTAACTGAGAAGTGAATTTAGTAGTCCATAGATGTGTGGAACAGTTTGTTTCTTTTATACACAGGCCAGGTTTGTCAGGGCAGGCATCGCATTTCCAAATGGTGTGCTTGCATATCCTCCTGCTGTAGCACACTCGGCACCTCTTTTGCAACCTTCTGTTCTTTGAGGTTTGAGGGACCTCACTGAGGAAATGTTGGCTTGATATAAAACGAACACCTTCAGTCCCAGAGGTACTGGAGTCCACTCCTTCCTGACTGCCAAATATTAGAACCTTAATTACTACCTCCTGGAACATAAGGTATGATGTACTGGTGTGGCCTGCACATTGTGATAGCACAAAAATGTTGTACATTGCCATCTGTATGATGTGCACGGATGAGAGACTTGAAGAGGGGGAGGCTGGTATACAATTTATGTACGTAGAGGTGATAACTTTGATCCAACAGTAGGTGTACCAAATCCCACACAATTTTCCGACTCACTCCCTGGACATGGGGCATTCGGGGGTTGAATCTGGGTGTTCTTCCCTTCATAAACTATAAACCTGTGCGTGTTCCCTGAGGTACTCTTGCACAGCTTGTAGAGTTTAATTTTGTACCTGGCCCTCTTACTGGGCAGGTATCGTCAGAATTTTTGAGCCTCCCCTTGACATGTATTACGGACTCATCCACATAGATGCCTTTTTGGGGAACGTACACCTCAGCAAACTTGTTGCATAAGTACTGAATGATTGGTCAAACTTTGAAAAGTCAGTCAAAGTTGGGGTCATCTTGGTGAGGACACCGTGCATTATTGTTGCAATGCAAAAATTTGTGAATGGCCTCAAAACTTTCCATGCGGAACAGTGGAGTGTTGGATAAAACATCAACACTCCAATGTTGCCAAAGGTCTTTCTTCTTCACTAACCACACGTGAAGAACAAGGCCCTAAAACATCTTAATCTCTTCTGCGTCTACAGGGGTCCAGTTAGAAAATGAATTAGTGGTGTTTTGGGCCACAAATTGCTGGGCGTACAAATTTGTCTCTGCCACCATGAGGTTTACAAAATCTTCAGAGAATAAAACTTTGAAAATGCATTTTTCTGTGAGACTGGTGGTGTCAAATTGGTTTCCTGATTGTGCCACAAAATCAGGATTCTGTGGCTCATAATCTTCAGGGGGTGAGGTCCATACAGGATCAGTAACAGAGGACACTGGTTCATTTTCTGTCCTAGGGCATCTGTGTGGCGGTTTGGTGTCACTTGGGGAAGAGGATGAAAAATAAAGGAAGATGGCATCCTCTCCCTGATTATCAATGAGGCAAGGAAAGCGTATGCCTCCTCCACTGAATAATGTGATTGTGACGAAAGGGACATTTTTTCAATTATGCAGTGTTTGTGTGTGTTCCAAATTTTATTCAGGTGTGTGAGTGTTTGGTGTAAACTTTTTTTTATTTAGAAGAGAAAAAAAAAACAACCTGCAAAGAAAAAGATAAAACTAAAATAAAAAGAATATAAAAATTTGGTAAAGTAAAAAATAAACTTGCTAAATGGACATCAGTAAAAAAAAATTACTGAGCGACTGCAACTATCTGATACTAACCCTGACTATATTCAGTAAAAAATACTCTAATAGTAGCCGATTACTACATTATATTTTTACAGTCCAATCAACTAATCTGAATTATTTTTTTTATTCTTTTTTCACACCAAAAAACAACAACCGGATGCCGATCAGTGACGTGTTGCTGATCAGCGCTCGATGGCTGTAGGACACACGCATGGATGTAATTTTTTTTTTCCCGTGCTATCTGACACTAACTCAACCTATATTTAGTAAGAAATTACAGTAGTAGATGCCGATTACTGCAGTATATTTTTACTGTCCCTAGTCTAGTCCTATCAACTAATCTAAATTTATATTTGATTCAGTTTTTTTTTTACACAAAAAAACAACCGGAGGCCGATCAGTGTTTTGTGTCACCGACCAGCACTCAATGGCTGTGCTGTAGGACGCATGCACGGATGTGGTGCAAAAATAGTATAAAAAATAGGATAAAAAATTCCTGTCCAAAAGCAAGCTTGGGTGTCAATCAGTGATGTGCATATGATCAGTGGTTTGACGGCTGTAGCACGCATGCATGAAGTGGTGCAAGGTGGTGGAGGGAGAGAGAAAAATTAGAGGAAAAAAAAGTCCTGGAAAACAGTGAACACGGACGCTGATAAGTAGTTTGTGTCACTGATCACCATGCGAGGACTGCAGGATGCATGAACAAAGAAAAAAAACTGCCAAAAATCAAGCTTTCAAGTACTGATCAGCGCTCGGCGGCAGAAGGGGTGGTGGTAAGGGGGTTAGGGAGAGGGGGAGAAAGGGGAAAGAGGAAGGGGGACTGGTGTGGATTAAGAAAAATGTAGAGATCAGGAACGTCTTCTTTCAGGAATCGCAGGAACACCATCAGCACAAGACCCAGCACAGCGCGACAGCAGTATGACCGCTCTTCACTCGTCCGAAGCCAGAATGAGGGAGTGCAGGGCGGTCACACTGAGGTCAGATCGCCTCTGTGCACCATTCAGAGCTGGCCCTGGTGATGCTTGCATTGCTAGGCTCCAGCCTATGATTGGTGCTGTTACTGGACCTATCAAAGGATGGACAATATCATTGTCTGAAACTCTGAAAACGCTGTGATTGGCTGTCAGAATTGAGCAGCCAATCACAGCAATCGTAGCTGCAGAGGGGGAGGGTCAAACCCCCCCTTCCCGTGACGACGAGCTCAGGTGTCCTGCTATTAGAAACAGCATGCACCTTAATGCGATCACTGCGGTCACGGCACCACATTTTAGCCATGACATACCTAGTACGTCCAATGTCGGTGAGTACTTACCAACCATGACGTGCTGGGTATGTCCAAGCTTGAGAAGGGGTTAAGTAGGTCTAAGGAAATTATGTCATAGATCCTCAACCTGCAAAACCCAATGTAGGGCACAGCAGAGGGCAGCGGACCCTGGAAAAGGGAGCAGTGACCTGGATACCAAGGGCAGATGTGTAACAGTATATAGGGGAAGTCATTTAGTATGTGCTTTAATTTTGAAATCTGTGTACAGTGCTGAATTCTTCTTAGGCTACTTTCACACTTCAGGCTTTTTGTGTGAGGCGCGATCCGGTGTTTTTTTTGGCATTGACTTACATTAGCGCCGGATCACGCCTGATGTCACTGCGTTACATCCGTTTTTGGCCGGATCCGTTGGAAATGTACATTCCGGCGGCCGGACAAGACGCTGGCTGCAACGTTTTGGTTTTTTTTTTCCGGAGCCGCCTGATAGTGCCTGAATCGGCACTTCAGGCGGCCGGAAACAATGCAAACCTATGGAGCCGGACAAGTATTTTAACAAATCCGTCAGAAAACTGATCCGGAATCCAAGGTCTCTCTCTCTCTCTCTCTCTCCATTGATGGCTGCATTTTCAACATGGAAAATTTTCTCTTTCCGGGTTGAAAAGGTCAGGACGGATCCGGCAAGAAAACTGATCAGTTGCATCAGTTTTTTTAAATCAGCGCCAGATCCGTCCTGTCAGGCATAAGATGGATCGCGCCTGACACAAAAAGCCTGAAGTGTGAAAGTAGCCTTAGTGGATGAAAAAACTGTTCATTTTTAAATAATCTTGATTTATAAAGAACAGCGTGCGTGATACCAAACAAGATCTGTATCACAGTAAAAGACCATGGGGTTTGTCTCCCATATCCAGCGGTGGACATTGCGGACTTTATTTTGCTCTGAATCTCTATGGTAAACTTCTCCACACACTGATGAAGGTCTAATATAGACCAAAATATTTGTGTTTTATTTTGGATTGGCTAATCTTACAAATTAAAAAGTCTCCTCATCCTTCACTACTTTGAGTGCCAGGTTTTCTTTTAAGTCAAGGACCATGCGGTGAAAACCCTTATCAGAAATGTAATGGCTAAAATTGTGTCTGCCCATCCGTTATCAATTAAAATTTCACCAAAAACATAAGTGTGCTTAGAAAATACCACAGTAAAGGTTGCCACATGAACATATCGCTAACGGGATCGCTAAAAAACGTCACTATTTAGCGATCCCGTTAGCGATGTTGTTCAGTGCGGCAGCTGCCAGCGACGAGCTTCCTGCTGTGATCTCGCTCGTCGCTGGAATCGTTCCGGACCCTATTTTCTCGTCGGCGGCTCCCGCTGGGTAAGTATCTAATCGCTGTGTGGCACCTTTTCTTAGCGATTTAGCGGTACTTCTTCGTTTAAGAAGATCGCTAACGGCGATTAGCGCGTTAACTATTATCGCTAAATGGGCCGCATTTAGCGATATAGAAACAATCCCGCGAGCGATCGCATTAGTATGCGTCGTTTATCGTGACGCTAGCGGGATTGTTTAGTGGCAGTACCCAATACTGAAGTCCCAAAGGATTTGTCCAAAGGATTTGAGGAGTTAATGTTTTGTAGAGGTGGATTGTGTAGTATACAGGATCTCTGTTTACCGGTGTACTAGGTTAATGGAAATATTTCTAATTTAGGCTAGAAGAGGGGAGTAAAAATAAACCTATCAGCTCATTAATGCTGCCCCAAAAGAGAAGATATACGATAACATACCACCAAGTGTTCTAGTATCTATAGGTTTCTGCTTTTAGCAATTTACCTATAGTAGACTTTTGCATATACTCATCTCTACTCCCAGCTTCTATCGCTGATTGCTTATCTATGGCTACTATTCCTGTTGTTGTTTGATGTGAATGATGGTGTGTATGTATCACAGGACTGTATGAATAAGAAATAGACTGACTAGTCATATGGAATAATGTGATGAATTTTACATAATCCCAATTTTACAGGTGGGCGTGAGTCTGGCTATTAATAACTGAAAACTTTAGTATCAATAAAAGCTTCTACTAAATTTTATTATTGAGTTTTTTCGGAAAACTCATAAATAAATGTAGACTCTGTTCTAATGGACTGAATGGCAAATCTTATTTTCCGTTGATAATACCAGTTTTACTTTCTATATCCTAAATTTCTCATAATCACCATATTAGTTTATGTGAAACAAGACAGAGAAATCCATTAGCTAAAGATATTTTTTCAGTTTGTACAGTTATAACTATTGCAGTAGAGACCAGGAATGTGCTGATGCATGGGGGTTGCAATGACTAAACAGCCACGATCAGCAGTTATCACTGGGGAAAGCAAACACCCATTCATATTTATTGTCTATTTGTGTAATGCACTCACAAGTCCTTGGAGTGATAACACTCTTGGCTTATAAAACACTTCTGGCTATTGAGGAAGACTTGAATGAACTCATTCTCTATTATTAAATTGGAATATCAAGCAAACAATCCCTTTAAGTTTGATTTTTGGACAACACCTTAAAGAGGTTGTTCATTTACTGTTTGATTGGTCAAGGTCCACCCCCCTGCACCCCCACCGATCACTTGTTCTCGGTGTTGGCTGCCGCCGGCTGGAAATGTTCAATTGCAGAGCTGCTCCGTCATCTGATAGTGGCTAAGGCTTGATACTGTACATCCATCTCCTGTTCGAATCAATAGGAGGCGTATGTGCAGTACCGTCCCGGAGGCCGGGGCCACTCTCAAAAGACGGAGCAGCTCGGCAATTGAACGTTTTCACCCGGCGGCGCCAAACACTGAGAACAGCTGATTGGGCGGGATGCAGGGTGTCGGGACCCTGACGATCAGGGACCCTGACCGATCAGACATTTATGACCTATCCTAAGGATAAAGTAAATGGACAACCTCTTTAAAGTTTGACTCTAAGTTGTGACCTGGACAACCTCTTAAAAATATAAAGGCCGATTCATCAAAGCTTTTACCACATAAAACATTTGCGGCTTTGAAAGTTGCAAAATGTTTGCACAGCACAGAGTTGTGCAAAAGTTTTGCAAATTTTGACATTTTCCCTCCAATATGAAGCAAATAATCAAAATGGGGGAACCGATGGAGAGCCGGATTCAGTAAAAATGCTGAGTATCTTACACCTCTGACAGGAGTAGCATTTCTGTCAAAAATGCACAGAAACACACTTCATAATAAGATGTACCAAATTCATTAAAGTGGCAGGTGCCTCTTAAAGGGAATCTGTCATAAGGTTTTTGCCATCCATCTGAAAGCAGCATTAATGTAGGAGCAGAGACCCTGATCCACCGATGTGTCACTTATTTTAGTGCTTGCTGTAATTTTGATAAAATCACTGTTTCCCCCCTGTTGCAGATCTACAAGTTCTCTGAATGCTGAGCTCTGTATAACCCCGCCCACAACACTGATTGGCAGCTTAGTGCCCATGTTCAGTGTAAACAGCTGTCAATCAGTTTGGGGGGGGGGTTATACAGAGCTCAAGATATATGGAGGACTTTCATGGCAGCAGGCTTACTAGTGAATATCCTGCTCATAAAACAGTGATTTTATCAAGACTACAGCAAGCAGCATACTAAGTGATATCTCGCTGAAATCAGCGTCTCTCTATTTACACAATGCTGCTGTCAGATTAGGTGGGAAAAACTTGGTGACAGATTCCATTTAATGAATTTGGTTTCATCATAAATACAGCGAGCCCTTCAGGAAAATTGGTGTGCGCAAAATCAGTCTTAAAAGAATTGGCCGTAATAGCAAAGTTACAGGAAGAGGACTAAAAATCCTCCAAAAATTCAAGAATTAATACAGGAGAAAACGGGGCAGCAGTGCCTACCTTCCCAGATCTCCGAAAAAAATGCAGGAAACCCATGTAGCAAAGATGGCGGCAACATAGGGGCAAAATGCTAACAAGACAATAGTCATTTTAATATCTAACAAGGGATGTTATGTCATAAAAGAGGGCGCTGTGAATAACAAAAATAACAAGAATACACTATGTAGGAGACAGTGCTGTACATTACAGTAGAGGAAGCAATTTCATAAGGGGCGGCATTATATATAACTAGAGAGGATGGTACCATCGTTTGCAGCCGCAGCATCATCTCTCCGCAAGTTCCTGCAGCATCGTCGTCACCCGCAGCTTTCTGTCTTACACAGAAAAGCACTGTATGATGACATCATCCAGACGCGCTGCTGTGTCAGACGGGAAGCATGGGGAGGAAACACAGGATGGATCTCTGCAGCTCCGCTTCGCTGCTATTTTCTCCTGTAGGCAGCGGGCAGCAGGGATCGCTCCCTGCACGCCGCACATGAGGGCAAATCAGGCAAGGGACCCCCAGAGCCTCGGGCTGAAGAACAATCCATAATCATTAGCCGCCCTGCATGGACCTCTTTCCACCTCCGGGCCCCCAGGCAGCTGCATCGGTTGCACATGTGGTATGTCCCACCCTGAGACAACCACTCATAGCCTACAAATTCATGAAGGGGGTGATTGCTCAGTATTTGATTATTATTTATTTATTTTATATAGCGCATTAATTCCATGGTGCTGTACATGAGAAGGGGTTACATACAAAGTTATAAGATATTGTTTACAGTAAACAAATTTACAATGACAGACTGGTACAGAGGGGAGAGGACCCTGTCCATTGCGGACTTACATTCTACGGGATAAAGGAGAAGAAACAGAAGGTCAGGGGTTGCGGCAGCTCTGGTGGTGGTGGCAGCGAGGCGGCAGCTCTGTGGTGGCAGCGTGGCGGCAGCTCTGGTGGTGGCAGCAGCTCTGGTGGTGGCGGCGAGGCGGCAAGCTAGGGTGGTGGCGGCGAGGTGGCATTTCGGGTGATGGCGGCGGAGGCGGAAGCTCGGGGGTGGTGGCGGAGACACAGAATGGTTATTGCAGGCTGTAGGCTTTCCTGAAGTGATGGGTTTTCAGGTTCCGTCTGAAGGATCCAAGGGTGGTGGATAATCGTACATGTTGAGGCGTGGAATTTCCAGAGGAGGGGGATATTCGGGAGAAATCTTGGAGGCAGTTGTGTGAGGAACGAATAGTGTGGAGGATAGTAGGAGGTCTTGGAAGGATCGAAGATTACGTGAAGGAAGATAATTGGGAGATTAGTTCAGAGATATAGGGAGGGGACAGGTTGTGGATGGCTTTGTAGGTCAGGGTTGTATTTTGAACTGGATTGTTGGGGAATTAGGAGCCAGTGGAGGGATTTGCAGAGGGGAGAAGCAGGGGAAGTAGCGAGGGGAGAGATGGATTAGTCGGGCAGCAGAGTTGAGGACAGACTGGAGTGGTGCAAGAGAGTTGACGGGGAAGCCACAGAGGAGGGTTTTGCAGTAATCAAGGCGGGAGATGATGAGGGCATGCACAAGAGTTTTAGTAGATTGAGGGCTGAGGAAGGGATGGATTCTGGAAATGTTTTTAAGTTGGAGGCGACAGGAGGTGGCAAGAGTTTGGATGTGTGGTTTGAAGGACAGGGCAGCTCGGAGTTACTCAGAGGCAGCGGATTTCAGGTGCGGGAGAGATCGTGATGCCATTTAACCATAATAGATAGATCGGGTAGGGAAAGATACGTGAGATGGAGGAAAGATGATGAGTTTGGTTTTGTCTACATTTGAGTTTTTAGGAAGCGGAGGTGAAGAAGGAGAAATGGCTGATAGACACCCGGGATTCTGGCAGTAGAGAGGTGACATCTGGGCCAGAGAGATAGAATCTGAGTATCGTCCACATACAGGTGGTACTGGAAACCATGGGACTTTATGAGTTGTCCTAGGCCAAGGGTATAGATGGAAAAAGTAGGGGCCCCAGGACAGAGCCTTGAGGGACTCCAACAGAGAGAGGCGGGATGAGGAGGTAGAGTGGGTGGGAAGACGCTAAATGTGCGGTCGGAAAGGTAAGTGGTGATCCAGGGACAGGGCAAGGTCTTTGATTCCATAGGAAGAAAGAAATCTGTAGCAGTAGGCAGTGGTCGACTGTGTCAAAGGCCAGAGGACAGGTCAAGGAGGAGGGAATGAGAGAACTGTCTGTTAGCTTTGGATGTGGAGTAAGTCATTAGTAATTTTGTTCAGGGCAGTTTCAGTGGAGTGGTGGGGGCGGAATCCAGATTGGGAGGTTGTCAAGGAGAGAGTTAGATGAGAGGTGGGAGGAAAGTTGAGCGTGGACATGCTGCTCAAGGAGTTTGGAAGCAAACAGGAGCAATGTATTGGGTGATAGCTGGGCATAGCAGTTGGGTCAAGGTTTGTTTTTTTGAGGATGAGTGTGATGGTGGCATGTTTGAAGGCAGAGGGAAAGGTACCAGAAGATAGCGATAGGTGAAGGAGATGGGTTAGGGCTGGGATGAGCCTGTTAGTGAGGTTGGGGAGCAGTTGGGAAGGGATGGGGTCAAGTGCACAGTGGTAAGGTGTGATTTGAAAAGGAGATGAGTAAGCTCTCCTTCAGTGATGTTGGAGAGGGAGGTTAGTATGGAAGGGCAGAGGTCTGGTATATGGAGTGGTTGGGGGGTGGAACAGTAAAGGTTTGCCTGTTTGGTCGATCTTATTTTTGAAGTAGGTGGCAAAGAACTCGGCAGAGGTGAGGGGAGTTGGAGGTGGCAGTGGTGGGCGGAGGAGAGAGTTGAATGTGCTGAACAGTTGTTTTAGGTTGTAGGATAATGAAAGATACAAGGTTTGCGAAATAGGTCTGTTTAGCAGAGGTGAGGGCTATTTTGAAAGCAAGTGTAGCTTGTTTGAAAGCAGTGAAGTCGTCTGGCAGGTGTGTTTTCTTCCAATGCCGCTCTGCGACCCTGGAGATTGTCGAAGTTTTTGGTGAGATTGTTGTGCCAGGGTTGCCTATTGATTTGTCGCACTTTGCCGTGCATGAGAGGGGTGACTGACAGTCTATGGCGGATGTGAGGGTTGGGTTATAGAAGCGGTGGCGCTGTTCTGTGTCGTGGAGTGAAGATATGGAGGACAGAGGTAGAAGAGAGTCTGAGAGTCTGTGAAATGTCTATGTGTGCGAGGTTTCTGCGAGGAATGTGCCAGTGCCTGAACATAGGGGGCAGGTGAGATGCAGGGATGAGAAGGTGAGTAGGTGTGGTCTGATAGGGGAAGGGGAGAGATTGTGAATTTAATAGGGAACAGAGGCGGGTGAGATGAGGTCTATGTTTTCTGTCTGTGGGGGTGGCGTGAGGACCACTGAGTAAGTCCAAAGGAGAAGTAAGTGAAGGATTTGGGGGGCTGGCTGGCGTGGTCAGAAGGGATATTTAAGGTCCCCATGATGATGTGGGATGTCAGCAGAGGAAAGGAAGAAGCCAGCGGGACCCAAAGGAAGAGAGGATGAAGGAGGGTGGGGTTTATTTTTCGTAGCTGAGGAGTCAAGTAAAAAAGGCAATACACCAAGCAGTGGAACTATGAATTGCGTACCCGACTAACCACCACAATAGACAAGGCCGTGGAGCGTTCCTACTTGGTCCTAGACGCCTCGTAAAAAGCCTGAAAACTAACTACCCTAAAGAAGAAATAGGAAAGCAAATCTGCCCCGGGAGAACCCCAAAGATAACAGAAGCCCCCAAAATGTAATGGGGGTTTAGAAAAAGGGGAAAATACTGACACAGAAAAGAAAATAGTATGAGCAAACGCTGGGGCCCAAACATCTAAATAGAAAAGAAGGAAGGGTACTTACTGCAATCCCAAAAACCCTAAAAAAGACCAACTCCCAAATTTTTCAAAAAAACCTGAGATCACACGACCTCTACCACCAAATTATTTTTCTGTGTAACAAAATAAAAACAGCAAGCCACTAAAAAAGTGGAAAAACAAAAGAAACAAAACCAGTGGTGAACTAAACAAAAGAGGGCAAAGCCCCAGGACCCTGAAGGCCCCCAAAAAAAGTGCAGGACAAAATGCAAAAATATGCAAAAACACAAAAGAAGCAAAATCTTTTTCTGTAAGCAGGAGATGCAGACAGACAACAGCAGGCTACAAGGGAAATGGAATAAAAGGATTCAGACCAGAACAATTGACACCGGCAACCCTGATGGGAAAATGACTCCCTTATATATAAGACCAGTCATAACACCTGATTCCCAGTCCTCACAATCCTCACTAGCACCGCTTGTAACCACCAAAAGGAGCCTCTGCTCAGAACCCCTCTCAAACCCATTCACAACAGTACCCCCCCTTAAAGAGGGGTAAACCGAACCCTCATTTGAGAAAACCCAGTGGGTTTCAGGATGAGTTCTATGATTACGCAACGGATAATTTCTCCTAGCATGGATGTCCGAAGCAAAAAACCCAAAAATTTGTTTTTCCTGACCATAACCTCTCCATTTAAACCAAATACTGGATTTCCGTTCTAAAAAACGAGAATCCAATATTTTCTCAACCACATAACTCCAGATTGCCCTAAACCCAAAAACAGGTCAGGAGGACCAGCAGCGGGAAACCCTGGCTAAAACAAACCCTTCAACAAGGATTTTGTGAACACGTTATGGTCTTAAATGTCCCGAAGAAGCAAACGAAAAGAAACAGGTTAATAATCTCCATGACTTATAAGGTCCAATAACCTAGGCTTAAATTTAAGAATGCCTACTCTCTAGGAATATTCTTTGAGGACAACCAGACCAATCCCCCACTTTAAACCGAGGACCATCATCCTAACGGTTACAAACCGCTGGCCCTTTTCCTGAGAGAGGACAAACCCTCCACTACCCCGTCCCAAATCTGTTGCTACGCTCCACAACAAGTCAACACCTTGGGCAGACAGAAGCCTCCGTCTGCCTGAAGAAAATCGGGGTGAAACCCAGAATTACAGAAAACGAGACATAAAAGTGCAGAGCTAGCCCTATTAATTTAAAACAAACTCAGCCCCAAAGGGGAAAAAGAGACCCAGTCATCCTGATCCCGCAGACCAAAGCATCTTAGATAAGTCCCAATGTCTGGTTTTTTCTCTATCAGTTTGACCATTGGTCGAGGATAAAAAGCCGAGGAGAAAGACAATTGAACACCCAGTTTAGGAACAAAAAGTCCTCCAAAATCTGGAAACAAACTGGACTCTCTGTCAGACACAATGTTCTCAGGAAAGCCCTGGTAAACGAACCACGTGCTGAAGGAACAACGCACCAATTCAGAGGAGGGAAAGGGAACTTAGGTAATGGCACAAGAATGTATCATTTTGGAAAAACCTATCACAAATTACCCAGATGGTGGTCCTTCTCTGAGAAACAGGAAGATCGGAAAAAAATCCATAGAGATATGGGTCCCTGGTCTCTTGGGCACAGGCATGGCATCAAAAAACCACTAGAGCGAGAGCAAGGCTTGGAGCGAGAGCAATCCCCGCAGGACTGCACAAATTCCCTGACATCACAGACAAGGTAGGCCACCAAAAGGACGGCTAACCAAGTCTCGGTACCAAAAATTCCGGGATGCCCAGCCAATGCGGAACAATGAATCTCAGACATCAGACTTTTTTCCATTGGTCCGGGACAAAAAAATTTTCCAACAGGCAGCGCTCGGGCCTATCCTCCTGACACCCCTCCAGAGCAAGTCTCAAATTGGGCGAGATGGGGGAAAAAATACACCCCTCTTTCAAATAACAAAAAGGATCAGATAACCAGGAGAGTCCGCAAGGAAACTCCCCCGAGAGGGCATCCGCCTTAAAAATTCTTAGTGGGCCCGGAAGAAAGGAAACCACAAAATTAAAACGTGTGAAAAACAAGGCCCACCTGGGCCCGTCTAGGATTGAGTCGCTTGGAGATTCCAGATAGACCAGATTCTTATGGGGCCGTAAGGACCAAACCCCCTGATGTTTGGCTCCCCCAGCCAATGTCTCCACTCTTCAAAAGCCCCCTTCATGGCCAATAACTCCCGATTACCTACGTCATAATTTTGTTCATGAGAAAAAATTTTGAGAGAAAAAGGGACAAGGGTTACTTTTAGAGGGCTCTGGGATCTTTTTGGGGACAAAAAAGGCACCTTGCCCCAATTTCAAGGCATCAACCTCCACCTAAATGGCAGAGAACATCAGGCTGCCGTAGAACAGGAGCAGAAGTGAATCTCTGCTTAAGTTCCTGAAATGAGAGACTGCCTCAGGAGGCCAATTCACCACATCAAACCCTTTCTGGTCAAATATTAATGGTTTAAAAAAAACCGAGAAATTACCAATAAATTTACGTAAAAATTGGAAAACCCCAAAAACCTAAACCTTTAATGAAGTAGGTTGGACCCAATACAGATGGGTGAACCCTTGACCGG
>JARQOD010000001.1:213627126-213666967 GCA_033576555.1 Oophaga sylvatica
AAAGAATAAAGTTACATTAAAACCAAGCACACCATTGTTTTTCTTGTGAAATTCTCAATAAGTTTGATGTGTCACACGACCCTCTTCCCATTGAAAAAAATAAAGTTGGATCCAAAATGGCTGATTTCAAAATGGCCGCCATGGTCATCACCCACCTTGAAAAGTTTTCCCCCTCCCATATACTAATGTGCGACCAACAGGAAGTTGATATCACCAACCATTCCCATTTTATTTCGGTGTATCCATATAAATGGCCCACCCGTATATTAAGCATATTGCATGCATATATTTTGCAGTTTCCCACTAGCTCACAATATCCTTGCTAACTAAATGCAATTTGTAATAATTAATACTATAAAACTGTACTTGTAGATAAATGGCCCATGCAAAAACTATGGTCAAATGGATAACATAATGTCCTTCATTCATTTGAACACTGCAGACAATCACTGATCTCAGCAATTACTTTTGCACGTGTGGCACATAACCGAAGAGGCCAGTGATTAGTTGCATCGATGTGGTGAATGATGGACTGCAGAACTGTTAAGTAACAGATTCATTATTTTATGTTTGCTATTTTTGACCAACATTTCTAAAAATTTGGAAAACCTTTTTAATAGAACCCTGGTTAAAGATACCGATTTCATGAAAACTACTGTAACATGGTACGGAAACACTAACAAAAAGTAATTATGCAACTAAATGGCTATAAGGGGTGTTCCTCAATTGTGATGACTAGGTGACAATGACCTTTTTGAGCACCACATGATTCACTATCCAGTGACAGGGATGTAAAATCATGGTGGGCAAAAATGTAATAGGACAAAAAAAATCACCGTGGTCACAAAGTTTTGTTACATGACCCAGCGACATTGCCTACTGGTTAGCACTAATTCCCTGAAGTGCTATGTCACACTCAACCAAGGAAACCATCTGCATGGAGTTTGCATGTTCTGCAAGTATTTGCTTAGGTTTCTTCTCTCCACAAAAATACTAATAGGAAAGTTGTGTTTTATTTGAGGTAGGGAAGTTGAATTGTGAGCCCCACTGGTGACAGTGACTGGCGGGAGTTTGTGACAAAATGTACAGCACTGCAGAATATGTTAGCTATAGAAATAGAAAATAAAAAAAAATGGACCAAACTTTAAAGTGGTTGTCCGACTTTAGATTACAAATCTGCAATCACTTTATGTGAGTGCAGGCTTATGAATCCTCTCATTGCGTGCACTACACACTGTGAGGATTATACGGTGCTGGTTATGTGACTGCAAGTATTTGATATGATTCTACCGGGCCATAATCTGACTAGATGTGTCCAGTCTTGCTCAATACACTGGCATTGAGTGAGGTTGCACACGTCTAGTCGGTATGTGACCGCATGTATGCAAATCACAAACTAGCGGTCACGCACCTGCCCCCCCTCAGCACCACCACCAGAAAATCCTCACAGTGATCAGTGTGAGCGATGTGAGGTGAGTGAGTGATGTTACATATAGTGACTGCAGACTTAAGATAAGCCTAAGGCCCCATTAAAGTGTTCTAGTCATTGCACCAAGTATAGGTAATGTGAAATAGAAAAAAATAAGTCCGTAAATATATTGGAAAGGTTCTTTTATTTCTCCATTCTATAAACTATAAAATCCTTCTTTTTTAAGAACTATATTTTTTCTACACCGTACGAGTATCTCAGTGCAATGGAATAAGTAATATATAAGTGTAGTTCATTCACATAAAACCATGCTTCTTCATCACTCCCTCCAGGCTGAAAAAGGATGAGCTACACAAGAGGATTTATATAATTCAGGACTGGTTACACAAGCTCTCCAGGGGTTAAAGAGGCCCAGATGAGTAAGTCCTCCAGCTACAGCATGCTGTGGTAGTATTGTTTTTCATTTGGTTCCAAGACTTGTAATTGCGTGATGCGCTCCTGCCCCCACACCTCCAGCCAGAGGAAACCACTAATAGTGTGTGTGTTCTACGTTACAGCGAAGAGCCTTATAAAGTGCTGTTCCGGTCATGAAAGTTAAAGACATGATGGAAAAAGTGAACTATATAAAACTTTACAAAATGCGTTGAATCATCTGACCTCAAAAGTGACTACCTGAAGCCACAATTAGAATAGCAGCATTATCTAACATTTAACTAGCCAACTTTCCGCACACATTGAGAGTTCCCTTGATAGTAAATATAGGGTGATATGTTTTATGCTTTGTTTTATTGATGCAGAGAAGCTAATGGATGCATTTGCATCCACTCATTGGCTGCCTGTTTCCCTAATTTTGGAAGGTTCAGATTGTCTGCACACATTTACTGTGTCTCTACGTATGACACTATTGTGCCTAGAAGCAGGGGTCCTTCCAGTTTCCCAAACTAGTTGTTAAAATAATAGCCGATTCAGGGAACCAGGCAGGAGAGAAACCTTTAACCTGGGCCTCCCTGCATTAAACCGTATCCGCATCCTTATGGCACAAATACAATTGAATAATCTTACAGTGATGTGGATCCTTGTACTGTGCTGAAGAACGTTCACTGTGACACAGCCTGGTCCTGGCCTCTTCTTACCACGTCCAGGTCTCGCACAAAATCACCAGCGATGATCATATCCTTGTGCTGCGACTGTCCTATTGCAGGTGTCAAGCCTGCTCAGAAGAGGCCAGACCTGTACTACTGGATGGCATCATGGGACCTGTCACCAGAGATAATGCTGTTAACCTGCAGATATGCCGAATGCAGCCAGAAAAAAAATTAACTTTAGTCTCCCCGCCAGCATTCGGTATTCAGTCATGGAGGCAGGGGCGGAGCTGGTTTAGTCACCGCTCCGAGTATACAGAGCGGTTGCTGTAACTGCGCCCCCGGCCCTGACTGACAGCTGACCCCAATGCAGAGCAAATGTATACTCAGAGCGGTGACTGAACCAGTGCCACCATCCACCTCCAAGACTGAATACCGAATGAAGGAGGGGAGAATAAAGTTAATTTCCTCCCTGCTGCATTCGGCTATGTGTAGGTGCCGAGCAGCAATATAACGCTGTTAACCTGCAGATTAACTGCATATCTGCAGGTTAACAGCATTATTTCTGGTGGCAGGTTCCCTTTAAGTGAGAGCACAATACTTTAATTTATTCTGAGGCCGGGGCTGGAGTACGATTTCTGATGAGGCGCATACAGAGGTATACACTGCTCATCCAACGCTCATGATTCATGAAGAGACATAAACCTCTTTTACTAGCACGCCCCATCATCAAGACATTTCTTTCTCTCTCCTATGAAGCATAGATCTTGTGGCCAGTGGGGTCCTCTCTCTCTCCAATACAGTGTAAGCTCTTATAGTCAGCGGGGTCCCCTCTCTCATCTGTACAGTGAAATCTCTTATGGTCAGCGAGAATCTCTCTCTTTTCTCTCATACACATGTATTTTATGAGTAATTACAAGCTTTCCAGTCACTAAACCCACGCAAATTTATTCTCCGTAAATCTAATTTTTGAGGACAATTCAGTGGTCAGCAAATTTTAAATTCAAAAGATCTGCTTATCTCTAAACGGTAGGCCATTAAAATGAAAAATTATATTTTTACCACTTAATTGTTTTGCTCCCAAATGTCACATTTTCACAATTGGTAATAGTAGAAAATGGCTCCATAATTTGTTACACAATGTCTTTCATATGTCATTGTTTCGTCACACGGCAGTACTCGTGAGTGAAGGAGGGCTATTTGACTTTTGAAATGAAGATTTTTCTGCAATAGAAAAATGTGCCAGAACCACATAAGCCCCCACTAGTGACTCCATTTTGGCAATTACACATATCAGTGAATTCATCTATGGGTGTAGTAATGATTTTAACTCCACAGGTGTTTTCTAGAAATGAGCATACAGTTGGTGTTGCAGAGTGAAAATTGTAAATATAGCATTGTAGTGCCCATGTTTTGCTCAGAGGGACACAAAATTGTAGTCGACTGTGTAGTCCAGCGGATCCACGCTGTGCAGTGATGAGACAGTGACCCAGGAAAGTTCCAAAACAAAAGTCTCTTTAATGCTCAACTCACAAAAATTCACCCTCCACCTCCGAAAACTGTTGCCATGGGTGACTGCACCGCCGTGTATGCTGTGGGTGCCAGGCCTTTCGGCTCTGCTTGCTTGTGTTGCATCACACAGGTGGAGCTTTGCAGAGCCTTCAGCTCTGCACACTTGCAAAACCAAACTGACGCTGACCTTGACACACTTAAACCCTTTACTGCAGAGTTTTTAACTGGAATCTGTGGCCATGGATCACATGGAAAACCTGGGCTGGGGAAGAAGCGGACTGCCCCACTACCATCCTGTAGCACGTTTCAAAAATAAAAAAACAGCAGGTTTTCTTAAATCTGCCCTGGACAAATAGCTTGTCCAAGACCTATACTCACTTTTATTCTGCATTGCAATCACAGCTATACCTGTGACTGCAATGCACTCCCATGGCCTCAATACGCCTCCGTGCGCATCCTGAGGGGAACACACAGCAACTCTTACATGTGACACCGGTCACTGCCTCACAACTGCTATTTTGTGCACGCCTTAAAAGATGGACACTGACAGAACAGAGGCCATATTGAGTCCAAAGAGTCTCCATCAACCTGATTATAGGGACTCATCCAACAGGGTTTCATCTGAATCATGAGTTTCAGAGATTTACACAGAAACCCCGGTGTAAGCGATAACCGCAGGATAAATGTGAGCCAAGCCTTACTGTGATATTTGAGAGGCAAAATGAACAAAGCAACAGCAGGTGAAGAATTGGTTTTATTTATTTATTTGTAGAAATGTTGCTCATGGTGTGGAACTAATAAGATGGCTTTACTCTTCGGCTGTGTACAGTATAACCTGTGTATAGCAATGGCAGATTTATTAAGTTTTTTTTAAGCTTTGCGACTTTTATACTAAAATTAATTTTATGGAAAATAAAAAAGTGACATTGGCATATTTTAAGAATGATAATTTTCTTATTTTTCTGTTGAAGTTTTTATGGGTGCATTCTGGGGTACCAAACAGTTTTTGATTGCTTTCAATTCCAATTTTTGTGCAACAAATAGCAATTCACAAGAATTATTTATTTATTTATTTTTATGCCATTCACTGTGCGGTATAAGTCAGAAAACAATGGTCAGTGCTTTTCCAGCGATACCAAATGTTTATAGGTTTTGTAGAAAAAATGTTTATACATCACAATTTTCTGAGAGCTATAACTTTTAATATCCTGCTGAATGAAGGTTTATTTTTGTTGGGACGAGATGATGTTTTCATACCATTTTTATTTACAAACTATTTTTTTTATCATGTTTTTTCCACTTTTGGTTCATTGGAATGATGAAAAAACAAGGTTTTGCTGTGTTTTATTTCTTACAGCGTTCACGAGTGGTGCTAAATACTGTTACTGTTCTATATATGGGGTCATTCCAGATGCAGTTAAAATAAATATGTATACTTTATAATTGTTGTTTTTATAGTAAGAAGGCATATTTGTTAACCATTTTTTCTTGAGTTTTACATTCTTCATTTTGTGAGAGGTTTAAAATATTTTTACAATTTTTTTTCTAACTTTTTTAATTAGCTCCGCTAGGAAACATTTTATTGTCTGACTGCTGGTACAAAACCATGCAATACTTACACTTGCAAGGTATTAGACCTGTCAATGTTTCACTGTTAAACCCTGTTTATGGAAACAACTAACAGGCCACCGGATCTCGTAGATCATTGTAAGGCCGGGGGTCACACTAAACGTATGGAAAATCGGTCCGAGTCTCCCTGCCATGAGTCGCACAAGTGTTCTCCGTATGGTCATCCGTGTGTAATGTGTTTGCAATGCAATGATGTGATTTTCTCTCACCTATGTATCCGTATGACATCCGTATGGCATGTGTATGGCTTTATATTTCTCACTGATTTCCCCATTGAATTTAATGGCTTAATAGGCTGAAATGAGGAAAATGTGTGCGTATTTGTTGCAAGCTAGATGGATGGTCCCTGTGGTGTCTGAGTTTTTCTCGCTCCCATAGGCTTGCATTGGAGAGTCTCAGATGATATATGGGTACAATCGCAGCATGCTGCGATTTTACACGCAAGTCGAATACGCCTGAGAAAAAAAATGGTGATATGTGCTGCCCCATAGATTAACACTGGTCTGAGTGTTTTCTCGCATAGCACTCGGCCGTATTCTACGGTAGTGTGACCCGGCCTAAGGGTGCAGACAGACAGCCGTATTTCTCGCACGAGGCTTGCATCACAGAGCACAGACTGGCCCGGCACCTCTCCTGACCTGAGTGTGACAGCGTGATGTATTTCTATGCAGCTGTCTCACTCAGGTCAGTAGAGTCGATGGTCAGTCCGACGATTGAAATGTGGTCCTTGCATGAGAAATACGGCAGTCTGTCTGCCCCCTAAGACCTCTGGTTGCCTTGATATCTATCGATTCTCAACAATTGCTACTGATCATCTCATCTAGAGAGTTTAAAAGCCAGGTACTAAGAGCTCGGCTGTCAGGTTGACCAAGCTCCCACAGTGATTGTGAAGGGCACAAGTTGCTGTGCCAACACAATCACTTGAACACAGTACATCCATTATTGGTAACCACCTCAGCAAATAGGACTTACCAGTACATCCAATGTCTGGAAAGTGTTAAACAACCACCAACCGGCAAACACTATGAATTGCGTAGTATAAATGGATACTTAAGTCATTTGTGATTCAGTAATGCAATCTTACACCTGACACACAATAAATATAGTAAGATTTACTAGATAATATGGTGGCTGTGTTCACCGAACATTCATGAAGGCTTCCACAGCTGCTGAATGGGAAGTAAACTACACATTTCACTCTGTACAGTAAAATCCCAGAAGGTGTTATGAAAACATATTTCAATTCCCCAGTGAAGGGGGATAAGCCAAGGAAAGGAGAGGAAATAGATTTGCCCGATGTCATGCAGAGGCTAAGTGGTTAAGGCTAAGAACAAACCCACAACGATGTGTATTCAAGACCAGCACATTAACCACTAACCCATTCATCCACACCATGTCCAAAATCATCAAGGGCTTTTCAAAGTGTAAAGTACAAGTCTGACTTTAGGATATGTTAACTGTGTAACACCAAGCTAGTCACCTAAAGCCTGTAACTTATTCCATCTAATAAATATTATGTCCTTAGAGGCTCTTTCCTCTGCTCTTAATCCATCTTTGAATTGCTGAATTACGGTATGTCTATCGCTCTGGATGCTACGTCTACACTGTGGTGCTCAAAAGTTTGTGAACTCTTCAAAAATTTCCATATTTGTGCATAAATTTAACCTAAACTACATCAAATTTTCACACAAGTTCTAAATGTAGATAAAGAGAACTAAATGAAACAAAAAAGTCAATAATATTAGACTTATTCATTTTCTTTTATCGAAGAAAATTATCCAATATCACATGTCTATGAGTGGCAAAAGTATGTGAACTCTAGGCCACTTTCACACGTTCAGTATTTGGTGAGTTTTTACATTAGTATTTATAAGCTAAAACAAAGAGTGGGTGAAAAATGCCGAAGTGGTGACGTCTTTCTATTATACTTTTTTACTGATTGTTCCACTCCTGATTTTGGATTACTAATAGTGTTGTAAAAACCTCACCAAATACTGAATGTGTGAACACGGCCTTAGGAGTAGCAGATAATTTGAAGGCTAAATATAAGTGTGGTGTTTTCAACCAATGGGTTGAAACAGGTGTAAGTGGGTGGCCTGTTTTATTTAACCCCTTCAGGATTTTTGGCCTTCAGAATGAAGCATTCAAAGAGCCAAAACATTTTCATTTTTTCTTGGACTTGTTTTTTGGATACTCAAATAATTTATGCATCTTTTTTTTTGTGATACTTGGTGCTTCATTTTTCTATAATTGTTGAATTATTTTTTTACAGTATAAAATTTATACCCAATTCTGTAAAAAATATTTTTATATACTAGATATGTTTTTTTAATTAACAGGTTCAGGGCTAGTAACATAGATTTTGATTGGGCTTCACTTTTGATTCTTTTCCTTTTTACCTGCTTTTTAATTATTTTTAAATTTTTCTTTTATTTTACATATTGTGTCCCCCATAAGGTCGTTTGGGGGGGCATTTCAACATTTAAATCCTTTTTTTTTTTACCTGATCTCCCCTGTTCCTGGAACTGTTATATTAGCCACAGTTACAGTATGTGCACGTAATGTCTTTTAACCTCGGGCAAACTTGCAGAAGTTTCAGGAGAATTTGGCATTTTTTACTCTTCTGCGCCATTTTTTTCGGTCATTTCATGATTATTTTTAGACTGTTTTAGCCTCTGCTTTTTCTATTGTCTTTTTTACTGTTTACTTTTCTTTTTCCTTTCTTTTTCACTCCATCGAATAATGAAGAAACTGCTAGCAGATTTTTAAACAAAAACAATGGCAAAACATTCCAAAAGACTTCTTGTCATCTGCCAATCTTCTTTTGCAACTGATGCACTTATATGTCTCACCACCTTAACCTCTTTCTGACATCCAATGTACTATCCTGTCCATGTGACCAGGGCCAGTATGACCATGGACAGGATAGTACGACATATGCGATCAGCTGCGCTCAAGGTGGGAGCGCGGCTGATCGCTGCAGGGTGTCAGCTGACTCTCACAGCTGACACCCGGCACTAAGTGCCAGGAGCGGTCAAAGAATAAAGCGATGCAAAAATAATTATTTTTTTATTTAATGATATAGTTTTTATTGCATAAAAGCCCGAAAGCATAAAAAAATGATAAAAATGAGGCATCGCTGTAATCTTACAGACCCGAACAATAAAACCGCTTTATCAATTTTGCCACATGCGGAATGGTATAAACGCCTCCCCAAAAGAAATTAATGAATTGCTTGTTTTTGTTCATTCTGCCTCCCAAAAATCATAATAAAAAGAAATCAAAAAATGTAATTTGCCCAAAAATGGTACCAATAAAAACGTCAACTAGTCCCTCAAAAAACAAGACCTCACATGACTCTGGGCCAAAATATGGAAACATTTAAGCTCTCAAAATATGGTGATGCAAAAACTATTTTTTTCAAAAAAAAGCGTCTTTTAGCGTGTGACAGCTGCCAAACATAAAAACCCGCTATAAATAGTAAATCAAACCCCCCTTTATCACCCCCTTAGTTAGGGAAAAATAATAAAATAAAAAAATGTATTTATTTCCATTTTCCCATTAGTGTTAGGGCTAAAGTTAGGGTCAGGGTTGGGGCTAAAGTTAGGGTTAGGGTTGGGGCTAAAGTTAGGGTTAGAGTTGGGGCTAAAATAAGGGTTAGGGTTGAGGCTAAAGTTAAGGTTAGGATTGGGGCTGAAGGTAAGGTTAGGGTTGGGGCTAAATTTAGGGTTAGAGTTGGGGCTAAGATTATGGTTATGGTTGGGGCTAAAGTTAGGGTTGGGATTAGGGTTAGGGTTGGGGGTATGTTAAGGTTAGGTTTGTGGTTGGGGTTATGGTTAGGGCTGGGATTAGGGTTATGGATGATTTGGGGTAGGGTTGGAGTTAGAATTGGGGGCTTCCACTGTTCAGGCACATCAGGGGCTTTCCAAATGTGACATGGTGTCCGATCTCAATTCCAGCCAATTCTGCGTTGAAAAAGTCAAATGGTGCTCCTTCCCTTCTGAGCTCTGCTGTGCGCCCAAACAGTGATTTACCCCCACATAGGGTATCGGTGTACTCAGGACAAATTGGACAACAACTTTTGGGGTCCAATTTCTCCTGTTACCCTTGCGAAATTAAAAAATTGGGGGCGAAAATATCATTTTTGTGATTTTTTATTTTTACGGCTCTACGCTATAAACTTCTGTGAAGCATTTGGGGGTTCAAAGTGCTCAGTCACCACACATCTAGATAAGTTCCTTAGGGGGTCTAGTTTCCAAAATCAGGTCACTTGTGGGGGAATTTCAACTGTTTAGGCACATCAGGGGCTTTCCAAACGCGACATGGCGTCCAATCTCAATTCCAGCCAATTTTGCATTGAAAGTCAAATGTCCAAGCTCTGCCATGCGCCCACACAGTGGTTTACCTGCATAAATGGGGTGTCAGCGTACTCAGGACAAATTGTACAACAACTTTTGGGATCCAATTTCTCCTGTTACCCTTGTTAAAATTAAAAAAATTGGATCTGAAGTACATTTTTTGTGAAAAAATGATAAATGTTCATTTTCCTTACCTCGACACGCCAGAGCTGGTATGTCACTCTCCACAAGGAGAATCCTTACCCCCCAGACCCCAGTCCAGAGCCTCTCATCTAGCCAAATCAGATCTCTCCTACTTTGCACTGACGAGGACCAACAGTCCGAAACACCGTGTCTGCAAATGGAGATTCTGATTTGGCTTTTATCCTAAGTCATATTACAAGACTCGTTAAAGGGTTGATTGTGACTTGTAGGATCGCTACTTCCAATAGGTGGCGCTATAGAGTACAAGTCCTCTTTGTTTGAAGAGGCAATTTGCATATTAAAATTTCCCAGAGGAGCATTGCACGGCGAATAAGCCTCCTTACCTCGACACGCCAGAGCTGGTATGTCACTCTCCACAAGGAGAATCCTTACCCCCCAGACCCCAGTCCAGAGCCTCTCATCTAGCCAAATCAGATCTCTCCTACTTTGCACTGACGAGGACCAACAGTCCGAAACACCGTGTCTGCAAATGGAATTCTGATTTGGATTTTATCCTAGGTCATATTACAAGACTCGTTAAAGGGTTGATTGTGACTTGTAGGATCGCTACTTCCAATAGGTGGCGCTATAGAGTACAAGCCCTCTTTGTTTGAAGAGGCAATTTGCATATTAAAATTTCCCAGAGGAGCATTGCACGGCGAATAAGCCTCCTTACCTCGACACGCCAGAGCTGGTATGTCACTCTCCACAAGGAGAATCCTTACCCCCCAGACCCCAGTCCAGAGCCTCTCATCTAGCCAAATCAGATCTCTCCTACTTTGCACTGACGAGGACCAACAGTCCGAAACACCGTGTCTGCAAATGGAGATTCTGATTTGGCTTTTATCCTAAGTCATATTACAAGATTCGTTAAAGGGTTGATTGTGACTTGTAGGATCGCTACTTCCAATAGGTGGCGCTATAGAGTACAAGTCCTCTTTGTTTGAAGAGGCAATTTGCATATTAAAATTTCCCAGAGGAGCATTGCACGGCGAATAAGCCTCCTTACCTCGACACGCCAGAGCTGGTATGTCACTCTCCACAAGGAGAATCCTTACCCCCCAGACCCCAGTCCAGAGCCTCTCATCTAGCCAAATCAGATCTCTCCTACTTTGCACTGACGAGGACCAACAGTCCGAACACCGTGTCTGCAAATGGAGATTCTGATTTGGCTTTTATCCTAAGTCATATTACAAGACTCGTTAAAGGGTTGATTGTGACTTGTAGGATCGCTACTTCCAATAGGTGGCACTATAGAGTACAAGTCCTCTTTGTTTGAAGAGGCAATTTGCATTTTTTTTAAACATTCCAAAAATTTCTGTGACGCACCTGAAGGGTTAATAAGCTTCTTGAATGTGGTTTTGAGCACATTGAGGGGAGGTGTTTTTAGAATGGTGTCATTTTTGGGTATTTTCTATCATATAGACCCCAAAGTGACTTCAAATGTGATGTGGTCCCTAAAATAAAAAATGGTGTTGTAAAAATAAGAAATCACTGGTCAACTTTTAACCCTTATAGCTTCCTAACAAAAAAATTTTTGGTAATTTGGTTCCAAAATTGTGCTGATGTAAAGTAGACATGTGGGAAATGTTACTTATTAAGTTTATTATGTGACATATTTCTGTGCTTTAAGGGCATGAAAATTCAAATTTGGAAAATTGCAAATTTTCTAAATTTTCGCCAAATTTCTGTTTTTTTTCACAAATAAACGCAAGTCATATCAAAGAAATTTTACCACTGTCATAAAGTACAATATGTCACGAGAAAACAATGTCAGAATCACTGGGATCCATGGAAGCTTTCCAGAGTTATTACCTCATAAAGCGAAAGTGGTCAGAATTGTAAGGCTGTGGTTCCACGGTCCGGAACCACAGCGCTTTTTCCAAAGCCCCGCCCCCTTTTGTACGCGCCTCATTCCGGATGTGTTCAGGACACCTCCGGAACACATGCGGAATGATCGCAGGGCTGCATAGCCCTGTGTTATTTCCGTTGCGGCGACGCGTCGCCGCAACGGACTAGGACATGCTGCGGTCTGAAAAGACGCGCCGCATGTCCGGAAACGCAGTGTCACGGGTGTGTCGCGGCGGAGATCGTCGCGATTGCACACCCTGACTTCGCACAGCTGAGTTTCTGGTGCTGGGTGTTTTTCGGCACTGAGGGAGTTAATTCTTTCTCTCTCGGTGCTGGACTGACCAGCCTCGCCCAGCTGCGATTGATGTTTTGTTAATTAGCTTCCTTCATATACCTGCTGGTCTGCTGGGGAAGTTGCTGGTGAAAGCATTCACTCAGACCAGCAGAGCGGATCGTTTCTGAGAAGACTTAAGCTAAGAGTGCCTGTTGTGGTTTTTCCTCTCCTCGCTTATTGTTTATCTCCTTTACCTTTTTTTGTTTCTCTGTAGTGGAAGTTTTGTATGCAAGACAGTGTTTTCTTTACCCCTTGTCTGTTTCGTTTGTCTAAGACTGTGTGTAAGCTGTGACCTGCCCATTCCCTGTGGTGGTAATCAGGGTCCTTCTAAGGACTAGATTACAGTGGTCAGGGATCTACAGGAGACAGGGTTACGCTGGTGGCCTGGACCTCTGTACCATTAACAGCACCTCCAGTAGAGGGACTAGTCAGGACCCCAGTTCAGGGTCAGCTTAGACCCCGGTCCACCTCTATCCAGAGACAGCGTGACACGTACACAGTATAGACCCACAATTCATAGGATATTATGTCAGGTAAGACATTGCTGGCAGATACTATGTATACATGTTGATATTTTCTATTATATGTAATATAGAATGTTGTCACATTAGATATAGGTTACTATCATAGAATATATCTGTTATACGTCGTGACATTTTCACCGGCCACTCTAAAAGATTCTCCCCAGCTACCATGGATCCAGTAGCCCAGTTAGCTCAGCAGTTACAGATGTTGTCCATGGAGCTGACGGATGTTAAGTCCAAGGTTTTGTACCCCCGGGAGCAAACCAGATCTGAACCTAAAGTAGCTCTCCCGGACAGGTTCACTGGTGGGCGGGACAAATTTTTTACCTTCCAGGAGGCATGTAAATTATATTTTCGGCTACGGCCTCAGTCTTCGGGGAGTGAAGATCAGAGGGTGGGAATTGTCATCTCGCTCTTACAAGGGGACCATCAATCCTGGGCGTTCTCTCTTCCCCGGACTCCCCGGCTCTCCAGTCAGTATATCGATTTTTTACAGCCCTGGGTCTGGTATATGATGATCCGGATCGGGTCTCCCTTGCTGAAATGAAGTTACGCAAGATACAGCAGGGAGATCGTCCGGCGGAGGAATTTTCTTCTGAGTTCCATGATACTCAGTGGAATGACCCAGCTCTTAGGAGCCAGTTTTGTCAAGGATTATCTGACAAATTAAAAGATGTGTTGGCTCAGTATGATTCTCCCCCGTCACTGGAGGCCGCTATGGCCCTTGCTATTCGCATTGATAGACGGCTTCGGGAGAGGTGCGAGGTAACTCCGCCTCCTGTGATGACTCCACCTCCTTCTAAAGTCCCTAATATTGAGGTTCCCCTGGTTTGTTCTGAGGAGCCTATGCAGTTAGGAGGGACATCGTTTCGAGGGAGGGGATCGGCGGTGCGCCGCAAGACAGGAAAGTGTTACTTCTGCGGGAGAAAGGGACATTTTGTTGGAGGGTGTCCATCCCGTACTTTGCTGAGCAAGGAGTCGCCGGAAAACTGTTGATCCCAGGTTGTGTGGTGGACGACAATCTGGGAGTATGTATTTCGTCCCCAAGTCCGTCTCAGTTTCTCGTACCAGCGGAGGTGGTGGTAGGTACGAGAACTGAGAGGATTTCTGTTCTTCTGGATAGTGGGGCCGCGGCTAATCTGGTGGACGCTCGGTTTGCCCAGGTGCAAGGTATGCAACTGAGTGTATTGGCCAAACCTATCCCTATATTCTCTATTGACGCCAGGCCTCTCGGTCAAGGTAGCTTTGTGCAAGCCGTGCATAACATAGACCTTCGAGTGGGGGCAATACATAAAGAACTATTGTCTTGTTATGTGTTGGAGGGCCTTCCCACTCCTATTGTGTTGGGACTTCCTTGGTTAACTAAACATAACCCAGTTATTAATTGGCAATCCAGGGAGATAAGCCAGTGGGGTGAATTTTGCAATAGTAACTGCATGAACACGGTCATCGGTGCGGTCGTGCCTAGAACCTTACCTCCTTTTCTGGAGGACTTTGAGGATGTGTTTTCAGAGGAAGGGTGTCAAGAATTACCTCCTCATCGCGCATATGACTGTGCTATAAAATTGCTTCCTGATGCTAAGTTACCAAAATCTAGGTTATATAACCTTTCTGGTCCTGAGAGGCAAGCTATGAAGGATTATATTTCGGAAAGTCTGGCCAAGGGGCATATTAGACCTTCATCTTCTCCAGTGGCCGCGGGGTTCTTCTTTGTGAAGAAAAAAGATGGAGGCCTACGCCCTTGCCTGGATTTCCGTGAGCTTAATCGGATTACGGTCCGAGATCCGTATCCGCTCCCACTTATTCCTGATCTCTTCAATCAGATTGTGGGCGCCAAATGGTTCTCTAAGTTGGATCTCAGGGGGCGTATAATATGATTAGGATAAAGGAGGGGGATGAGTGGAAGACGGCGTTTAACACTCCGGAGGGACATTATGAGAACCTTGTCATGCCTTTCGGTCTGACTACTGCCCGGCGGTGTTTCAACATTTTGTTAATGACATCTTTCGCCACCTAGTGGGACAGTTTGTTGTCATTTATCTAGATGACATCTTAATTTACTCGCCGGATCTTGTGTCTCATCAGGAGCATGTGAGACAAGTGTTGCAGATCTTGCGAGACAATAAACTGTACGCCAAATGGGAGAAGTGTGTATTCGCCGTACAAGAACTTCAGTTTTTAGGATTCCTGGTGTCAGCTTCCGGTTTCCGTATGGACCCTGGGAAAGTGAAGGCTGTACTTGAATGGGATCGGCCAGAGGATCTTAAAGCACTGCAGCGTTTCCTGGGGTTTGCTAACTACTACCGGAAATTTATTCGTAATTTCTCATCCGTTGTCAAACCTCTCACTGACATAAAAAAAAAAGGGACGGATTTTTCTAGGTGGTCTGACAAAGCTTGTCAAGCATTTTCCTCCTTGAAAAAATGTTTTGCTTCAGCACCCATACTCATCCAACCTGATGCATCACAACCGTTCATTGTGGAGGTAGACGCATCTGACGTAGGAGTGGGTGCGGTATTATCTCAAGGTCCGTCCCCTGGTAAATGGCATCCGTGCGCTTTCTTCTCTAAAAAATTGTCGTCCGCCGAGAGGAATTATGATGTCGGCAATAGGGAACTCTTGGCCATTAAGTTGGCTTTTGAAGAGTGGCGTCACTTTTTGGAGGGGGCAGTCCACCCGGTCACCGTCATTACTGATCACAAGAACTTGCTGTATTTAGAGTCTGCAAAACGTCTGAATTCCAGACAAGCTAGATGGTCGTTGTTTTTTACCAGGTTTAATTTTGTCGTCACATATCGTCCTGGGTCAAAAAATGTAAAGGCTGATGCCTTATCTCGTAGTTTCCCGGGGGCCGGGAAGACGGATGACCCGGTTCCTATTCTTCAGGAGGGAGTTGTGGTGTCGGCTGTTTGCTCTGAGCTTGAGGAGGAGGTATTGGAGGCTCAGGGGACGCCCCTGTAGGACCTCCAGGGAGACTGTTTGTTCCAGATCAATTAAGACAAAAGGTTATCGAGGCACATCATAATTCTGCTTTGGCAGGACACCCAGGGAGTAAAGCAACTGTAGATCTCGTTTCTCGCCGGTTTTGGTGGCCTAACTTAAATAAAGAGGTGGTAACTTTTGTCGCGTCCTGTGGGGTATGTGCGCGCTCTAAGACCCCACATACCCGTCCGTCTGGGGCCCTTTTACCGTTGAAAATCCCGGAGCGTCCATGGACCCATCTGTCTATGGACTTCATTACGGACCTCCCTCCGTCTTCAGGTAAAACTGTCATACTAGTTGTAGTTGACAGGTTCAGCAAAATGGCACATTTTATTGCTCTTCCTGCTCTTCCTAATGCTAAAACTCTGGCGCAGGTGTTCATTGGGGAGATTGTGAGACTTCACGGGTTGCCTTCCGATGTGGTGTCGGATCGGGGTTCTCAGTTTGTGTCCAAATTCTGGAAGGCATTTTGTTCTCGTCGGGGGATGCAGTTGTCATTTTCTTCGGCTTTTCATCCGCAGACCAATGGTCAGACAGAGCGTCTGAATCAGAGCTTAGAGACATATCTCTGGTGTTTTGTCTCAGAGAACCAAGAGGACTGGTCTTCTTTCTTGCCTCTGGCAGAGTTCGCTCTTAACAATAGGCGGAGCGAGTCCACTGGTAAGTCCCCGTTTTTTGGGGCATATGGTTTTCACCCCCAGTTTTGTACTTTCAATGGGGGGGGCTCTTCTGGGTTCCTGAGGAGGAACGATTTTCGTCGTCACTTGCTTCAGTGTGGAGAGGAGTGCTTAATAATCTGAGCACTATGGGGAACCGATACAAACGTATGGCTGATAGGAGGAGAGTGTCTGGTCCGGACCTAAGTGTGAACGATCTGGTATGGTTGTCTACCAAGAATATAAAACTTAAGGTTCCCTCCTGGAAACTCGGTCCCAGATTCATCGGGCCATACAGGATCAGTTCAATAATTAATCCGGTGGCTTTCCGTCTTGACCTCCCTCCTACGTTTAAAATCCACAATGTGTTCCACAAATCGTTGCTTAAGAGGTACGTGGCACCAGTTATACCGTCACCTCTACCTCCTCCTCCAGTGGTGGTCAATGGTAATTTGGAGTTTCAGGTATCGAAGATCATTGACTCACGTCGGAATCGCCGGTCCCTTCAGTACCTTGTTCATTGGAGGGGGTATGGTCCTGAGGAGAGGATGTGGGTTTCTGCGTCGGATATTAACGCAGACCGATTGGTTCGGGCCTTCCACACTACTCAGATAGACCAGGCCCTGAGGGTCCAGAGGCCCCTCGTAGAAGGGGGGGTACTGTCATGGGTGTGTCGCGGCGGAGATCGTCGCAATTGCACACCCTGACTTCGCACAGCTGAGTTTCTGGTGCTGGGTGTTTTTCGGCACTGAGGGAGTTAATTCTTTCTCTCTCGGTGCTGGACTGACCAGCCTCGCCCAGCTGCGATTGATGTTTTGTTAATTAGCTTCCTTCATATACCTGCTGGTCTGCTGGGGAAGTGCCGGTGAAAGCATTCATTCAGACCAGCAGAGCGGATCGTTTCTGAGAAGACTTAAGCTAAGAGTGCCTGTTGTGGTTTTTCCTCTCCTCGCTTATTGTTTATCTCCTTTACCTTTTGTGTTCCTCTGTAGTGGAAGTTTTGTATGCAAGACAGTGTTTTCTTTACCCCTTGTCTGTTTCGTTTGTCTAAGACTGTGTGTAAGCTGTGACCTGCCCATTCCCTGTGGTGGTAATCAGGGTCCTTCTCAGGACTAGATTACAGTGGTCAGGGATCTACAGGAGACAGGGTTACGCTGGTGGCCTGGACCTCTGTACCATTAACAGTACCTCCAGGTAGAGGGACTAGTCAGGACCCCAGTTCAGGGTCAGCTTAGACCCCGGTCCACCTCTATCCAGAGACAGCGTGACACGTACACAGTATAGACCCACAATTCATAGGATATTATGTCAGGTAAGACATTGCTGGCAGATACTATGTATACATTGTAAGCTTTTCAGGGGATATAGCTCTGAGATCGCCGTCCGGGTAGACGGAATGGCATAGAAACAGTTCATTCAGAGACAGCAGTTCTGGTAAAAACTGGCCGCAACCAGCTTTATTAAAGTCTACAGCAAACAGATAAAACAAATCATAAACATAAGACCTGGGCTTGTTCAGCCACTTACTACACTTAGATAGTGTAGCGCCCGCGTCCCTGCCTGCTGCCAGACAGGGACGTCGCTCTCCTCACCTGCGCTCAGCGTCCTCAGTGTTCCCAGCCTCCTCTGCGCCTCTGGCATCCTCGGCGTCCTCCTTCCGCCCTGCTGGTCCCGCGCGCTCCTTCCCTGCTGCTGGCCTTAGGGCGCGCGCCCGCACCCTCCCCCGCTCTTAAAGGAGCCGCGCGCATTTTCCAAATCAGTCTCCAGCCAATGCTGGTGGACTCCACCCTATATTAAGGGCTTCCTCCTTAATGGAGGTGCCCGAGCAATGTTGTTTCTGTGCAGTCTAACTCTGCTTCAGTCATCAGCTCCTGTTTCCAGTTGCCTGCCTGTTACCTGTCTGTTTGCCTGTCGGCCATCTGACTGCAGCTCTATCCAGAGGTTCGGACATCTTCAGCAGAGATCCCCGGCTGTTGCCTGCTCACCTGGAGCGATCATCTGCCATCCGACTGCAGCTCTATCCAGAGGTTCGGACATCATCTGCGGAGATCCCCGGCTATTGCAGAGACTCTTGCCTGCTCACCTGGGAGCGATCATCTGCCATCCGACTGCAGCTCTATCTAGAGGTTCGGACATAATCAGCAGAGATCCCCGGCTATTCCAGAGACTCTTGCCTGCTCACCTGGGAGCGATCATCTGCCATCCGACTGCAGCCTACCAGGAGGCTCCACCAGCTCAGGTCGTATATGCCTGTTTGTCTAGAGACTGCCTTGGTCACTTACCATGACAAACCTGCCTGTCCAGAAACTGCCCTGGTCACTTGCCGTGACAACCTGCCTGCCCAGAGACTACCCTGGTCACTTGCCGTGACAAACCTGCCTGCCCAGAGACTGCCCTGGTCACTTGCCGTGACAACCTGCCTGTCCAGAGACTGCCCTGGTCACTTGCCATGACAACCTGCCTGTCCAGAGACTGCCCTGGTCACTTGCCGTGACAACCTGCCTGTTCAGAGACTGCCCTGGTCACTTGCCGTGACAACCTGCCTGCCCAGAGACTGCCCTGATCACTTGCCGTGACAAACCTGCCTGCCCAGAGACTGCCCAGGTCACTTGCCGTGACAACCTGCCTGTCCAGAGACTGCCCAGGTCACTTGCCGTGACAACCTGCCTGTCCAGAGACTTCCTTGGTCACTTGCTGTGACAACCTGCCTGTCCAGAGACTGCCTGGCTAATTGCCGTGATTCCCTGTCCTATTCCCGGATGCCACCCGCTCTCTTGCAAGTAAATTGTCTTGTATAATAAAGCTTAGTGGTTCCACCAACCAGACCCGTTTCCGTCAGTGGTTCCACCTACCAGACCTGTTACAGTTTGCTCGGGCCATGGAACCCGGTGGCACCCAAACCCCTTCACTTCCGGAACTGTGTCATGAGCTGTCTCGCCAAAGGTCTCAACAGGAGGCTATCCTGGGTCACCTGCGGAACGTCAATTCCCGCTTGGACACTCTGAATCCATCACCAGCAACCACCGCTGGAGCCATGACTCATAATCCGGCAGTCCCGCTGACTCCCTATTCCATGGTTTCCATTCCCGTCCCCGACTTTCAGCTCCTCCTAGGTATGGAGGCGACCCTGTTATGGCTCGGGTTTCATTAACCAGTGCACCCTGCATTTCGAACTCCTGGCACACCAGTTTAATTCTGACCGGGCCAAAATTGCCTTCATCATGTCCCATCTCACCGGAGAGGCTCTGGCCTGGCTTAATCCTCTCTGGGAGAGAGAAGATCCTCTGGTGTCAGACCTGCCTGCTTTTCTCTCGGCCTTCCGAAGGGTATTCGACGAACCTGGACGGAAGACCTCCTCTGCATCATCTCTGTTGCGTCTCCGTCAGGGAAGTCTCACCGTTGGTCAATATGCCATACGGTTCCGTACTCTAGCCTCAGAACTGGCTTGGGACAATGAAGCTCTAATTTCGGTCTTCTGGGAGGGTCTGTCCGGCCGTATTAAAGACGAACTTGCCGGTCGGGACATTCCAACCTCGCTTGATGATTTAATAAATCTTGCCAATCGAATTGATCTACGGTTCCAGGAACGAGCCAAAGAGGTCACCCGTGAAAAAAAGTTTCCTCATTTAACCCCTTCCGTTTCTCCCCAGGTGCACACTGCTGAGCCTATGCAGGTCGACCAGACCAAGATGGTCAAAGCCCGTCAGGACTCACGCCGTGCCGAGAAAAGTTGCTTCTACTGCGGCAGTAAGGAGCACTGGATCCGAACCTGTCCGGAGAAGTCGGGAAACGCCTGTGTCTAGGTTCGCTCGAGAGGTCAATCTAGACAAAAATAAATCCTCTTCATCTCTGCTGCTCTCGGTCTCAATTCTTCTCGGTAAGAACCGTTACTTCGAGATGGCCCAACTTGATTCTGGAGCAGCTGGGAATCTCGTGTCACAGGCTCTAGTAGAGAAGTATCGCATTCCCACCAAACCTCTTGTTGAACCAGTATCTGTTGCTGCTGTGGATGGGGGTCTCCTACCTCGTCCCATCCGACTTATCACCGAAGCCATAACCCTGCAGGTGGGAATGTTGCATTCTGAGAGCATCTCGTTTCATGTTTTACCTGGACTCTCTCATGCTTTCTTACTAGGTCTGCCTTGGCTCCAAAAACATGCACCCGTGCTCGACTGGCAGAATGGAGAGATTCTTCGCTGGGGACAGGACTGTCATAAAACGTGTCTGGTGCCTGTCCATCCCGTCCGTTCTTCTCCTACACCTGCTAATCTACCAGGACTCCCGATTCCATATTGGTCATTTGCTGATGTCTTCAATAAAAAGGAAGCAGAGACATTACCCCCGCATAGACCATATGATTGCCCGATCGACCTGCTACCCGGTACCACGCCTCCCCGTGGGCGTATTTACCCGTTGTCCGCTGCTGAGACCAGGTCGATGTCCGAATATATCGAGGAGAACTTAGCAAAAGGATTCATCCGGAAATCTACCTCCCCAGCGGGAGCAGGTTTCTTCTTCGTAAAAAAGAAGGACGGATCTCTCCGTCCCTGTATTGACTACAGAGGCCTAAATTTGATCACGGTGAAGAATAAGTACCCTCTTCCGCTCATTCCAGAATGTGTTTGATCGTCTTAGAGGGGCTAGAGTCTTCACCAAACTAGATCTTCGTGGAGCATACAACCTGGTTCGTATCCGTCGAGGAGATGAATGGAAGACGGCATTCAACACCCGGGACGGCCACTACGAGTACTTGGTGATGCCCTTTGGTCTCTGTAATGCTCCAGCAGTCTTTCAGGAGTTGGTCAATGACATCTTCCGGGACCTCCTCTACTTCCCTGCGTTGTGGTGTACCTTGACGACATCTTGGTCTTCTCTCCGGATCTTCAGTCTCACCGGAGGGATGTTCGTCAGGTTCTGCTCAGGCTCAGGCAGAATCACCTCTTCGCCAAATATGAGAAGTGCCTCTTTGAGCAGACATCGCTTCCGTTTCTGGGCTACATCATTTCTCAGACAGGCCTACGAATGGATCCGGAGAAATTGTCTGCCATCGAGAAGTGGCCCCGACCGGAGGGGTTGAAGGCCATTCAGCGGTTCCTGGGATTTGCCAACTATTACCGTCTCTTCATACCGCACTTCTCTTCCAGGACTGCTCCAATCTCCGCGCTCACCCGCAAGGATGCTAACCCCAAACAGTGGACGCCCGAAGCAGAGGAGGCCTTCCTTTCTCTAAAACAGGCCTTCTCTTCCGCTCCAGTGCTGCATCGCCCGGATGGCAACAAGCAGTTCTTCCTGGAGGTGGACGCTTCCTCTGCTGGAGCCGGAGCGGTACTTACCCAAAAAGCTTCATCCGGGAGGATGGTATCCTGCGGTTTCTTCTCCAAACTCTTCTCCTCCTCCGAGCGCAACTACTCCATAGGAGACCGAGAGTTATTGGCCATCAAGTTGGCATTGGAGGAGTGGCGTTACCTACTCGAAGGGGCTCTTCATCCGGTAATCATTTACACGGACCACAAGAATCTGGCATACCTCCAGCATGCCCAGAGACTTAACCCTCGCCAAGCCCGGTGGTCCTTGTTTTTTGCCCGCTTCGATTTTCTTTTGCATTTTCGCCCAGCTGACAAAAACATCAAGGCGGATGCCTTGTCTCGGTCTTTCCTGGTGTCGATCTCGAGGAGGAACCTAAGCATATCATCGATCCCGCCAGAGTGATGCAGGTGGCTCCCGTGAGTTTAAATCGTCTCCCTCCTGGTAAGACGTTCGTATCAGAAACTGATCGGAAGAGAATCCTACATTGGGTCATTCATCTAAACTCGCTGGCCACGCTGGTCAAAAAAAGACCCTCCAACTCATTACCCGGCATTATTGGTGGCCTACCCTGCACAAAGACGTAATAGACTTTGTTTCTGCCTGTGTTTCCTGTGCCCACAACAAAGTTCCGAGACACCTGCCTACCGGCCGTCTTCTTCCGCTTCCTGTACCCGCTGCCCCCTGCAGCAATACCCATGGACTTCATTACTGATCTTCCGTCTCTGCTGGTTGTACTTCATTTGGGTGGTCACTGACCGCTTTTCCAAGATGGCTCACTTCATTCCTCTGCCAGTCTTCCGTCTGCACCCGATTGGCTAAGACTTTATCCGCCACATCTTCCGTCTCATGGTCTGCCTCGTCACATTGTCGATCGTGGGGTTCAGTTCACCTCACGTTTCTGGAGAGCCACTTGTAATTGCTAGACGTCACCCTGGATTTTTCCTCCGCTTACCACCCACAGTCCAATGGACAAGTTGAACGAATAAATCAGAATTTGACCATTATCTTCGACACTTCGTTAATGCCCACCATTCTGACTGGGTGGAGCTCCTCCTTGGGCCGAATTCTCCTACAATAATCATGAGAGCGAATCTTCCACCAAGTCTCCGTTTTTGTAGTCTTCGGTCAGCACCCTCTGATCCCTGTCCCTGTTTCCATCTCTGTGGACAATCCAGCTGCGGAATCTCTGGTTAGAGAATTCTCCTCCATCTGGGAGAGTACCCGTCCGCACTCATTCAGTCATCCGAGCGCATGAAAAGACATGCTGACAAAAACGTCTGGATCCCTCAATTCCGTCCTGGGACAAAGTCTGGCTTTCGTCCAAATATGTTCGACTCAAAATTCGTCCTACAAGTTAGGTCCTCGGTTCATCGTCCTTTGAGATCATTAGTCAGATCAACCCGGTGTCCTATAAATTGAAACTCCCGGCCAATTTGCGAATTCCTAATTCTTTTCATGTATCTCTCCTCAAACCTGTGTTCTTAACTCTTTTTTTAAGTCTACAGGTACACCTCTTGCTCCAGTGTCTGCTGATGATGAATTTGAGGTAGAGAACATTCTGCCACAAAAAGGGTAGAAAAAAGACTTATTTTTGGTGGATGAAGGGTTTGGTCCTGAGAGAGAACCTGGGAACCTCGGAGAACATCCATGCCCCTCTCATCCTAGCTAAATTTTTTCTGGCCTAAGAGGGGGCCTAAGGGGGGGTACTGTAGCGCCCGCGTCCCTGCCTGCTGCCAGACAGGGACGTCGCTCTCCTCACCTGCGCTCAGCGTCCTCAGTGCCCCAGCCTCCTCTGCGCCTCTGGCATCCTCGGCGTCCTCCTTCCGCCCTGCTGGTCCCGCGCGCTCCTTCCCTGCTGCTGGCCTTAGGGCGCGCGCCCGCACCCTCCCCCGCTCTTAAAGGAGCCGCGCGCATTTTCCAAATCAGTCTCCAGCCAATGCTGGTGGACTCCACCCTATATTAAGGGCTTCCTCCTTAATGGAGGTGCCCGAGCAATGTTGTTTCTGTGCAGTCTAACTCTGCTTCAGTCATCAGCTCCTGTTTCCAGTTGCCTGCCTGTTACCTGTCTGTTTGCCTGTCGGCCATCTGACTGCAGCTCTATCCAGAGGTTCGGACATCTTCAGCAGAGATCCCCGGCTGTTGCCTGCTCACCTGGGAGCGATCATCTGCCATCCGACTGCAGCTCTATCCAGAGGTTCGGACATCATCTGCGGAGATCCCCGGCTATTGCAGAGACTCTTGCCTGCTCACCTGGGAGCGATCATCTGCCATCCGACTGCAGCTCTATCTAGAGGTTCGGACATAATCAGCAGAGATCCCCGGCTATTCCAGAGACTCTTGCCTGCTCACCTGGGAGCGATCATCTGCCATCCGACTGCAGCCTACCAGGAGGCTCCACCAGCTCAGGTCGTATATGCCTGTTTGTCTAGAGACTGCCTTGGTCACTTACCGTGACAAACCTGCCTGTCCAGAAACTGCCCTGGTCACTTGCCGTGACAACCTGCCTGCCCAGAGACTACCCTGGTCACTTGCCGTGACAAACCTGCCTGCCCAGAGACTGCCCTGGTCACTTGCCGTGACAACCTGCCTGCCAAGACTGCCTGGTCACTTGCCGTGACAACCTGTCTGTCCAGAGACTGCCCTGGTCACTTGCCGTGACAACCTGCTGTTCAGAGACTGCCCTGTCACTTCCGTACAACTTGCCTGCCCAGAGACTGCCCTGATCACTTGCCGTGACAAACCTGCCTGCCCAGAGACTGCCCAGGTCACTTGCCGTGACAACCTGCCTGTCCAGAGACTGCCCAGGTCATTTGCCGTGACAACCTGCCTGTCCAGAGACTTCCTTGGTCACTTGCTGTGACAACCTGCCTGTCCAGAGACTGCCTGGCTAATTGCCGTGATTCCCTGTCCTATTCCCGGATGCCACCCGCTCTCTTGCAAGTAAATTGTCTTGTATAATAAAGCTTAGTGGTTCCACCAACCAGACCCGTTTCCGTCAGTGGTTCCACCTACCAGACCCGTTACAGATAGATTTCCCTATCTATCCGGTCCCGACTCTAACAGCCTGGGCCAAAACAACACAAATGTTCAGCATTTACCAGCATGGAGTTTCACAGAGTCTCCTCCTTGTGTCTGAAGGCACCTTCAACGTCCAGACTTGAGAGAGCTCCCCTCCTATTCAGCACTATCCAAAATGGTTTTCTCACAGAGACTACTCCTGTGTCCGGGTACATCGAGCACCCAGACTGAGATAGCTCAAACTCCTGGAGACCCTTCTTGTGCCTGGCCCTCCCTGTCCAGACTAAGCGAGCTCTCTGACTGTGTTCGCAGACACCTACTTCTGGTCTTGCAACGAAGAGATTCCCTGTATTCTTCCTTTTACTTCATTGATTTTCTCACGAAGATGCTCATGGCTTTCTCACACTCCTTCATCACAGTTTGGAGTTTTTTCTGAGCAGTAATCAATTCATCTGGTACCTGTTGGACGTCCTTTATGTCTTCGGCCCCTTCTTCAGGCTCTTCTGGTAGAACATGCTCAGACCCCTACCGTCAGTCTTACATTCTACCTCTTCAGTCACAACATTATGGTCTCCAGTATCTCCATTTATTCCAGCTCTCAAGTTCTCCTTGATAGCTGCATCTGTATACTCAGAACCCGCCGGATTCTTCTCTTTCACCACGTTCTGCATCCCATCTGAGCTCCGTGTGTCTGCAGCGGCAACGGAATGACACACCGCTTTTCCCATTTGTTGGGACGTGCTCCGATGTAGACTCCATGAAAGTGCGCTTGAGCTCACCAATGCCAGCCTGATGTCTCAAAATCTCATCTTGTGATTTATCCAGATCCTTGGTATCACTCGGGAACACTGCTGGGCTCCGGGCGCCGAACTTCCAGCCTGAGCTTCCGAATTGCAGCTACTGATCCGGACCGTAACCTGTCCACGCCGCTGTCTTCGGCAGAAACAGATTCCTGGACAGAGTCAGTCCCCATATCTTCAGTCTTGTTCCTCACAGCTTCACTTGAGACCTCAGCTTCTGATGAGGCATCTGGCTTGGTGACCACCACTTCCATGGCTTTTTCCCACTCTGCAGCATTACCTTCAGAGTCCTGGGCATGATGCAGCTCCATACCATACATTGATAACTTCTCATCTTCAACAGCATCCACTTGTGCTGTGTTCAGTTTCAGAGTCCTGCCTTTAAAGCTCAGCTCTCCTCCTTTCACCTTAGTCTTCGCCAGGGAACCGGCCAACTGTAAAACTCTTCAGATGCCATCTTCTGTCCGGCTGTAAGGTCAGCATCAGCTTTCTTCTCAGGACTCTCAACCTCCTCTGCTACCATGCCTTCCTCATTTGCACTGGTTGCTTTATGGTCATCAGATGATTCACTATCACTACTACTATCCCTGTCTGACCCCTTTTTCCAGCCACATCTGGCTCACTTTCAGGTTTACACTTCATTTTCTTTCACATCCTGCTCACTGTCAGGGCTATACAATTCATTCTCATTCACATCCTGCTCACTTTCAGGGTTATACACTTCATTTTCATTCACATCCTGCTCACTGTCAGGGTTATACAATTCATTCTCATTCACATCTTGATCTGGAACCTTATTTTAACATGTCATCCACAACATTAACTTCACCATCTGGTCCCTCAAGTATGTGACTATGTGACAACCCCAGCACTATACTTCTATATAGCTCAGGTACTAGGAGCTGGCTCACCGACCTCTCCTGGACTTCAGTGTCCCTATACAACAGGTGAGTGTTATGGCAACATGAGGAAACCTCTCCTCAGAGCCAGGCTCTTGGGAAACCTCATTTAGAAACATTTATATTTTCCTGGGCCGTTTTAAGAGAGGGGTCTCGCCCCTGCTCACTCTCAAAATTGTCACAGGACACAGGTAAGTCAGGGACACTCGGTTCCCGAGAACCACCATCCTCGTCTCCCCAACATCACCTGCAAAGGAATTTCATCATTATTATCAATATCATTATCATGATTATGATCAGTATCATCACCACTATCATGATCATCATCATTATCATTATCAGCATCAGCATCATTATCATGGTCATCATCATTATCATGATCATCATCATCATTATCATTATCATCATCATCATTATCACATAAGTTTAAACGGCCCACTAGCATTGTGTTCCGCCCCTCGGGACTGCGCACCCTCAATAGGAGCTTCATCACACTGTCCATCAGAAACATTTTTCCCCAGAGATCCTTAGATCGGGGAAAGTCATTATCCAATATGACGGGGTGCCACCAGGTTCTTCACTACTCCACTTCACATGAAAATTCACGACATCTCCAACACTGCCCATCACACTTTTCCACCCACATGTCCCCTCGGGCCCTGAACCCGTTATCAGCATACCCCATGTCCCCAACAGCTGGAACGCTCTTACCGCGAGAGTTCAGCGTCCGGGAACTCTGAAGTGACGACCTCTCAGACGGCTGGTCACGGAGACAGTCTTTGCTGGCGAAGGCCTTCTCCATCAGGCTGACCAGACGATTTGGCGTCCTGGTGGTCTCCTTGTCTGACCTCTGGCTGTACCTCAGGAGGACATGCTCGGGTGTAGCGGTTCACTATCACCTTTCCAACTCCATAATCAGGTTTGCTGACTGCAGACTCCCAACTGCATCTCCAGTCATGAACTTCCCTGGCACGGGCTGTCACCGTAACACCCAGCCGGGTAAGAATCTCCGCTTTCAGATTGGCATAGTCTTGGCTGTCCTGCTCGCTCAGGTCAGCATAGGCCCTTTGGGGTTCTCCATCAGATAGGGTGCGACCATCATGGCCCATTCAGATAGGGGCAGATTCTCCTTCTCTGCCAGTCCCTCAAACCTAGTGGATATACCTCCACATCATCACGAGGTGTCATCTTTTTCAGGGACCGTCTTACCGCCTTCTTTACAGCGGACAATGCAGGTGACTTTGCAACATTATTTTGGGACGATGTGCTGCAAGTCTTTGTAGTGCTGCAACCTGCTCAAAAAACAACCGGTTATTCTCCTGCTGCTGCTGCAGGATTTGCTGCTGGGCCTGCTGCATGCGCTGCTGGTGCTGCAGGCGCTGACGCTCCATGCTCTGCTGCATGCCCGCTGGGCCTGGACCAGGTACTCAACGAGCTCCTCCATACTGCCGGACTTATCTGTCTCAACCACGGCAGTCTTATGTTGCACATTAACTTGCGCCATTTGTTCAAACAGCGCCTCCATGCTGTCATCCATGCTGTCAGACTTCTCTGTCTCAACAACGACAGTCTTCACTCAAGACATACACACTCCACAGTCTTTTCCACAGAAATTCAGCTTTGCTGTGCAGACACTTTTTTTTTTTCTCTGCAAATTCTATTAGGGCCACTGTCTCTTTAAGACTGCTCCAATAGACGTTTCTCTTTGCTGACACACTTTTTTTTTTCTCTGCAAACTTTATTAGGGCCACTGTCTCTTTAAGACTGCTCCAACAGACGTTTCTCTTCTTTTTTTTTTCTCTGACACACTTTTTTTTTTCTCTCTCTGCTGCTGCTTCAACAGACTTCACCTTTATTGCTGTCTCTAAGCCACTGTGCTGCACGCACATTCCAGCACCAATTGTATCAGCCACTGTGCTGCCCCAGCATTCTCCGCCAATTGTAAGCTTTTCAGGGGATATAGCTCTGAGATCGCCGTCCGGGTAGACGGAATGGCATAGAAACAGTTCATTCAGAGACAGCAGTTCTGGTAAAAACTGGCCGCAACCAGCTTTATTAAAGTCCACAGCAAACAGATAAAACAAATCATAAACATAAGAACCGGGGCTTGTCCAGCCACTTACTACACTTAGATAGATTTCCCTATCTATCCGGGTCCCGACTCTAACAGCCTGGGCCAAAACAACACAAATGTTCAGCATTTACCAGCATGGAGTTTCACAGAGTCTCCTCCTTGTGTCTGAAGGCACCTTCAACGTCCAGACTTGAGAGAGCTCCCCTCCTATTCAGCAGCTATCCGCATGGATTCTCACAGAGACTACTCCTGTGTCCGGGGTACATCGAGCACCCAGACTGAGATAGCTCAAACTCCTGGAGACTCCTTCTTGTGCCTGGACTCCCTGTCCAGACTAAGCGAGCTCTCTGACTGTGTTCGCAGACACCTACTTTTGGTCTCCTAATTAACGCTGAATGGTTTCAGGCCTGAGTGCAAGTGTGTACTGAATGTAGGGTGTAGTGACCTTTCTCTACCACTAGGTTTACAAAGCCACACATTTCCCTTATACCATACAGCACAGTACCTAGGTGAAATGTACACCCCATTCGACACATATTCCTTCACTGTCTCACAACATGTTGATATTTTCTATTATATGTAATATAGAATGTTGTCACATTAGATATAGGTTACTATCATAGAATATATCTGTTATACGTCGTGACACGCAGGTCTTCCGCCTGCGTGTTTGTAAGCATAGTGGAGACGGGATTTCTTGAAATCCCCTCCACTATGCTGTCACATCTGGACGCTGCGTGTTTGACGCTGCGCCAACGCACGGCGTCAAACACGCAGCAATTCCGGACTGTTTCCTGATAGTGGAAACATACCCTCAAAATTGACCCAGTAATTAACATGCAAACCACCCTTGGGGGTTAAGGGGTTAAGTATTTACTGGTTTTTGATATATAATTGATGACCTACTAATGTGTATACCTGTCTAGGTACACTTATTATCACTTTTTCCATGGCGTTTTACCCATGTTTTCCATTTTTATATGTGTTTGTTCTTATTGTATTTTATGTCTCTCTTTTTCTTTATTAATAAAGACTGCTTTGATTTTATTGGCTTGCATCGCTCTATATTGGTGTTTAATTTGCAGACTTTATTATATACCTAAAATGTAAAAACAAATAAGAAGAAAAAGAAACACAATTTTCTCTATCTTAGGCAGGGGTCAGTTGGGAGATAATCTTGAAAAAGTGATTGTCTACATGGATATGGTATCTTCTTTTTTTCAGTTAAAGGGTGCCGTCATCATGAAAATTCCGTCCAATCTGCCGGCACCATGAGAGCAAGGGGAGCAGAGCAGCTGGTTACACCGTTTTGTGAGAAATTATTTAGTATAATCTGTATTTAAATCATTCAATCCTCTGCTCTTTCTGTTATTTTCAGTCCTGTAGGCCGTCCTATCAGTGACTGACAGCTATCTCTCTATGCACACTTATACAGAGATTGCTATCAATCACTGATAGGACGGCCTACAGGACTGAAAATAAGAGAAAGAGCAGAGGATTGAATGATTAAAACACAGGTTATACTGATCTTTTCTCACAAAATGATTTACCAATCTGTACAGTTCACTCTGCTCTATGGCATATTTTCTGCTGATTAGACTACATTTTCATGGTGACAGGTTTTCATTAAGGTTAATAAAAGTTTTATACATAAAAAACCTTTTAATGCTTCCTGTAGTGTTGTCTGCAGGTAGGCAGAACATTATTGGGCCAATTCAGTAATTAATACAGCAGAAAATGGGCAGCAGTTCTTACCTGCCCAGGTCACCAAACAGGATGCAGCAAACCCATATAGTAAAGATGGAGGCAACCCAGGTGCAAAATACTAACAAGACAACCACTCACAACCTACCAATTCATGGAGGGCTTGTTAGGCGGAGACCTGGGCAGGTAGGCACTGCTGCCCCCTTTTCTGCTGTATTAATTAATGTATTTTTGGAAGATTTTTAGTCTCTTTTTGTGGCTTTGCTATTAAGTTTAGTGTTAGGACTCGGAAGTGTGAGGACCCTTGGCGAGGGTAGCAAGCTTGCATATCTTCGAAAATATATTAACCAATACCTCACATATTTATATGTATTTTTTTGCACTTTACTTTTCAGTGTGCAGCCAGGCCCAGCACGTTAGGTCTTGTATACTAGGGTGTCCACATGGGATGCATTTAGATAGTACTGGGCAGCCCACCTGATCGAATAGCATAGGCGTGACTAATAGGCTGAAAACCAGACACTGTGCATTACCTGCATGTGAACAGGGACCTATGCAAACCTCTTTTGTGCAATCCACTTCACCCACACTCCTCGCTCTGGCAACAGACATGGTGGAGGCGTGGGTTTCCTTCTTTCTAATAACTGCTCCTTCAACCCTATCCAACCCCCACTGTTGTGAATGGGTTTGAGATGAGTTTCTGAGCAGAGGCTCCCTCTGGTGGTTACAAGCGGTGCTAGTGAGGATTGTGAGGACTGGGAATCAGGTGTTACTGACTGGTCTTATATAAGGGAGTCATTTCCCATCGGGTTGCCGGTGATCAATTGTTCTGGTCTGAATCCTCATTCCATTTCCCTTGTAGCCTGCTGTGTCGTGTCTGCATCTCCTGCTTACAGATAAGACTTTTGCTTCTTTTGTGTTTTGCTATATTTTTGCATTTTGTCCTGCACCCTTTTTTGGGGGCCTTCAGGGTCCCCTCCGGGGGCTTCTGCCCTCTCAGTTTAGTTCAGCCACTGAGTTTTGTTCTTTGCTTTTTCCACTTTTTCAGTGGCTGCTGTTTTGATTTTGTTACACCAAGAATAATTTAGGTGGTAGAGGTCGTGTGATCTCAGTGATTTTGAAATTAGTAGAGTTGGTGCTTTTCAGGGTTTTCTGGGATTGCAGTAAGTAACCCTTCCTATCCTTTTCTATTTAGATAGTTTGGGCCCCAGCGTTTGCTCATACTATTTTCTTTCTGTGTCAGTATTTCCTCTTGTCTAACCGCCATTACATGTTTGGGGGCTTTCTGTTATCTTTGGGGTTCGGCTCCGGGCAGATAGCTTTCCTATTTCTATCTTTAGGTGTAGTTAGTTTTCTCAGGCTGTGACGAGGCGTTAGGACCAACGTAGGAACGCTCCACGGCTGCCTCTAGTTGTGGTGGTTAGTCAGGGTACTGCAATCTCATAGATTCCAACTGCTCTGGTGTATTGCCTTTTTTACTTGCACTCTCATGCTACCGAAACATAACAGTATCACCGGCCAAAAAATTGAAAATTGTATGGTACTCACAGAAGGGAAAAAAATATTGTGAAAGAAAAAAGGTTGTCGAGTTGTCAGAGGATATTTTTCTGTTTGTTGCATTTTTTTTTTTCCTCTGTATCTCTGGTGCTGGGGAGGATCTTTTCTCCCAATGGGTTTGCACAGTTGTCTGGCCGTGTGGATCAGCTTGCCCTGAGGTTCAGAGTATGCTGCATATCTTGCTAGGTTGCCTATTGTGGAACCTAGGATCCCATGCCAGATTTGTTTTTAGGGGATCGAGCTAAGTTTCAGAATTTCAAAAATAATTGTAAATTGTTTTTTGCCTTAAAATCTAAGTCCTCAGGAAACGCAGCGCAGCAGGTTTCAAATTAATCTCTCTCCTGCGCGGCGATCCTCAGGATTGGGCTTTTTCCCTGATCCTGGGGATCCTGTTTGAGTGATGTTGTGCGTTTTTCAGGCTTTGGGGTTATTGTACGATGAGCCTATGTCACTGATCAAGCTGAAAAAACCTTGTTGGCATTAAATCAGGGGTTGATGACGCTGAGTTATACTGCAAGATTCCGTAGGTGGGCAGTCCTGACCAAATGGAATGACGACGCTTTGGCGGCCCTTTTCCGAAGGGCTGTCAGATAATGTAAAGGATGTTATGGTGGGATTCCCTGTCCCCTCTGGTCTCAATGATTCTATGTCATTAGCGATTCAAATTGACAGACGTTTGCGTGAGCGGAGAAGTATGCGTGAATGGTGGTTGCCTTGTGAACCAGCTTCTGAACCCATGCAGTGTGATAGGTGGTGTCTGGGGCACAGCGTCATGAGTTTCGAAAGCGCAATGGGTTTTGTTTCTACTGTGGTGATGCCTCTCATGCTATTTCAGTCTGCCCTAAGCGGGGAAGAACGTTTTGCACGCTCAGTTGTCTTGGGTAGTGTTCAGACTAAGTTTTATTAAACTGTCACTTGATATGCTCTCGTCCTCATTTTCTGCTCAGGCTTTCGTTGATTCTGGGCAGCTATTAACCTGATGGATTATGATTTTTTCAAACATTGTGGGTTTCCCTTGATACCCCACAAAGTCTATTCCCCTACGGGGACGATTCTACCCCTTTGGCTGAGAAAAAAACCCTTTTCTACTCAGGTGATAAGGGTTGAACCTGAAACACCAGGGTGCTGCAAATTTTTGGTTCTATATATCTGCTGACATTATCGTGCTGGGTTTCCCTGGTTACAGTCTCATAATCCCTGTTTTGGATTGGAAATCTTGTCTGTAACCATTGGGGGCCCGCCAATGTGTTAATACCAACACTCCTGTTTTTTCTGCCCCCCCCCAGGCCAGGTTGTTCCTGATTTTTGTTTGATTTTTGAGTGTTTAGCGAAAGTAAATCTGCTCCTTGCCTCCATAGGAGCTATATGCGCTATTAAATTAGTGCGGGTAGTAAATTCCCTAAAGGTCGCCTTTTAACTTGTCTGTACCTAACATGACGCTATGGGTCTTTATCAAAATCATTGGGAAGGGGGCAATCAAAACCCCTTCACCCCCTTGGGCCGGTTTTTTTTTTTTTGGCCAAAAAAAAAGGGGTTTTTTTAAGGCCGTTATTATATCGTCTCTTAACAATATTACGTAAATTTTTAATACCCCCTTCCCTTGATTTTTTACCTGTTTTCCAGGGTGAAAAACCTACTTGGTTTCAAGCTTGACCTCGGGGGCGTAAAAACCTTATTCCATTTTTCCGGGGATGAAGGAAGACGGCATTCAAAAACCCCCGAAGGGCATTTTGAGTACCTAGTAAACCTTTTTTGGGGTCACTAATGCTCCTTCCGCTTCCAGTCCTTATGAAAAATTTTTTAGGATTTTGTGGAAAAAATTTCTGATTGTTTTTTGGATGATTTTATTTTTTCTAATGACTGGACCCAGGGAAACATGTTCGAACTTTTTCCAATTTTTGAGAGAGAATGCCTGTATGGAAGGATAAAAATGTTTTTTTGGCGTACAGAGATCTCATTTCTGGATTCATTTTGTCCCCACTTTTATTGAAGGCCCGGGGGCAAGGTTCAGGCCATCTGTGATTGGCCCCAAACCCACTTCATTAAAGGCCTTCAGAGTTTTTTTGGGTTTTGCCAATTTTTATCGAAATTTATTTGGGAATTTCTCGGTTTTTTAAAAACCCTTAACTGATTTGACCAGAAAGGGTTTTTTTGAGGGGTAATTCCCCCCCGGGGGCATCTCTGCATTTCGGAACTTAAGCAAATTCATCTGCCCTTTCTACGGCAGCCTGATGTTCTCTGCCATTTGGGGTGGAGGTTGATGCCCCTGAAATTGGGCAGGGGCCTTTTTTTCCCAAAAAGATCCAGAGACCTCAAAAAAAACCCTTGCCTTTTTTTTTCGAAAATTTTTCCTACTGAAAAATTATACGTAGGAAAGGGATTATGGCCATAAAATGGGCTTTTGAAGAGTGGAGACATTGGGGGGGAGCCAAACTCATGGGGGCCCCCACGGCCCTAAAAAATTGGTCATCTGGAATCTCCAAGCGAAACCAGCAGCCAGGTGGCCTTTTTTTTTAACCGTTTTAATTTTGTGGTTTCCTTTTTTCCTGGCACAAAAATTTTTAAGGCGGTGCCCTCCGGGGAGTTTCCTTGCGGACTCTCCGGGGTTTCTGATCCCCTGTTTTTAAAAGAGGGGTAGTTCTTTCCGCCTCTCCCAATTTTGACTTCTCGGAGGGGTGTCAGGAGGATAGGCCCGAGCGCGCCCTTTGGGGAAAATTGTTTGCCCGGACCAATGAAAAAGAGTCTGATGTCTGAATTCATTTCCGCATTGGCTGGCACCCGGGAAAATTTTTGGTACCGGAGGGTTTTAGCGGTCCTTTGGGGGCCTCCTTTTTCTCGGAGTCAGGGAATTGTGCACCCCGGGGGGTTTTGCTCTCGCTCCAAGCCTTGCTCTCTTTTTTAGGGTTTGTTGAGCCATTGCCTGCCCCCAAAAGAACCGGGCCCCCATATCTCTATGGATTTCATTTCCGTTTTTCCTTTTTTCTCAGAGAATACCACCATCTGGGAATTTTTGATGGTTTTTCCAAAATGATAATTTTGGCCATTACCAAATTTTGCCTTCTCCTCAATTGGGCCGTTGTTCCTTTTCGCACGTGGTTCTTTACAGGCATTCCTGAAACATTGTGCTGACAGAGGGTCCAGTTTGTTTCCAGATTTTGGGACTTTTTGTTAAAAACGGGGTGTTAATTGTCTTTTCCCCCCCGGCATTTCATCCTCAGACCCCAAGGTCAAACTGAGGAACAAACCCCACATTGGGGGCTTATCTAAGATGCTTTGTGTCTGCTGACAGGGGGACTGGGGGTCTTTTTGCCTTTTTGAGTTTGCTCTTAAAATAGGGTACCGCCCCCTTTTATTCCCCGTTTTTCTTTTAAACTGGGTTTCACCCCCGATTTTTCAGGCAACGGGGCTTCTGTCTGTCCAGGTGTTGACTCTGTTGTGGGCGTATAACAGATTTGGGCCAGGTATGGAGGGTTTTCCCCCTTTAGGAGAAGGCCCAGCGGTTTGCTAACCGCAAGGAGAGTCCTGGTTTAAAGTGGGGACTTGGCTGGTTTTTCCCAAAGAAATTCCCCGGGAGTCATTTAAATTTAAGCCCCGGTTTTTTTGGACCTTATAAGATCATGGGGGTTATTAAAAACCGTTTTTTTCGTTTGCTTTTTTCCCGGGACTTTTTAAATCATAACTGTTCCACAATCCCCTTTTGAAGAGGTTTTGAGCCGTGGTTCCCCCTGCGTGCCTCCTGACCCCGTTTGGTTGGGGCAATCTGGGTTTGGTTTTTAAAAAAATTGGATTCCGTTTTTTTTAAAGGAAACTCCAGTATTTGGTTAAAGGGAGGTTATGGTCAGGAAGACAATTCTTGGGTTTTCTTCGGACATCCTTTTTTAGGAGACTTTTTGTGCGACAAGAAACCTCCGACCGACTGGTTGGGGCAAATGAGGGTTCGGGACCCCCCCTCAAGGGGGGGTATGTTTTTAATGGGGGTTTAGATGAGTTAGAGAGGTCCCCCTTTTGGGGGTTACAAGGGGTAGTGAGGATTGTAGGACTGGGAACAGGTGTTACTGATGGTTTATATAAGGGGTTTTTTTTCCCCCAGGGTTCCGGGGATCAATTGTTCTGTTGAAAACCTTTTTTCCCTTTCCCTTGTAGCCCTGTGTCTGTCTGCATCTCCTGCTTAAGAAAAAATTTTTTTTTCTTTTTTTTTTTGCTAATTTTTGCATTTTGTTCCGCACTTCTTTTGGGGCCTTCGGGGGCCCCCCCGGGGGTTTTTTCCCTCTCAGTTTTGTTCACCACTGAGTTTTGTTCTTTTTCTTTTTTTTCCCTTTTTTTTGTGGCTGCGTTTTATTTTTTACACCGAGAATAAAATTGGGTAGAGGGGTGTGATCTCAAGGATTTTGAAATTAGTAAGTTGGGCTTTTTTGGGGTTTTTGGGATTGCGTAAGTACCCTTCCTACTTTTCTATTTAGATATTTGGGCCCCCCGTTTGCTCATTATTTTTTTCTGTGTCAGTATTTCCCCCTTTTCTAACCGCCATACATGTTTGGGGGGTTTTTTTTTTCTTTGGGGGGTTTTCCTCCCCGGGGCAGATTAGCTTTCCTATTTCTATCTTTAGGTGTAGTTTTTTTTTCAGGGGGTGACGAGGCGTTTAGGACCAACGTAGGAACGCCCCGGCGGGCCCATTGTGGTGGGTTTTTCAGGGTACGAATCTCATGTTTCCCCAAGCTCGGGTTTTTCTTTTTTATTGAAAATCCTCAGCTACCGAAACTAAACCCCACCCTCCTTCATCCTCTCTTCCTTTGAGGTCCAGCTGGCTTCTTCCTTTCCTCTGCGACATCCCCCCCATCTCATGGGTACCTTAAAACCCCCACTGACCCCCCACCCGACCCCAAACTCCTTTCACTTCTTCACCCTTTTGGGGCTACTCGTGGTCTCCACGCCACCCACACGAAAGACAACATTAGACCTATCTCACCCCCTCTGTTCCCCTTTAATCTCACAATCTCCCCCCTTTCCCCCCATCAGCCACCCCTACTCACCTTTCATCCCTGAAATTTTACTGCCCCAATTTCAGCCCTGCACATCCTCGCAGAAACCCGCAACATAGACTTCACAGCCCTCAGACTCCTTTTTACCTCTGTCCTCCTTTTTCACTCCACGCACAGACAGCCCACCCCCTTTTATAACACCACCCCCCCCTCCGCCTAACTCAGTCACCCCCCTCATGCACGGCAAAGTCGACAATCAAGCAACCCTGGCACAAAAATCTCACCAAAAAACTTGCAATCATCCAGGGCGCAGAGCGGCTTTGGAAGAAAAAAACCCCCCGCCAAGACTTCATGCTTTCAAAAAAGTACACTTGCTTTCAAAATAGCCCCCACCCCTGCTAAAAGACCTTTTTTTCGCAAACCTTGATTTTTATTACCCCAACCTAAAAAATTTTTCAGCAATTAAAATCTCTCCTCCGCCCCCACTCCACCTCCAACTCCCCTCACCTCTGCCAGGTCTTTGCCACTACTCAAAAAAAAGCACCAAAAAAGGAAAACCCTTTTTCTGTTCCCCCCCCCCAAACCACTATTACCAGACCTCTGCCCCCCATACAACCCCCCTCCCAACTCATGGGAGAGTTACTCACTCCTTTAAAAAACACACCTTACCACCGTGCACTTGACCCCCCCCCCCCTCCCAACTGCTCCCCAACCCACAACAAGCCACCCAGCCCAACCCATCCTTCAACCTATCGCATCTTCTGGTCCCCTTTCCCCTGCTTCAAACAGCCACCTCACACCATCCCAAAAAAAAAAACCCTTGCCCCAACTGCTATGCCCAGCTTCACCCAATACTTTTCCCCCCGTTTGTTTCCCAAAACTCCTTGAGCAGCATGTCCACGCTCAATTTTTCCCCCCACCTCTCATCTAACTCTCTCCTTGACAACCCCAATCTGGTTTCCCCCCCCCACCACTCCACTGAAACCCCAACAAAATTACTAATGATTACTCACATCCAAAAAAAGACAGTTCTCCATTCCCTCCTTGACCTGTCCTCTGCCTTTGACACAGTCGACCACTGCCTACTGCTAAGATTTTTCTTCCTAGGAACAAAGACCTTGCCCCCTTTTCCCTTTCCCACTTACCTTTCCCCCCGCACATTTTTTCGTCTCCCACCCCCCTACCTCCCCCCCCCCCCTCTCCTGTTGGGTCCCTCAACTCGTCCCCCGGGGCCCCCCCTTTTTTTCCATCTATACCCTTGGCCAGGACAACCAAAAGTCCCATGGTTTCCGTACCACCGTAGTGGACGATACTCAACTTCCCTGGCCCCCAAGGCACCTCTCTACTTTTCCGAATCCCCCGGGGCTATCAGCCATATTCTCCTTCTTACCTCTCGTTCCTAAAACTCAATGTAGACAAAAAACCAAACTCACTCTTTCCTCCATCTCCGTTTTCCCCCGATCTATCTATTATGGGGAAAAAAACATACGATCTCTCCCGCACCTGAAAAACCCTGCCCCTGAGTAATCTCGACTTCCCTCCTTCAAACCACACATCCAAACTCTTGCCACCTCCTGTCGCCTCCCAATTAAAAACATTTCCCGAATCCATCCCTTCCTCACCCTCAATCTACTAAAATCTTTTGCATCCCCCCTCATCTCCCGCCTTTTACGCAAAACCCCCCCTTGGTTCCCCCTTTTAACTCTCTTGCACCCTCCGTCTGTCCTCAACTCTGCTGCCACTAATCACCTCCCCTCCTCTCCCCGCTTCTCCCCTCTGCAAACCCTCCACTGGCCCAAAAACCCCACAATCCATTAAAACAAAAAATGACCTAAAAAGCCCTCCACAACCTTCCCCCCCCTATATCTTGAACAACCCCCAATATCTTCCTTCCTAATTTCGACCCCTTTCCCAAAACCTCCTACTATCCTCCACACTTTCGTCCTCACAAAAACTCCCCCCAAGTTTTTTCCCGAATATCCCCCACCCCGGGAAATTTCCAGCCTCACATTACGATTATCCACCACCCTTGGACCTTCGACGGAACCTGAAAACCCCCCACTTTGGGAAACCCCAGCCTGAAAAAAACCTTTTTTTGGGCTCCGCCACCCCCCCCACTTCCGCCTCGCCGCCCCCACCCGAATGCCCCCGCCGCCACCACCCTAGCTGCCGCCGCCGCACCACCAAGCTGCTGCCCCCCCCAGAGCGCCGCCACGTGCCACCACCAGAGCGCCGCCTCGCTGCACCACCACCCCAACGCCGCACCCTGACCTTCTGTTTCTTCTCCTTTATCCCGTAGAATGTAAGTCCGCAAGGACGGGCCCCCCCCCCTGTACCAGTCTTCATTGTAAATTTGTTTTTTGTAAACAATATCTATAAATTTTATGTAACCCTTCAGTACAGCACCATGGAATTAATGGCGCTATTAAAAAAAAAAAATAATCAAATACTGGCAATCACCCCCTTCATGAATTTTTTGGCTAGAGTGTTTTTTCAGGGGGGCATACCCCTGTGCAACCGATCAGCTGCACGGGGCCCGGGGTGAGGGGTCCCAAAAAAGGGGGGGAAGATTATGGATTGTTCTTCAGCCCCGCTCTGGGCCCTTGCCTGATTGCCCTCATGTGCGGCGTGGAGGGACATCCCTGCTGCTCCCCCGCCCCCAGGAGAAAATCGCGAACACTGCAGAGTCCTCCTGGTTTCCTCCCCCGCTTTCCCTCTGACACAGCACGCGTCTGGATGATGTCACATCAGTGCTTTTCTGTGTAAGACAGAAAGTGCGGGTGACGACGAGCGCAGGGAACTTGCGGGAGATGATGCGCGGCTGCAAAGAGGTACCATTCTCTAATTATATATAATGCGTCCCTTATGAAAAGCTTCCCTACTGTAATGGACAGCACTGTCTCCTACATAGGTATTTTGTTATTTTTGTTTTTTCCGCGCCCCTTTTATGACAAAAATCCCTT
>JARQOD010000001.1:213667067-213702311 GCA_033576555.1 Oophaga sylvatica
TTTCTCACTGAGCTGCACTCACTCGACTCAGCTCTGACTAGGCTGGAGTGGTTTCCGTTCCACTTTTACTAGCCTCCACTCGTTTGAACTAAGCTTCAATCTGCAGACTTCATCACTCTCTGAGGAGACTAAACTTTCTACTCTGCTCCGTGTGCCAGACTGCACACACTCTGTTCCTCTGTCTCTGGCTTGTTCTTTCTGTGTTCACACTCCTTTTATATGACTAAACAGCTCCCTCTGGTGGTCTTAGGATGGGTGAAGATGTGTAATGTATATAATGACCTCTAGTGGTGTCTTCCTTCAGTGCACCCTTCTGGAAGATGTGAATCCAGTTGCAGCTGGGCTCCACATTCCCCCCTAGTAGAACTCAGCACTCCGGGGCTGAAATACAAAACAGAGAACAATAAAAATATTGTATAATTAATTCTTCCCTTACGGGAGGTAAGGCACTCTTGAACTGTTGCATAACAGATGAATGAATAACTATATACATTAACACAACAATGAGGAAATGAGCAACCATAAAAGTCCCAGTCTCTTTTGGAAGAAGGATGCTCAAAGGGTAGGGGAACAAGTAAGAATAATGTCCATTCCACTTGTTTCAATATTATAAAGGAAAAACAGATTAAGAAATACCGGTATATTAAGGCATAACACAAGCAACAATATTTACATTTATATACAATGACTCTAGACAATTATTTACATTTGTTAGGTCTTACTCCCTGTACCTAACAGGTAGTGTTGAGCGATACTGCTCGATATCTAAAAATATCGGATCGGAATGGTATCGCCGATATCACTAAATATCGGCGATATCCGATTCCGATACCGGAAGTCCCATGTAAGTCTATGGGAACAAAATATCGCAACTAAAAAAACCCTTTCTTTCGTTGTAAACACAAAATATACACACATAGAATACATATATATATATATATATATATATACATGTCATTGTGACATATATATATATACATATATGTATAGTTTATACACTTCTACATAGTAAAATAGCCTCTGATTCAATTGCCGGTAAAGCCGGCTTCTGTGAAAAGACAGAAGCACCCGACATGAAATGACACTTGGTGTACATAGGGTTAACCATGTCTTTTCATGTCGTTTGCTATCTGATTTGCACAAACAATTACATCAGTCTATGTGTGCAAAATTTCACACCTGTAGGGGTTAATTAAAGGTGTAAATTCGTTGTAAAAAAACGGACTTTTTTGCTATGAATTTACACCTTTAATTAACCCCTACAGGTGTGAAATTTTGCACACATAGACTGATGTAATTGTTTGTGCAAATCAGATAGCAAAGGACATGAAAAGACATGGTTAACCCTATGTACACCAAGTGTCATTTCATGTCGGGTTCTGCATTTTCACAAAAGCCGGCAATTGAATTAGCGGCTATTATACTATGTAGAAGTGTATGAACTATAAATATAAATATATATATATGTGTCACAAATTCAATGACATGTATATATATATATATATATATATATGAGGTGTAAAATTGTTTAAAAAAAATGCGTGGGCTCCCGCCCTATTTTCGCAACCAGACAGACAAAGCCAGCGAATGGGGGCAGATAATAATAGCCCAGAGAGGGACCATTATTTTTGCCCCCCCCTGGCTACTAACATCTGCCCCCAGACACCCCAGAAAAGACAAATCTATAATTAGATTCGCCCTTTCTGGCACTTTGCCCGTCTATTCCCATTGCCCTGTAGCGGTGGCGAATGGGTTAATATGGGGTTAAAGCCACCTTGCAATTGAAAGGTGACCTTAAGCCAGGTTAATAATTGAGAGCTGTCAATTAGACAACTATCAATTATTAATCCTATTGCATGAAATAAAAATAAAACACACACACTTTAATTAAAAATCATTTTAATGAAATAAAGACACATGTTTTTGACCATCTTTTATTTGACTGCAAAAACCATTTCCTGTAATAAAAATAAAATAAAAAAGCAAAATTATTCTTACCTATCCCATGCACAGTCAGGTCCCACGGTGTAATCCTTCAGAAAGGGTTAATGTTTACTGCAGGGACCGCAGCTAATGCTGCAGCCTCACAGTAAACCCCCAAATGAATGAGTTCCTCTCCTGGCTGACAGGAGAGGAAGTGGAAAGCTTAATTGATTGCTTTCCACTTTCACTTCAGGTCAGCCAGGGACACAATCAGTGACCTCAGAGGGAACTGATTAACAAAAATAGGGGTTCCCTTCGAATAAAAAATGGCGTCGGGTCCCCCTATTTTTGTTAACCAGCCTGATGAAGCAGACTGCTGAGCAGTGGCGTACCGTGAATGAAGCAGACCAAGCAGCTGCTATGGGGCCCGGACAGGTGAGGGGGCCCTCGACGGTCGGGTAGCTGTGCTGACACAGTACTACCAGGGGGTCGGCAGGGGAGGGGGAGCGCAGCTCTTCTATATACTCACCCCTCCTGGTGCGTCTCTGCAGCCCCTGCTCTTCTCCCACGGTCTCCGATGCCTGTGTTCAGCGGTCAGGTGGTACCGCTCATTACAGTCATGAATACGCACATATTCATGACTTTAATGAGCTGTCCCGCGTGACCGCTGAACACTGGCGGCGGAGACCGTGGGAGAAGAGCAGGGGCTGCACAGACCGCGCCGGCGGAAGGGTGAGTATAAGGGATATTTACCTGTCCCGTTCCACCGTTGCTCGCGTCCTCTTGCTGCAATGTTCAGGTCAGAGGGCGCGATGACGTCGTTAGTGCACGCCGCGCCCTCTGCCTGATCATTCACTGCTGGAGGACCCCGAAGACAGCGGCACTAAGCAGTGGAGAGAGGACAGGTAAATATCTCAGGTGCCGGGGCCCTGAGCGAGCGGTGACATCGGCACCTGGTGTCACCCCCTGCTCAGGACACCGGCACCTGGCCCCCAGCGCGAAAGGTGAGTATGTCTTTTTTTTTTTTTTGGTTGCAGCAGCTGCGGCAGCATAAGGGCCTTTACTATGGAGCATCTATGGGGGCACAATCTATGGGGGCATAATACATTTTTTTGTTTAATGTGTCCCCTCACTGTGCTGGCACTTTACATTTACAATGGCTCTGGGTTTTTTTTTTTGGGGGGGCCCATTCAGACTTTTGCTATGGGGCCCCATGATTTCTATGTACGCCCCTGCTGCTGAGGCATGGTATTTAAGAGTGTTAAGGAGCCAATATCCATGGACCTTGCCAGCCTGATAATACCAGGCCACAGCAGTCTGCATATCTTGGCTGATTAACAAAAATAGGGGATCCCCTCGAAAAAAATTGGCGTGGGGTCCCCCCTATTTTTGTTAACCAGCCAGATGAAGCAGACCGCTGAGGCCTGGATTTTCAGGCTGTTAAGGAGCCAAGATCCATGGACCTTGCCAGCCTGATAATACCAGGCCACAGCAGTCTGCATATCTTGGCTGATTAACAAAAATAGGGGATCCCCTCGAAAAAAATTGGCGTGGGGTCCCCCCTATTTTTGTTAACCAGCCAGATGAAGCAGACCGCTGAGGCCTGGATTTTCAGGCTGTTAAGGAGCCAAGATCCATGGACCTTGCCAGCCTGATAACACCAGGCCACAGCAGTCTGCATATCTTGGCTGATTAACAAAAATAGGGATCCCCTCGAAAAAAATTGTCGTGGGGTCCCCCCTATTTTTGTTAACCAGCCAGATGAAGCAGACTGCTGAGGCCTGGTTTTTCAGGCTGGTAAGGATCCAATATCCATGGACCTTGCAAGCCTGATAATACCAGGCCACAGCAGTCTGCTTAGCTTGGCTGGTTAACAAAAATAGGGGATCCCCTCGAAAAAAAAACGGCGTAGGGGTCCCCCTATTTTTGTTAACCAGCCAAGTAAAATGCAGACTGCTGCGGCCTGGTATTAAAAGACTGTCAAGGCCCATGGATTTTGGCCCTCAACAGCCTGATAATACCAGGCTACAGCAGCCCCACATTTGGCGCATCAAAAGATGTGCCAATTGTGGCACTTTACCCGGCTCTTCCCACTGCCCTGTAGCGGTGGCAAGTGGGGTAATAAGGGGTTAATGTCACCGTTGATTGCACGGTGACAATAAGCCCGGTTAATAATGGAGAGGTGTCAATAAGACACCGATCCATTATTAATCCCAAAGTTTTTAAATGTATAAAAAAAAAGACACAGCAAGAAAAAAGTATTTTAATGAAATAAAAGAGACAACACAGTTTTCATTAATTTTATTATACACTCATTCCTGCGACGCCATCGATCTCCTGTAAAAAAAGAAAAAAAACAAACCAACAGTATCCCACCTGTCCGACGCAGTCCATAGTAACGACTGTCCCACGACGATCCAGCTCTGCTACATCGCAATGACAGGCAGAGCCTGTCATCGCGACGCAGCACAGCTGATTACCTGCTTCCCCGGCGGTGACGTCATCGGACTGACTGCTTTACGGCCGGGATTACCCAGCAGTCACTGCAGTTATCGCGAGAAACTGCATGTGACCGCCGGGGAAAGATGATGGCGGCCATCAAGCAGTCCAGCCCGTGACCGCCGGAGATCTTCTGCCAGGTAAGTGCCGCTGACTCCTGACAGACCCGACCGACGAACACTGACAGTGACAGTGACAAATCCGATTCCGGTATCCGATAAGACGAAAATATCGGAACTAAGTATCGAAAGCCCGATAGAGCTAATATCGGCCGATACCCGATACTTGCGGTATCGTATCGCTCAACACTACTAACAGGTAATTGCCCCCTTGCTATGCGTACTGACCTAGTGGTGTAGTGGTAGGTGAGGTGTCAGTTACCCTGTTTGTCCTGCGTGCAGGTAGGTTGTAGTACTGCCTTAACCTCTCTAGGGATCTGGCAAGTATACTTCCAGCTGGGTGAACCGGTTCTGTCTCGACAGGGATCCTTCTTTCTGAGATTCAGCTTCTTGAGAATCTGCTTCTTGGGATTCCACTTCTTGGGGTTCTGCTGGAGCAGGTTCCTCTGGAATTGACTCTACTGCAACAACAGGCTCAACTGGATGTAGAGGTTCTCCTTGTAGTTGATAGAATTGGAGTACAGGAATGATTACGGCTTCTCCAATGCGGGGCCAATCCGCGGGGAAATCTCCTAAGTCTGTATGTATGACCGCTTCATCACGCTCTTTCTGATTGACAACAGTGTTATGATTTGGTAGCTGAGGAGAGCAGGCAAAAAAGGCAATACACCATAGAGGTTGGAATCTATGGGATTGCAGTACCCTGACTAACCACCACAACTAAAGGCAGCCGTGGAGCGTACCTACGTTGGTCCTAGACGCCTCGTCACAGCCTGAGAAGCTAACTACACCTAAAGATAGAAAGAGGAAAGCTATCTGCCCCGGAGTAGATCCCCAAAGAACATAGAAAGCCCCCAAACATGTAATGGCGGTTAGACAAGAAGAAATACTGACACAGACAGAAAATAGTATGAGCAAACGTTGGGGCCCAAACTTCCTAAATAGAAAAGGATAGGAAGGACACTTACTGCAATCCCAAAAAACCTTGAATTTACCAACTCTACTAATTACAAAAACACCTGAGATCACACGACCTCTACCACCTAAATTAGTTCTCTGGTGTAACAAAAACTAAACAGCAACCACTGAAAAAACTGGAAAAGGCAAATGAACAAACAACAGTGGCTGAACTAAACTGAGAGGAGCACAAGCCCCCGAAGAGGACCCGGCAGACCCCCACAGAAGTGCAGGACAAAATGCAAAAAGCAAGCACAAAACCTAATAGAAGAAAATGTCTTATCTGTTAGCAGAAGATGCAGGCACGAAACAGCAAGCCACAAAGCGAACAGGAACCAAAGATAAGACCAGAACAATTGATCACCGGCAACCCTGATGGGAGGGAACCTCCCTTATATAAGACCAGTCAGTAACACCTGATCTCCAATCTTCATTGGATAGTTCAGTACTGTTTGTAACCACCAGAGGGAGCTTCTGCTCAGAATTCATTTCTAGCACATTCACAACACAACAGGTTCTTCTTCCTGAAGCTTTAACGGTTCCGGACACAACTTTAGGTGATCTCTTGATACAGTTGTAGTCGTTCTTCCTCCATCCTTGCTAATTGTACATGTTTTCTTGTTGTCAAACCTTGAATTCTGTACAACATAGGGCTCTCTTTCCCATTGATCGTCGAGTTTGTGCATCCTCCTTTTTCTTTTCAGCATGACTTCACCAGGTGCGAAAGATTCAGCTGGCGCACTTTTGTTGTAGTGATCCACCATTGTCAGGGCATAGGAGTATCCTGACCGGCTGGGTGACAACTTGACATGGTCCAGGGCCACGATCTCCAAGGGACGAGTCGTCTTGATGGGTTGCAGGGGTGCCTTCTGACTGCTGTAGTCTTTACTTCTGAGGCCACAGGGTCCACAGTTCTGGCACCACATCTCAATGGAGCTGCGCATTCCCTCCCAGTAGAAACGACACTTCAACAGGGTCTCCAGTTTCTTCCAGCCGAAGTGTCCCGCTTGATCGTGGTAGGCTTCCAACACCATCTGGATGTCTGCTCTGGGGACTACTATCTGCCATACCATCTCATGGGTCTTTGGGTTGACGTACCTCCGGCACAGCTTCTCACGGTAGATAAACAGCCGGCTTCTCTCATTCCACAGCTGCTTTGCTTGCGGAGACGCATCCTTCTCCAAGGAGGAACCTTCCTGAGTTATCAGCTCCTTGATACGGCTGACAACTGGATCGCTGTCCTGAGTCTCCTTCCAGCTGTGGTGAGGTAAAGGATTTAACGTCTTTCCACGTGGCCTCCTGCAGGCTTGTTGCTCATGTATCATCCCATTCCTGTGAAAGGCAGGTAGTTCAATCTCTTCCAGATCATCCACTTCTTCTTCTGTGTCCGATTCATGAGGCATTCTGGATAGGGCATCAGCGTTGGCATTCTTGCGGCCCGCTCTGTACTTGATTGTTGTAACGCTTCCCACGGCTGCGGGGCGTTGGGACATGGCATAGCTTGCCTAACTAGCCAATGCTCCCACGCCGCCAGTCCACGACGACGTGAGGCATGAGTCCCAGATGGTAAGAGAATGTGGACCCACTGGACCACGGAGGGAGACCCGGGCCTGCCCGGACTAGGGAAGGGCAGCGACCGGGATCCGTGGCAGCTGAGCATGTGGGCAAGATGGCGACCTGCAGGACTAGACAACACCGCACAACTTCAGGTATGAAGAACATAAAGTTTACTTAAAGAAACACAGTACATAAATAGAACATAAGACCGGGCTCCCGATTCCGCACATCAGAGAAGGGTACACGACTCAGGATCACAGACGAGTGCAGGAGGACATCACGGGTAGATGCAGTCCAGGGTTATCTGGCACGGGCATACTTGGGCGGCCTCTCTCTCAGGCCTCAGGCGTAGCACAGGCTCAGCAGGAGAACATCAGACACCGACCTCAGACAGACTTCAGATGATGGCGGGGTCATCACGGGTAGATGCAGTCCAGGATCATCTGGCACGGGCATACTAGTATGGCCTCACTCTCAGGCCTCAGGCGTAGCACAGGCTCAGCAGGAGAACATCAGACACCGACCCAGGACAGACGTCATCACAGGGTAGACCAAGGAGGAACCGGCAGGTCATGGGAACATCAGGAACACGGACTGGATCTCAGGAACACAGGAACACGGACAGGACATCAGGAACACGGATTGGATCTCAGGGACACAGGAACATGGACAGGACATCAGGAACTCAGGGACTCAGGAACACGGACAGGACATCAGGAACACGGATTGGATCCCAGGAACACAGACAGGACATCAGGACACAGGAACACGGACTGGACATCAGGAACACGGATTGGATCCCAGGAACACAGACAGGACATCAGGAACACGGATTGGATCTCAGGGAGTCAGGAACACGGACAGGACATCAGGAACACGGATTGGATCCCAGGAACACGGACAGGACATCGACATCGGACTCCGGACATCTGACAACGATCGGCAGGCTCCGGACATCTGGCAACGATCGGCAGGCTCCGGACATCCGGCAGGGCGGATAGGATCCGGACAACTGGAAGTGGTCGTCGGACATCGGACATCAGGCCATGGTCATCAGGCATAGGATCCGGACATCTGTTAGCGACCTGAAAAGGAACCCCAGCGGTCTGGATAAGCCCCGCCAGGCTCAACGGGAGCTGGCCGGGAATTGCACAGAAGCTGAGCACAGAGTAACAGAAACTCAACACACACCGGACTCCTCCTTCCAAGATGAACTCAGGTTATATAGCAAGGATTCACAGTCACTGGCACAGGGTTCAGGACACAGCAGGATTTCAGGAACATAACACAGAGGACACAGTTCAGACAGTCAGGTACAGGATGCGATCCAGGATCAGGGGTTCAGGTAATTAGACACAGCAGGAACAGGCCTGGATATACAGCCTCCAGGAACGGCGATCTGGGTAATCAGCCCCCAGCATAGGCGGAAACACAAGACACAGTTCAGACATTCAGGTACCGGGTTAGGTCCAGGATCAGGGATTCAGGAAACAAGACACAGCAGGAACAGGCCTGGATATACAGCCTCCAGGAACGGCGATCTGGGTAATCAGCCCCCAGCATAGGCGGAAACACAAGACACAGTTCAGACATTCAGGTACCGGGTTAGATCCAGGATCAGGGATTCAGGAAACAAGATACAACAGGAACAGGCCTGGATATGCAGCCTCCAGGAACGGCGATCTGGGTATTCAGCCCCAGGCAGAAACACAAGACAGGACAAGGGGAATCAGCTCTCCAGAGCTGATCGAACTCAGAGCAGGAGTTGAACACACAACCACAAACGGCTAGGTTCAGGAACTCAATGCAGATTCAATGCGAAGCTCTGGCAACGCCCCTCAGGGCTGGGGAACTTTATATATGAGCTGCTTCACAGCAATAGGCTGGAGCAGTAATTCTAGTACACACCCAATCTTCATAAAAGCAGGACAGGTGTGGGCCACGCCCCCTATGCAGAGCCAGACAACTCATCACAGAGGAACACCTGACCGTGGCTGCTGCCACACACGTAGTAAGTCAGGCACCACTGCAGAGGACTTTGCAACCTACGGATGGTCTCTACAGCAAGTCAGGGACCGCACATGCGGGTGGTCATGCAACGCAGGAGACACTCACACAAGTACGGCTACGCAGCAGAGCTGGGAACTGAACAGCATCCATACAGGTAACAGACAACAGTATCCCAGCTGGTTAGGGGGAAAGGAGCAAAAGGGTTAAAGCAAAGACATGCAGAGTAACGCTGGAAAGCAAAGTACAGACAATACCAGCGTTACAATTGTGAATTGGTAGTTTGACAGTCGAGCCATCCAGCGTTGTTCCATGGCTCCCAGCTTAGCTGTTTCAAGATGCGTCAAGGGGTTATTATCGGTGTAAGCAGTGAACTTGCTGGAGGCTAGGTAGTGCTTAAATCTTTCCGTGATGGCCCAGACCAGTGCTAGGAACTCCAACTTGAAGCTGCTGTAGTTCTCGGGGTTCCTCTCGGTTGGGCGGAGCTTCCTGCTTGCATAGGCGATGACTTTCTCCAGGCCATTTTGCTTTTGACTGAGGACAGCTCCCAATCCTTCGTTGCTAGCATCAGTATACAGCAGGAACGGTTGGCTGTAGTCAGGGTAGGCTAGGATCTCATCACCTGTCAGGATCTCCTTCATTTCCTTGAATGCCTCAGCCTGTTCTTTACCCCAGTGGAATGGAGAATTTCTGCTCTTGAGGGACTGTCCCACCAGGAGGTCTTGCAGAGGCGCTGCTTTCTTGGTGTAGTCCTTTACAAACCTCCGGTAGTATCCTGTCAGTCCCAGAAACTGTCGCACCTCCTTTAGGTTCTTCGGTTCCGGCCATTTCTGGATGGCGGTGACCTTCTCGGGGTCTGGCACTACTCCTTCTGAGCTGACAATATGTCCCAGATACTGTACCTTTTGTTTGAGCAGATGGCACTTTGAAGGCTTCAGTTTCATCCCATACTTGGACAATGACTCGAATACCTCTGCCAGGTGCTTCATTGATCTTCATACGTCTTGGAGTACACAATTACGTTGTCCAGGTACAGCAACACAGTTTCAAAGTTGAGATGTCCTAGGCAGCTCTCCATCACTCTCTGGAACGTTCCAGGGGCACTGTTGAGTCCAAATGGCATTCTGTCGAACTCACAGAGTCCCATCGGGGTGGTGAAAGCCGTCTTCTCCAGATCCTCCTCAGCCACAGCTACTTGCCAGTACCCACTAGTGAGGTCAAGGGTGGAAAAGTAATTAGCAGTCTTTAAAGCAGCTAAGGATTCCTCAATGCATGGTAAAGGGTATGCATCTTTATGTGTAATGCGATTTACTTGTCTGTAATCTACACACATTCTCATGCTTCCATCCTTTTTCCTAACTAGGACTAGAGGTGCTGCCCAGGGACTACAACTATACCTTATCACCCCTGCTTCCTTCATGTCACGCAACATCTCCTTGGCTTTCTGGTAGTGTGCTGGTGGTATAGGCCTGTACCGCTCTTTAATGGGAGAATGATTGCCTGTGGGGATATGATGTTGGACCCATTTAATTTTCCCAAAGTCGAGTGGGTGTTTGCTGAATACCTGTGCGTACTCCTGAACTACTCGATGTACTCCTTGTTTCTGGTGGGCTGGAGTGGTGTCCGTCCCGACATGGAGCTGTTGACACCAATCCTCCACCTTGGTGGTCGGGCCGTTATCCTCCACTGGTTTGGGGAAGTTAAGGACTCCGTCGGGTGAATGGAGTTATTATCCACAGCATGTAACTTAGCAACAGTGGCATAACGTGGTAATTTGACTTCATCCTCTCCCCAGTTGAGAAGACGCACTGGCACCCTCCCATTATGTACCTCGACTACCCCTCTGGCAGTCAAGAGTGTAGGTCTGTGCTCTGAACAATGGGGCTCTACTACTGCTTGGTAGTTCTGTCCTCTCAGACCTATTGCTGCTCTACACCAAATAAGCATTTCACTCATTGGGGGTATCACAATGGGGTTCAGGTCTGTTACCCGTACATTACCAATCTCACCACCGGTCAGTTTCACTTGCTGCTGGCACATCAGGGCCCAGATCTCCTTCTGGATCACTCCCTTTTGCTTTGGTCTGGCAACATCGGCGAGCTGTTGGAGTAAAAACACAACCTCCTCCAAACAGTTACTAATTATGTTAGTGCCTAGAACCACATTCAACCCATTTTCCTCATTAACAGTCTTTACTACAAGAAGTCCCTGATCCTTCAGCTCCACTCTCCCCACTTTTATGTCTAAGTTTTTGGCCCCTAATAAGTCAAGAGGGAGGCCATTAGAGGCGTATACGGCAAAGTCAGGGTTTGGGGGTTGGAGACCATCCATGGACCAGTATCTATTGTAGAGAACATCAGGTATGATGGTTACCTGAGATCCAGTGTCCAGCAGGGCAGGGATTGCGATCCCGTCCAGTATGATTGACAGGTATGGTCTTCCTCCCACAAACCTGCGGTTCCAGTCTGAGGGGCCTGAAGAGTCTATTTATGGGTGTTGGCCCTCGGACCCAGGATTTGCTCGTTTAAAGGGCACCGATGTGCTGGATGACCTTCTCTGTGGCAGCAGTAGCAGACGATCTCTTGGCGAGGATGATGCTGGTCGCGGGTCCTTCCAGGGGGTGGCGTTGTCCTCCTCCGGTGGGGCGACGTCCTCTTTCTCCTCCGGGTCATCAAGGGACATCCTCTGGGCAGTCAGCTAGCAGGATCTTTCCTTCTTCCTCCATCGACAGTTGCAGGGCACTCATTACAGTGGCCAGGTTTTTGGTCAGCTGGCGCACTTCTGAGCGCAGACAGTCCAGCTCAGTAGGGGGCGCCACCTGTGTTTTGGCTTCCGCAACCAGCGGGGAAAAGGTGGATGCTGCTGGCTTTAGAGTGGCTTCACCCGGGTGACACTGGGTTGCTATCTCGGGCATTTCCAGGGGTCGCAGTCCTTTTATAGCCATATCCTTAAGGGCATCAAAGGTAGCGTCAGGGTGATCCAAGGACCACCAGTGCACAGTTCTGCTTTCAGCTTGAGACCTCAGTCCCCGTACAAATTGTTCTTTCAACATTTTATTTTCATTGGTGGGACTTATTGGGTTAACCTGTCTGAGAGATCGCAGGGCCCCCTGTAGTCAGCAGGCGTAGTCCCTAATGCTATCATCTCTTTTCTGGGAGCATTGGTAAAACCTCATCCGGAGATCTGTTCCAGTGCGGTCCTCAAAGATAGTCTGTAGCTTTAAGAAAATTGCAAGCACTGATTCCTGGTCTGCAGCTGACCATGTCTCTACTTCTCTCTCTGCAGCACCAGTCAATTGTCCCACTACCACTGCAGCTCTCTGCTTTTCTGACATAGGGTACATGTCCATTATACTGCATATTTTGCGCTTGAACCCTGACAGGGTGTCTGGCTTACCGCTATACTGAGGGAGCCACTTCGCTCCAGGCATATATGGCAGCGTCAGCGGTACTATCGGGGCCACAGGACCAGGTGAGGGGCCAGCTTTTCCATCCTGCACGGCAGCGCCAATGGGTAAGTCATTGGGGCGGTCGGCCTGGGCCGCGCTGTCAGCTTGCTGCTGCGACATCTCTGCACCCCCCTAGTTAAGCGTGGCCTACCTTCTCCTGCAGGCCGCAGCTTCCTCTTGTCACAGTTGTGAGAAGGACCTGCATCGCCGGCGCACTGACGTCAGAGCGTTCACTGAAGCTCTCCACAGGACCTACCGCCACGTCAGCGTTGGGGGCGTGTCCGGGACTCAGCGCGCTTTTGCAGGTACGCCCACTAGTTTTTCACGCCGTGGCGCTGTAAATGGCGGGCAATGGCGGGCAGATGGCGGGAAATTCACAAAGATGGCAGATACAGTCTTTTTGCACAAAACAGTCAATTCAGGCACACAGGACTCGCTTATAGCGAGCTTCAGAATCCTGTTTGTGACGCCAAGTTTAAGATGAGTCGCCCCGAGAGCAATGGGAACTCGGATCTGAGCCTATAGACTACAATGGGGGGATGTCACGGCGACACAGCTCAGTCCATAGCTCTGGTGCTCATCCTTTAATGTGGGATATTTACAGGTGAATGGGATATTGGAATGGGGAATCGTGACACCACCTGTGGTGCCTGGTCAGGGTGACCAGCGCTGCTATGCGGATCCACTGAAGGGTTGATATTGGGCAGCAAGGTGTTAAGCCTTCTACAGGTAAGGCTGGGTCCTTCGGGGTAGATAGAATGTAAGGGTACAGAGCGGAGGAGGATCCGACGGTAGGAATAATAAGATGGACACACACACACATAAGTCTCTTTCTGTACCTTTACTGAAGATGTTGCAGGTACTCCCCGGAGCACTGTAGAGTGAAGGGTGCACATCCAGATTCCTCCACTGAGTAGGTGTGTGGCCTCCTGTTCCTTGTCTTTCTTGTGATAAAGTCCTGGCTCGCTTGTAGCTGAGCCTAACTTGGTCTAAGTCTTGCACCTGGCTGACCTTGTGATTGGGCCTTCTCTCTGACAGTACACAGTCTCCACTTGCAGGTACCTGCTTGCTGGACTCCGTCCTCCTGGCCCGGTTACATATCAGCTCAGTGGTACTCCTGGGACTTATAGGCCCTCCAGGAACTCCGGTGTTCTCCTAATGGGTCGTGGAGATCCCTATAGGCTCAGACCCCGGTGTCCGGTTGAATAATTGGGATGAGCTGTTTAGGCTCCTATATCCCTCACTTGCTCCACTCGCCTTTCGTCCTACTCGGGTCCTCACACTATCACACACTGGCAGTTGGTGGGCTGCCTCTTCACCACTCTCTAAGCATCGGCACGCTTTCTCACTGAGCTGCACTCACTTGACTCAGCTCTGACTAGGCTGGAGTGGTTTCCGTTCCACTTTTACTAGCCTCCACTCGTTTGAACTAAGCTTCAATCTGCAGACTTCAGCACTCTCTGAGGAGACTAAACTTTCTACTCTGCTCCGTGTGCCAGACTGCACACACTCTGCTCCTCTGTCTCTGGCTTGTTCTTTCTGTGTTCACACTCCTTTTATATGACTAAACAGCTCCCTCTGGTGGTCTTAGGATGGGTGAAGATGTGTGAATGTATATAATGACCTCTAGTGGTGTCTTCCTTCAGTGCACCCTTCTGGAAGATGTGAATCCAGTCGCAGCTGGGTTCCACATTTACCTGCAGATTAACCTTACATCTGCTGGTAAATAGCATTTGCTAAACACATAAATACAAGGTTCTTAACACACATTTAGATCAAAGTGTGTAACCCTATTTGTCCCATCAAGGCCAATTCTTTCTGATGGGACCCAGCTATTTTTTATTAAACACACAAGTAATTGACCCTATAATAATAATAATATAATAATAATATCAGGTCCCTATTATAATAATCGAATAGTGAAAACCATGCTCAAAAGTGGTCAGTAGAGATGGGCAAATCTGTACAGTAAAGTTCGGCGTCTGTACCGAACACCTACTGTTCGGGCATGGACACCAGGAAGTCCGTGTTACTGTTAGGGTTCGGATGCTCGACCACCGGTGTTTGTCACACTGTCATGTGCATGACAGCACGGCAAACACTGCTTCTGATCAGCAGTAAAATCATCACCGCGGGTCAGACAGCCGCAGTTCCCATGCTGTAAAAGACAGCATGAGCGCTCAGCTGTGATCAGAGGTACAAAGTTTACCTCTGGTCATTGGTGTCGGCTGATGGGACTACTGCTCCCATCATCCAACACCTGCTGCTAATAATAGCGAGAGCAGGAGCGGCTGATGGGTGTATTCATTAGCCAGCTCCAGCGCTGTAAATAAATAATTTAAAAACAACGGCGTGGGTGTTAGGCGTCGAGATCCCGAAGCTGCACAGGGGAAATCTCGAGCTATGTCCTCTGCAGACTCCCATTCTTCTTCAGCTGCAGAGGATACTGCTAAGTGGAGAAGTCGGTCCCAGCGTCTCGCTCAGGCTAATGCTATGCGCTTGGTTGATGCTGCTGCCCCAGGTTCAGCTATAGCAACCAGCATTAGTCAGGGGCGAGCAGACGTTCCTGGGACTAAGTCCTGCTTTTCTCCATCTGAGCATGCAGTTGAGACGACCGCTCATTGGTGGTCGGAGGTCACATGCTCAGGTCCTCAATCAGATCGGATTGGGCCATCAGCAAGGTCCTGGAAGGCTGCAGTTATAAAAGGATCGCATGGCCATGCGCTAGTATAAACCATGTGGTGTGTGAGCGAGTGAATACGCTACCACTCTGTGTATGCACGGGTGTTTGTGCCGAGAATGAACCTGTATGACCATGTATGTTCCTTAGTCAGGCAGTGTTTTTTTTGGCTTGACCTAGCGCCTGTCTCGGCCACGTGTGCTACTTTAGCACTGGCTGTTTACAGCACACATACCTTTTGGTACCGCTCTGCTGTCAGTTGAGCGTTTTGCTTTTGTTTTTTAGTAAGCTGTGTTTGCTACCAATGGGCGTCAAGTAGTGGCATCACTATTGTGACACCGTGCACATTGTGGGTCCGGACAGACTCAAGTCCCCGCGTTCTAGGGGTTGAGCCTAGAGACTTTACTCGCACCATATCATCTGTGTCCTGTGACGTGTAACAGGGAACAGCGTCATTTTACTTTGTTGCGGTGGCTCTGTGAAGTAACAGAGTTCGCCACTGTTCATACTGGGTGACATCTATCCCGCATGTTGTCGGTGTTCAACAGCCGCCTTGTTCCGCCATTGCTTAGCAGCAGGTTCCATCTCTGCACGGTGGACCCCGGGTTGCGAATGCATCTTATTATTATTATTATGTATATTTCATTTGGCGCATTTCGCCAACCTTAACATTTTACTAGCACCAGGGTCTGTCTAGTAATGGCGGACGAATAGCGACTACAGCGGTACATCCAGCAGCTGGAGTGCAGGTTGTTTGCTCTCGAGCGTACAACCTCAGCTGTGGATGTGACTGCAGTAGCTGTTCAGGCAGCTAGTGAGGCTGCAGCCCGTATGTCCGCTGCCACCCCTGTTCCAACCGTATCCCACCTCCCGCTGCCTGAGAGGTTCTCAGGTGATAGCAAGTAGTGTAGGGGATTCATGAAAAAGTGTGCGATACACCTGGAGCTACTGGCTGCATGTTTTCCATCAGAGCAGGCTAAAGTAGGGTTTAATATTTCCCTGCTTTTGGACAGGGCGTTGGAGTGGGCTACATTGCTGTGGGAGCGCGACGATCATGTGGTGCAGAGTGCTGTGCGGTTTTTGAGCACTCTGAAGCAGGTATTCTTGAGACCGCGAGTCACCCATGATACTGCGCTCCCACTGCTGGCATTGACTCAGGGCTCATCCACGGTCAGTCAATTTGCCATCCACTTCCGGACTTTAGCTTCTGAGCTGGAGTGGCCGGATAAAGTCCTCATCCTGGTCTTTTGGAGGGTGCTGGCTGACCATGTGAAAGACGCTCTGGCCACTAGGGAGATTCCGGCCACACTGGAGGAGCTAATATCCGTCTCTACTCGCATCGATGTTATGATTTGGTAGCTGAGGAGTGCAGGTAAAAAAAGGCAATACACCAGAGCAGTTGGAAACTATGAGATTGCAGTACCCTGACTAACCACCACAACTAGAGGCAGCCGTGGAGCGTTCCTACGTTGGTCCTAGACGCATCGTCACAGCCTGAGAAACTAACTACACCTAAAGATAGATATAGGAAAGCTATCTGCCCCAGAGCAGAACCCCAAAGACAATAGAAAGCCCCCAAACATGTAATGGCGGTTAGACAAGATGAAATACTGACACAGAAGAAAATAGTATGAGCAAACGCTGGGGCCCAAACTAACTAAATAGAAAAGGATAGGAAGGGTACTTATTGCAATCCCAGAAAACCCTGAAAAGCACCAACACCACTAATTTCAAAAACACCTGAGATCACACGACCTCTACCACCTAAATTAGTTCTCTGGTGTAACAAAATCAAAACAGCAGCCACTGAAAAAACTGGAAAAAGCAAAAGTACATACATAAGTGGCTGAACTAAACTGAGAGGGCAAAAGCCCCGGAGGGGACCCTGAAGGCCCCCACAGAAGTGCAGGACAAAAATGCAAAAATATAGCACAAAAACAAAAGAAGAAACTGTCTTATCTGTTAGCAGGAGATGCAGACACGACACAGCAGGCTACAAGGGAGACAGGAATGAAGGATTCAGACCAGAACAATTGATCACCGGCAACCCTGATGGGAAGGTGACTCCCTTATATAAGACCAGTCAGTAACACCCGATTCCCAGTCCTCACAATCTTCACTGGACAGACCAGCACCGCTTGTAACCACCAGAGGAAGCCTCTGCTCAGAACTCATCTCAAACCCATTCACAACAGTACCCCCCCTTGAGGAGGGGTCACCTAACCCTCATTTGAGCAACCAGGTCGGTCAGGATGAGTTCTATGATACGCACGGATAAGTCTCCTAGCATGGATGTCCGAAGCAAACACCCAAGAATTGTCTTCCTGACCATAACCTCTCCATTTAACCAAATACTGGAGTTTCCGTCTAGAAAAACGAGAATCTAATATTTTCTCAACCACATACTCCAGATTGCCCTCAACCAAAACAGGGTCAGGAGGCACAGCAGCAGGAACCACTGGCTCAACAAACCTCTTCAACAAGGACTTGTGGAACACGTTATGGATCTTAAATGTCCCTGGAAGAAGCAAACGAAAAGAAACAGGATTAAGAATCTCCATGATCTTATAAGGTCCAATGAACCTAGGCTTAAATTTAGGAGATGCCACTCTCATAGGAATATTCTTTGAGGACAACCAGACCAAGTCCCCCACTTTAAACCGAGGACCATCAGTCCTATGCCGGTTAGCAAACCGCTGGGCCTTCTCCTGAGAGAGGGACAACCTCTCCACTACCTGGTCCCAAATCTGTTGCATACGCTCCACAACAGAGTCAACACCTGGACAGACAGAAGCCTCCGTCTGTCCTGAAGAAAATCGAGGGTGAAACCCAGAATTACAGAAAAACGGAGACATCAAAGTGGCAGAGCTAGCCCTATTATTAAGAGCAAACTCAGCCAAAGGCAAAAAAGAGACCCAGTCATCCTGATCAGCAGACACAAAGCATCTTAGATAAGTCTCCAATGTCTGGTTTGTTCTCTCAGTTTGACCATTGGTCTGAGGATGAAATGCCGAGGAGAAAGACAATTGAACACCCAGTTTAGAACAAAAAGTCCTCCAAAATCTGGAAACAAACTGGACTCCTCTGTCAGACACAATATTCTCAGGAATGCCGTGTAAACGAACCACGTGCTGAAGGAACAACGGCACCAATTCAGAGGAGGAAGGCAACTTAGGTAATGGCACAAGATGTATCATTTTGGAAAACCTATCACAAATTACCCAGATGGTGGTCATTCTCTGAGAAACAGGAAGGTCGGAAATGAAATCCATAGAGATATGGGTCCATGGTCTCTTGGGCACAGGCAATGGCATCAACAAACCACTAGAGCGAGAGCAAGGCTTGGAGCGAGAGCAAGTCCCGCAGGACTGCACAAATTCCCTGACATCACGAGACAAGGTAGGCCACCAAAAGAACTGACTAACCAAGTCTCTGGTACCAAAAATTCCGGGATGCCCAGCCAATGCGGAACAATGAATCTCAGACATCACACTCTTTTTCCACTGATCCGGGACAAACAATTTTCCAACCAGGCAGCGCTCGGGCCTATCCTCCTGACACCCCTCCAGAGCAAGTCTCAAATTGGGCGAGATGGCGGAAAGAACTACACCCTCTTTCAAAATAACAGAAGGATCAGATAACTCAGGAGAGTCCGCAAGGAAGCTCCTCGAGAGGGCATCCGCCTTAACATTCTTAGTGCCAGGAAGAAAGGAAACCACAAAATTAAAACGTGTGAAAAACAAGGCCCACCTGGCCTGTCTAGGATTGAGTCGCTTGGCAGATTCCAGATAGACCAGATTCTTATGGTCCGTAAGGACCACCACCTGATGTTTGGCTCCCTCCAGCCAATGTCTCCACTCTTCAAAAGCCCACTTCATGGCCAATAACTCCCGATTACCCACGTCATAATTACGTTCAGTAGAGAAAAATTTTCGAGAGAAAAAGGCACAAGGGTTACTTTTAGAGGTCTCTGGATCTTTTTGGGACAAAACGGCACCTGCCCCAATTTCAGAGGCATCAACCTCCACCTGAAATGGCAGAGAAACATCAGGCTGGCGTAGAACAGGAGCAGAAGTGAATCTCTGCTTAAGTTCCTGAAATGCAGAGACTGCCTCAGGAGGCCAATTCACCACATCAGAACCCTTTCTGATCAAATCAGTTAATGGTTTAACAATAACCGAGAAATTACCAATAAATTTACGATAAAAATTGGCAAAACCCAAAAATCTTTGAAGAGCCTTTAATGAAGTAGGTTGGACCCAATCACAGATGGCCTGAACCTTGACCGGGTCCATTTCAATAACAGATGGGGACAAAATGAATCCCAGAAATGAGATCCTCTGTACGCCAAAAAGACACTTTGATCCCTTCACATACAGAGCATTCTCTCTCAAAATCTGGAATACAGTTCGAATATGTTTCACATGAGAGTCCCAGTCATTAGAAAAAATCAAGATATCATCCAAATAAACAATCAGAAATTTGTCCACAAAATCCCTGAAAATGTCATTCATGAAGGACTGGAAGACAGAAGGAGCATTAGTGAGCCCAAAGGGCATCACCAGGTACTCAAAATGCCCTTCAGGGGTATTGAATGCCGTCTTCCATTCATCCCCGTGCTTAATGCGAATAAGGTTATACGCCCCCCTGAGGTCAAGCTTGGTAAACCAAGTAGCGTTTTTCACCCTGGAAAACAGGTCAGAAATCAAGGGTAACGGGTATTGATATTTCACAGTAATATTGTTCAAGAGACGATAATCAATACACGGCCTCAATGAACCATCCTTTTTGGCCACAAAGAAAAAACCGGCACCTAAGGGTGAAGAGGATGGTCTGATATGACCCTTCTCCAATGATTCCTTGATATAAGACCGCATAGCGTCATGTTCAGGTACAGACAGGTTAAAAAGGCGACCCTTAGGGAATTTACTACCCGGCACTAATTCAATAGCGCAGTCATAGCTCCTATGGGGAGGCAAGGATGCAGATTTACTTTCGCTAAACACATCAGAAAAATCAATCAAAAAGTCAGGAACATCCTGAGCCTGGGGGGAGGCAGAAAAAACAGGAGTGTTGGTATTAACACATTGGCAGCCCCAACTGGTTACAGACACAGATTTCCAATCCAAAACAGGATTATGAGACTGTAACCAAGGGAAACCCAGCATGATAATGTCATGCAGATTATACAGAACCAAAAATTTGCAGCACTCCCGGTGATCAGGTTCAACCCTCATTATCACCTGAGTAGAAAACTGGGGTTTATTCTCAGCCAAAGGGGTAGAATCGATCCCCAGTAGGGGAATAGACTTCTGTAGGGGTATCAAGGGAAACCCACAACGTTTAGCAAAATCATAATCCATCAGGTTAATAGCTGCTCCAGAATCAACGAAAGCCTGAGCAGAAAATGAGGACAGAGAGCATATCAGAGTGACAGTTAATAAAAACTTAGTCTGAACACTACCCAAGACAACTGAGCGTGCAAAACATCCTCCCCGCTTAAGGGCAGACTGAAATAGCATGAGAGGCATCACCACAGTAGAAACATAACCCATTGCGCTTTCGAAACTCATGATGCTGTGCCCCAGACACCACTCTATCACACTGCATGGGTTCAGAAGCTGGCTCACAAGGGGACAGGGAATCCCACCATAACATCCTTTACATTATCTGACAGACCCTTCCGGAAAAGGGCTGCCAAAGCGTCGTCATTCCATTTGGTCAGGACTGCCCACCTACGGAATCTCTGACAGTACAACTCAGCGTCATCAAGCCCCTGATTTAATGCCAACAAGGCTTTTTCAGCTTGATCAGTGACATTAGGCTCATCGTACAATAACCCCAAAGCCTGAAAAAATGCATCAACATCACTCAAAACAGGATCCCCAGGTGTCAGGGATAAAGCCCAATCCTGAGGATCACCACGCAGGAGAGAGATGATAATTTGAACCTGCTGCGCTGCGTTCCCTGAGGACTTAGATTTTAAGGCAAAAAACAATTTACAATTATTTTTGAAATTCTGAAACTTAGCTCGATCCCCTAAAAACAAATCTGGCATGGTAATCCTAGGTTCCACAACAGGCAACCTAGCAAGATAGGTAGCAATACTCTGAACCTCAGTGGCAAGCTGATCCACACGGCCAGACAACTGTGCAAACTCCATTGAGAGAAAAGATCCTCCCCAGCACCCAGAGATACAGAGGGAGAAAAAAAAAAAATGCAACAAACAGAAAAATATCTCTGACAACTCTGACAACCTTTTTTTTTTTTTTTTTTCTTTCACAATATTTTTCCCTTCTGTGAGTACCACACAATTTTCAGTTAAGGCCAGTGATACTGTTATGATTTGGTAGCTGAGGAGTGCAGGTAAAAAAAGGCAATACACCAGAGCAGTTGGAAACTATGAGATTGCAGTACCCTGACTAACCACCACAACTAGAGGCAGCCGTGGAGCGTTCCTACTTTGGTCCTAGACGCCTCGTCACAGCCTGAGAAACTAACTACACCTACAGATAGATATAGGAAAGCTATCTGCCCCGGAGCAGAACCCCAAAGACAATAGAAAGCCCCCAAACATGTAATGGCGGTTAGACAAGATGAAATACTGACACAGAAAGAAAATAGTATGAGCAAACGCTGGGGCCCAAACTAACTAAATAGAAAAGGATAGGAAGGGTACTTACTGCAATCCCAGAAAACCCTGAAAAGCACCAACACCACTAATTTCAAAAACACCTGAGATCACACGACTGTTGTGAATGGGTTTGAGATGAGTTCTGAGCAGAGGCTCCCTCTGGTGGTTACAAGCGGTACTAGTGAGGATTGTGAGGACTGGGAATCGGGTGTTACTGATTGGTCTTATGTAAGGGAGTCATTTTCCCATCAGGGTTGCCGGTGATCAATTGTTCTGGTCTGAATCCTTCTTTCCAGTTTCCCTTGTAGCCTGCTGTGTCGTGTCTGCATCTCCTGCTATCAGATAAGACAATTTCTTATTTTGTGTTTTTGCTATATTTTTGCATTTTGTCCTGCACTTCTGTGGGGGCCTTCAGGGTCCCCTCCGGGGGCTTTTGCCCTCTCAGTTTAGTTCAGCCACTGAGTTTTGTTCTTTTGCTTTTTCCAGTTTTTTCAGTGGCTGCTGTTTTGTTTTTGTTACACCAGAGAACTAATTTAGGTGGTAGAGGTCGTGTGATCTCAGGTTATTTTGAAATTAGTAGAGTTGGTGTTTTTTCAGGGTTTTCTGAGATTGCAGTAAGTACCCTTCCTATCTTTTTCTATTTAGATAGTTTGGGCCCCAGCGTTTGCTCATACTATTTTCTTTCTGTGTCAGTATTTCCTCTTGTCTAACCGCCATTACATGTTTGGGGGCTTTCTATTATCTTTGGGGTTCTGCTCCGGGGCAGATAGCTTTCCTATTTCTATCTTTAGGTGTAGTTAGTTTCTCAGGCTGTGACGAGGCGTCTAGGACCAACGTAGGAACGCTCCATGGCTGCCTCTAGTTGCGGTGGTTAGTCAGGGTACTGCAATCTCATAGATTCCAACTGCTCTGGTGTATTTCCTTTTTTACCTGCACTCCTCAGCTACCGTAACATAACACACGACCTCTACCACCTAAATTAGTTCTCTGGTGTAACAAAATCAAAACAGCAGCCACTGAAAAAACTGGAAAAAGCAAAAGTACATACATAAGTGGCTGAACTAAACTGAGAGGGCAAAAGCCCCCGGAGGGGACCCTGAAGGCCCCCACAGAAGTGCAGGACAAAAATGCAAAAATATAGCACAAAAACAAAAAGAAGAAAATGTCTTATCTGTTAGCAGGAGATGCAGACACGACACAGCAGGCTACAAGGGAAACAGGAATGAAGGATTCAGACCAGAACAATTGATCACCGGCAACCCTGATGGGAAGGTGACTCCCTTATATAAGACCAGTCAGTAACACCCGATTCCCAGTCCTCACAATCTTCACTGGACAGACCAGCACCGCTTGTAACCACCAGAGGAAGCCTCTGCTCAGAACTCATCTCAAACACATTCACAACACATCGACCTTCCTTTCTCCGAGCGAAGGTTGGAGCAAGCCCAGTATTGGCAGAGGTTTTGGCTGGCTCTTAACTTCACCAGACCTTTGGAATCTCCAGATCAGGCATCTGAGTCCCCAGAGGCCATGGAGGTTTCTCGAGCGGGATCCAAGTCTCGGATCGCTCGTACACCCATGGTCTGTTATGTCTGCCGGCAGTTAGGACATTTTGCCACCAAATGTCTCCAGCGGTCAGGAAAACGACCGCATCTAGTGGCCATAGGAAGAGGCTCACTAGACACAGCGGCATTTTCTTCCAAATTGTCCTTGAAGGGGACACTCACGATAGGCCCATCCACTCATGCGGTAGATGTTTGTGTGGATTCCGGGGCGGAGGGCAATTTTATGTCTTCAGCTTTCATCCAATGGCACGCTGTGCCTCTGGTGATGATCACCAAGCCAATGACCATTCAAGTGGTGAATGGGTCGACACTGCCCTCACACATCAGACCATCCCACTTACTCTCACCATGTCTCCAGCCCACCAGGATATAATCTCCCTATTAGTCATACCCAAGGGTATTGATAAAGTCTTATTAGGGGTACCTTGGTTACGCTACCATTCTCCTCATATTGAGTGGTCCTCTGGGAGAATATTGGGATGGAGTAAGTCTTGTGAGGGTAGATGGGTTAGAGGGAGGGCATTCATGTGACTTCTACAGCAGTGCCCGCAGATCTATCCTCTCTCCCCAAACACTATTGGTCATATGCAGACGTACTCTCCAAGAGAGCTGTGGAGACCCTTCCAGAGGCAATGTCTCAGTACATCGAGGAGCATCTGGCAAGAGGATTCATTAGGAAGTCAGTGTCACCTGCAGGGGCTGGGTTCTTATTTGTGCAGAAGAAGAACAGGGAGATACGTCCATGCATAGACTACAGGGGTCTCAATGCTATAATCGTCAAAAATAAATACCCTCTGCCTCTTATCTCTGAACTCTTTGATAGGTTGCAGGGAGCAAGAGTATTTACAAAATTAGATCTGCGGGGCGCCTTTAACTTGATACGCATCTGTGAAGGGGACAAGTGGAAGACGGCATTTAACACCAGAGATGGCCACTATGAATACCTGGTGATGTCCTTCGGGCTCTGTAATGCCCCTGCCGTTTTCCAAGACTTTGTGAACGATATCTCCTGGGATATGCTAACCACCTCAGTCGTAGTGTATCTGGATGATATTCTCATCTACTCTCCAGATATAGACTCCCATCGGAGAGATGTTTGCAAAGTCTTCGACCTCCTACGGGCAAACTTCCTCTATGCCAAGTTGGAGAAATGTGTGTTTGAGCAGGAGTTCTTGCCTTTCTTGAGCTATATCATCTAGGCCCAGGGATTGGCCATGGATCCTGCCAAGCTACAGGCTGCGATGGACTCTCAAGAACCTCATTCTCTTAAAGCAGTGCAGCGCTTTATGGGGTTCATCAATTACTATCACCAGTTCATTCCCCACTTCTCAACTTTGGTAGCTCCCCAGGTTGCCCTCACCAAGAAGGGAGCTAACCCCAAATTATGGTCGGAGGAGGTCTCCAAGGCCTTTCTGTCTATAAAGTCACATTTCGCTAGCGCTCCCATTTTACATTGCCCCGATGTCGATAAACCCTTTATCATGGAGGTGGATGCTTCTTCCGTTGGTTCTGGAGTCGTCCTCTTTCAGAAGGATGCTCGAGGTCGGAAGCATCCTTGCTTCTTTTTTTCCAAAACCATCTCACCGGTGGAGAAAAATTATTCCATTGGGGACAGGGAGTTGCTAGCAATGATATTGGCCTTTTCTGAGTGGAGACATCTCCTGGAGCGGGCCTGTTACCCCCTCCAAGTATTCACCGACCATAAAAACCTTATCTATTTGCGGACAGCCCAGCGGCTAAATTCTCACCAGGCCAGATGGTCCCTGTTCTTCTCCAATTTCAAACTTCACTCTCCATTTTCTCTCTGGCCAGAATAACACTCGTGCCGATGCTCTCTCCCGTTCCGTAGTATCATCTGAGGAGGGAGAGAAACCTCGGCTTATTGTCCCTTCAGAGAGCCTGAGAACTGTGGCTCCGGTTTCGTTAGAGTCTGTGCTTTCCGGCAAGACTTGTGTTCCACCTAATTTGCGACAGGAGGTACTCTCTTGGGCTCATTCGTCCAGGGTGGGTGGACATTTTGGGACAAAGAGAACATCTGAGCTCCTGGCAAGGATGTACTGGTGGCCGCATATGGCCCGTGACATTGGAGACTATATTCTAGCGTGTGTTTCCTGCACCCGGAATCAATCTTCTCGGCAACAACCAGCTGGTTTACTGTACCCCCTGCTGGTGGCGGATAGGCCCTGGGAGATGGTCGGGATGGATTTTGTGGTGGGTTTACCCAAGTCTCGTAACTGCATCGTAATCTGGGTAGTCACCGACCACTTCTCTAAAATGGTGAACTTGGTGCCTCTCCCGTAGGTACCTTCTGCACGGGCTTTGGTGGCATTGTTTATCAAATATGTCTTTCACCTACATGGCATGCCTGACAAAATAGTCAGTGACCGGGGTCCCCAATTCGCGTCTCGGTTCTGGAGAGAGCTTTGTCGTCTGCTCAGCATAGAGCTAAATCTCTCTTTAGCTTACTGTCCCGAGACGAACTGGTTGGTAGAGAGGGCCAACCAGACCCTGGTTACATATCTGCATCATTTTGTTTCCGCCAGTCAGGATGACTGGGCATCCTTGCAACCGTGCGTGAAATTTGCGCTGAATAACGCCGTAGCCGACTCAACTGGGCAGACCCCTTTCCTCCTTAATTACGGCCAGTATCCGCATGTCCCTGTGCCCATGCCCGTGTCATCTACTGACTCTAGGGTGGCAGACTGGGTGGAGGAGGCACGTGACATATGGGACCGTAAACACGATGCCATCCGGGCCTCCAAGGAGAGAATGAGGGTCTCCGTCGATGCGCATCGGCATCCCGTTCCGTCTTTTGCCCCTGGTGAATTAGTGTGGCTCTCCGCCCATAATATCGGCTGTGAGTTGAGTCCACTAAGTTTGCTCCTCACTACATAGGTCCCTTCAAGGTCCTGGAACAGGTCAACCCTGTGGCATATCGTCTGGCTCTTCCTCCACGCCTAGGTATCACTGACACCTTTCATGTGTCCCTACTAAAACCCGTTCACATGTTCCGGTTTTCTGAGTCATCAGCAGGGACAACAGGTTCGTCCACAGACGAGTATGAGGTGAACGCCATTGTTGGGTTCAAGGTGGTGCGTGTCAAAAAGTTCTATCTGGTGGACTGGAAGGGTCATGCCCCAGAGTACAGGACCTGGAAACCTATTGAGCACATTCGGGCTCCTCAGCTCTTTGCGGCAATAGAGTGGAGCAAGGCACAAAGGTCTCTAGGAGGGGGATAATGTTAGGCATCGAGATCCCACCGCTGCACAGGGAGAATCTCGAGCCATGTCCTCTATGGTCTCCCATTCTTCTTCAGCCACAGAGGCTAATGCTATGTGCTTGGTTGCTGCTGCCACCCCAGGTTCAGCTATAGCAACCAGCATTAGTCAGCGGCGAGCAGACGTTCTTGGGACTAAGTCCTGCTTTTCTCCATCTGAGCATGCCCGTGAGACGACCGCTCATTAGTGATCGGAGATCACATGCTCAGGTCCTCAAGCAGTTCAGATTGGGCCATCAGCAAGGTCCTGGAAGGCTGCAGTTATAAAAGGATTGCACGGCCGTGCGCTAGTATAAACCATGTGGTGTGTGAGCGAGTGGATACGCTATACACCTGCCGCACTGTCGGTGTGTATGACCGTCTAGTGTTCCTTAGTCAGGCAGGTTTTTACTCGGCTTGACCTAGCGCCTGTCTCGGCCACGTGTGGTGCTTAGCACTGGCTGTTTACAGGGCACAGTCAATCCACGTGCTCTGGCACACACCTTTTGGTACCGCTCTGCGGTCAGTTGAGCTTTTTGTTCTGATTTTTTAGTTAGCTGTGTTTGCTACTAATGAGCGCCAAGTAGTGGCATCGCTAGTACAACGCCATGCACATTGTGGGTCCGGTCAGACTCAAGTCCCCGCATTCTAGGGGTTGAGCCTAGAGACTTCACTCGCACCATATCAACTATGTCCTGTGATATGTAACAGGGAACAGCATTCTATTACTTTGTTGTGGTGGCTCTGTGAAGTAACAGAGTTCGCCGCTGCTCATACAGGATGACATCTAACCCACGTGTTTTCGGTTTTCAACAGCCGCCTTGTTCCGCCATTGCTTAGCTTTCAGTCCCCTGGGTCTTTTCTTCATTTCTTCTTCCTCTTCTCAGTCTTTTCATCCACCATCTATAGCTGTGACTATCTGCTCCACACCCCTGAGTGGGGTTCAGCTCCGTTAGTTGCTGATCCCTATAGCATTTGCAATGTCTGTGACTATGGTAGTTCTGCCCCTGGCAAAGAGCAGTTAGAAATTGGACCAGTATGAGTGAGCATTGTAGGGTATGAATCTGCACATAGTAATTCATACTCTATTTTGTTACTTAACTTTTCCAGAACAAACCTGAAAATCATATAGAGATTGGATAGATCAAATATTCTAACTACTGCGTACATTTTAAGTGCAGTTTTAGCAATAATTGTTGTATGCAACCATACTGCTTACTTTAGTGCATTTTAATAAACACTCCTTAATAAAAAACATATATGATCCCTATCATTTTAGTTCTACTGTCTTATAATAGTTGATTAGTGAGAACTCGCTGTGAACTAATTAATGCTATTATGTCTCTTAACATTTTGTTCTAGAACAAGAGCAGTACTTTATAATTATACTTTTCTTCTAAATATACCTTTTAAATATAATAATTATTTATATTAGTTTGACAAGATTTACTGGGTTTGCATAGTATATATAGCTTGTTCCTTATATAAAACAGATAGAGTTTTCCAATATAATTTTGCATCAGCTTATCATTTTTCCAAGATCTCTTGCAATCAGTAAATCAAATATACATAGTTTTTCAGCTTATGATTCTAAACAATCTTGATCAGTTCATACTCACATAGTTTCTTGTGTACCATGAAAAGGAAAGAGAAATCTGTAACTGAACTGAACTGTTTATATGCTTGAGGGCAGGAGCAGACAACCAGAGATTTTCTCATCTGAGTGAATCGGGTCTGATCAGAGTTTGACCAGAGTTTGATCAGAGTGTGATCATAGAGTGATCTGATTCTCTCGAATGAGGAGAAGATGGAGAAAAGGATTTATCCATCTTCTCCATTGTGTCAGTCCATGGAAATCAGATTGCACTCATATGTCATCCGAGTGCTATCCAATGTTTTCCATGCACTCATTGACTTGCATGGCTGAGTGCCATCAGAATATCGGATCAAACTTGGGCATGCTGTGATTTTTTTACCTGGACTGGCAAAAAAATCAGACTTATGCACAGCTCCAAAAAATAACATTGGTCTGGGTGCGCCCCTGTGTTTTGTCAGATCGCACTCGGACTGAAAATAAGCTCGTCTGCACCTGCTCTAATAGAACTGTAGTAGAAACATGTAAAAATCACTTAAAGATAATCTGTCACCAGGTTTTTGCTATGTAATATGAGAGCACCATAATGCAGGAGCAGAATCCCTAATTACAGGAATGTGTCACTTCTGGGCTATGTTTTGCTGTTTTTAATACAAGCAGCGTTTTATAAGCAGGAGATTATCACTACAAGGCAATTGGCCTAGTGCAACCACGCCCCTAACACTGATTAGCACTGATCTATCAATATACAATGTACACAGAAAGCTATGGTGTGGGCAGAGTTATATACAGGTCAACAACTGAGCTCTGCTAGAACTGCAACAGATAAAACTGTGACTCTATGTATTAAGTAAGTACATCATTGGATCAGCGTCTCTGTCGCTAAGTCATGATGCTGTCAGATTACATAGAAAAAAAAACTGCTGACAGATTCCCTTTAAATGGTTCCAATGCTTTGGACTTCAGATAGCAATCTCTAATACATTTTTACAACCTTAAATCTGCAGAATGAGAACATTGTGAAGTCTAGAAAATTATTCTAATGGCTGATTACCCTATTTTGCTGTCTTCATGCAGAAAGTAGATGCAAAAGTGTGCTTTGACAAGTGCATAGATCCGTACTCCATAACTGGATTTGGGATCTCTTAACTTTGAGTGCTGGGGAGCAAAGCAATGCTGGATTAAGTCCTGGCGGTCAAAATCTTCGGTCCCTTTCAGCTAGTTATTTCCTTTTATGTTTTTGAATATACTAGCAACAATTTTAATACACCAATTAAACTTTATTAAATAGAACAACAAATAAATTAATCAAACTTCATTATAACCAACAAAAGGTAATTAACATCAACCATGGGTGCATGCCTATGTACACTCATACTGTATATATTCCGCAAGCTTTGCTCATGAATGTTGTATTATGATCTAGAGTCAGCGAGAACTTGTGGCTACTTCTGACTGCATAGATGCCCATCCTTTACTACTCGTGAATTCTCGAATGAACCCGACAGCAGCGTAAACATCATTTCACGGCCATTTGCTGTAATGTTCACATCCAAGTTCTGTTGCCCAGCTAGTCTGAAAGCAGGCTGTCATTATACATCTCACACAGGAGTAGCTCAGAATAGGCAGGCTACTCCTGTGTGAGACATGTAATGACAGCCTGCTCTGATCTCACTGCACAGCGATTACAATTTTCCCTGAGCACAGGAAATATAACTGTGATTAAAGAGGTTGTCCACTCTAAACTAATAATTCTGCAGTCACACTGTGGGAATTTGTCGGTTTCTGAGCCGTGACTGGTGGAATCTGTAGAAGCGTTCCAGAGCTATAACCTCATAAAGTGACAGTGGTCAGAATTGTAAAAATTGGTTTGGTCATTAAGGTCAGAATTGGCTTGGTCGCTAAGGGGTTAATAATAAAGACCTTTATTTAAAAACTACATTTTTGTTTACTTGTGTTATCTTTGTCTAATATTTAAATTTGTTTGGTGATCTGAAACATTTAAGTGTGACAAACATGCAAAAGAATAGGAAATCAGGAAGGGGGCAGACACATTTTCACACAAGTGTAACTTTTCTTCTCATGGTGTATGGATTTGAAAGTGGTCTTTAACTTTTGCTTTAGGAACAAAATATAATAATCTTCTCAAATCCAAATCCAAGAGCAACAAAACAAAAACAAAACAACAAAATAAACAAACAAAACTGAACAAAAAAGTGATTCTTCTGATTAAAACCTAAGACCTCATTAGCATATTTTTTACAGCATTTTATCTTTGTGCTCCCTCCGGACACTGTACTATGCATCGGAAGCTTTGCTTATTGCAGTGAAGTACAGTAGGTTAACCCAAACATCTGGGTCACATTATCGATAACATAATAGTCTCCATTTAGTATTTACTCAAGAATACTTATTTGTGCCACGCTTGCTTAGTTTATGATTTGACTATTAGATCTGTAGTAGTATTTGTGCACACTGGCACTGTCTCTACTCTTATAACTAAGTGCTCATTTAAAGGTGATGCCTCCTTTCAGAAAATGTTTATACCTGGGTGCATTTTGTTATAAAAACAAACTGCACTTTACTCATCTTCGCCTGGACCTGTGCTGAGTTTTTAGCACAGCTCCTTCTGTATGGTATTGGCTGCGGTGCAGACATCACATCAACAGCGTGACAGCCAATTATTGAGCTCAGTGGCTTTGAGCGGAGCGTTTCATCTACACGGGCAGAGCTGCTGAGCTCACCGATTGGCTACCATGCTGTCGATGTGATGTCAGCACTGCGGCTGATACCAGACACTAGAAGCAACCCAGAAACTCAGCGTTGGACCTAGGGACAGTGAGTAGAGATGTTGTTTGCTGCCCAGTGCGCAAGATTTTCTGAAAGGATACAACCTTTTTAATGGTAATTTCTGCCATACAGTATTTTAATGAACTATACAATTTAATAATATTTTAAAGGAAACCTGATCCACGGACAGAATGTATCAGACACTGGATGATGAGGGATGAGGGAGACTCCATTTTAGATTTATTAATTCAGGCCCAATATATTGTCCAGAAATCTTCCTCCACTCCTGAAGTGGCCCCCACCCTTGGGAGAAGTACACAAATCCCCAAAAGAAGAGAACTTTTGCCAAATGGCCAGAGAATTAGAGGCCACGTGTTAATGAAGGTGAGGAGGGGTAGAGCTAGGACCCCCTGCTGCTTTTTGTGCAAGGCAGCCAACATCGAAGGATGCTCCAGACACTTGGGGACCGACAACCATATGAATCATAGAATCATAGAATGGTAGAGTTGGAAGGGACCTCCTGGGTCATCTGGTCCAACCCCCTGCTCAAAGCAGGATTCTCTAAATCATCCCAGACAGATGTCTATCCAGCCTCTGTTTGAAGACTTCCATTGAAGGAGAACTCACCACCTCTTGTGGCAGCCTGTTCCACTCATTGATCACCCTAACTGTCAAAAAGTTTTTTCTAATATCTAATCTGTGTCTCCTCCCATTCAGTTTCATCCCATTGCTTCTAGTCTTTCCTTGTGCAAATGAGAATAAAGATGATCCTTCTACAATGTGACAGCCCTTGAGATATTTGTATGACAGCTATTAAGTCACCTCTCAGTCTTCTTTTTTGCAAGCTAAACATTCCCAAATCCTGCAACCGTTCCTCATAGGACATGGTTTGCAGACCGGTCACCATTCTGGTGGCTCTTCTCTGAACTTGCTCCAAAGTTTGTTGATGTCTTTTTTAAAATGTGGTGCCCAAAACTGGACACAGTATTCCAGATGAGGTCTGACCAAAGAGGAGTAGAGGGCAATAATGACCTCACGTGATCTAGACTGTATGCTTCTGTTGATACATCCTAGAATTGCATTTGCCTTTTTTGCTGCTGCATCACACTGTTGACTCATGTTAAGTCTGTGATCAATTAGTATACCCAAGTCTTTTTCACATGTGCTGTTACTTAGCCCTATTCCTCCCATTTTGTATATGCTTTTTTCATTTTTATTGCCCAGATGTAGTACTTTGCATTTTTCCCTGTTAAAATCCATTCTGTTAGTTGCTGCCCACTGCTCCAGTTTATGTATATCTTTTTGAATCCTCTCTCTCTCTTCTTAGTATTAGCTACCCCTCCTAGGCATGCACCCCTACATTTCATATTTCTCTAGCTGTCCCGGATACCAAGCTAACAAGACTCGCTCTCCAGAAACACTTAGCTGACCCAATTTTGGACTCTCTGTATTGGTCCAGCCCCAACGAACCCATTGAGACGTCAGTCGTCCCGTTTGGACCTCCCGCTAGGACGTTATGACCCATCCCAGATATTGGGAATTATTTCAGCTAGGAGATCAAGGAAGGAGAATTCATTCCAACTCAGAGGGGCAATGGCAAATATGGGAGGGTGCGAGCTAGGGGTTAAAAGCTAGCTATACAAATTTAGCCTTGTCTTTGTTCTGTCATGGAACCCACGTCACGTCACATGTGGAGATGGACCAGAAACTAAGAAGGTGCCTGTGAATACGAGAGCTTCCCCTCCTCCACAAGATATACAGACTGGTAACATGACACATATTGCTAACTGCTATCCCCAACCTGTACCCTACTTTTATCTGTACTTCTGGCTGTAATCTCTGTATATTACTCTGTATATATTTGTAGTATCTAGTGCGCCTTTCGGCAATTAAAATACCATTTAATTTTGGGCTGCTCTTTTATCTCAAAATTTGATTTCCCATGTCAGTGAGTTCGGCTAGTACTTATACGCTACCTCAGGTTGGTTTCTGACCTGATATAAGCTTGTTAATGGACCGGGCTTATATCTAATGAGGAACTGGTGCAGCATACCGTTCTGACAGGACAGCCTCTCCTGCGTCTAGTTATCCTAGGTGCAGTTCCCTGATGACTGATCTGAGGGTAAGAAGGCGCCAGAGAGCTGTAACTCTGTTAGCTCTGTCACAGAATGATGATGGCGGGGTGATATCCGTGTCCCCTCAGTGCTCTCTCGTGCATGTGTTTTTCTTACAACATTTCTCTCTGTATATCCATTAAAGAGGATTAGGTGGGAGAAGTCGCTAAGGACCTGGCTTTCTGACTAGTAACGAGTGTGGCATAGTCAGTGGCTTTTAAAGTATATTTTTCTCTGAAATGTTGCAGCATTTCAGAGTCAATCATAACTGGCTGAGATCAGTCAGTGCCTAATACATGCTGCCCACAGATTGGATAGCATGTATCAGCTGTCAGGTTTCATTTATCATTCAATGAATTGATCACATGGTGTCTTGTTAGGACCTCAGCAATGAGCTTTAATCTGTGCAGAAAAATCTCAGTGTTTGATATGTCTGCAGCGTCAGCACAGGAGAATTGAAGCATTGCATAGTACTCACTTAAATCAATGGATTGTGTGTTCTTCAAGGGTATGCTAGTCCTCCGGAGAGAGAGAGAAAGAGACTGATTACTAGATTTGGTTCTTAAACAGTGAACCTTTTTTATCACTAGAACTCCCTAATAAGATTTTTGGAAATGGATTTTCTAAACCAGACAACCCCGTTAAAATAAATAAACAGGACAGAACTTCTAATGCTGTAAAGTAGAAAAAAACTGTGTATACTTGGCAGAAATGTAATATCTAATCTCCAGTTTCCATTTAAACATACTTCATGTCCAAGGATAGTCACATTACTCTGAGATCCTCAGAGCTTTACCTCTTTGGCCATAAGTGTCTGTTACAGAACAGAACAGGCAGTGATCCAGAAACAACTTATCCAAGCAACCGCATGAAACATTCATGGAACAGAAGAACAAAGGAAATACAGTTTTTCCATGACATAACATTTTTTCTTCAATTTGGGTTCTCGGGGGACTATGACGTCTTCATCTCACCAAGCTTTATCTGTTCAAAAGACAGAATGAGTGTAACTTCATATATTACAGTAGATGCAGGTCTTGTTAAACTTGGTTACACTTGATATGAAGTGGGAAGACTTGCAATCTTTTAAAACCTTTTACATTTTTATCTGTATCCTAACACTAATGAGTTACTTTACATGTGAATGTACCATTGCCCTTTTTAAACTTAATGATATGCATAATAAACAATGCAGGCACATGTAAGGAGGGAATTTGGCCAACATCTAACTCCAATCCCCTAAACACCCTGTACAGGTGTCCCTGGGTGAGTACACATGTGTTCAGTTAAATGTAACCAAGAAGAGGAAGTCTCTATCTGAAGCCAACCCAGCAAAGACAGGTAATGGTATCACAGAAATATAAATAATACCATCAGTCAGGGATGATAGAGATTAGAGATGAGGGAACTTGTTCAGAAAATGTTTGCCAATCTCAAATTCTGCACGAATGTAGCTCATTTGGATTCATGTTGTGATACCCAAGCATTTTTCATAAAGACTGGCAAAAGTCAAAGTTTGTTAAATGACAGAGTTCACTAAGAGCTCTTCTAGATGTCAGTGTTTCCTATAGCAGCATGGGTCGTAAAACATCCCGCACACATGCACACTGATTACACACAGGTGACATCCTTGTGTCATCACTGTGACACGTAACGGTTCCTGGGAATCAGCGGTACTGTTCGCCCTGTTCCCCGATGCCGGGTGCTGAAGTGAAAACAGTTCACATCATGGTCCCCTGTTCGCGCTGTGATCAACACTAGCAGGATACAATGTTGAGCGTTGTATTCAACTGTTAACAGTGAGACCAAGCAGCTGATGGGAGTAGTCATCAGCCACACTATAAATAAATAAATAATTTGAAAAAAATTATGTGGCTTTCCCCTCTATTATTGATAACCATCCAGGCAAAACTGATAGCTGTGGGTTGCACAGCTTCATCAAGGCTGGTTATTAAGAATAGAGGGGTCTCCACGCTATATTTTTTAACTATTTAACCCCTTAACGACTGATGATACACCTTTTAACGATGGCAGTTAAGGGTACCTATGCCTCAATGCCGCTGTTTAATGGCGCTGAGAAATAAGTGTATAGCACCCCCAG
>JARQOD010000001.1:213702411-213758857 GCA_033576555.1 Oophaga sylvatica
CCGTTTAATTCTTGATAGACCCCCAGCCAGTAAAACCGTGTATAATTCTGTGTAGGGTTTTCTTTTGGCACAATGTCACCCTAGTACATGCGCATGCGCTAAGTCATTACCAACCTCCGATATGACTGCGGTAGCAGCAATTGCTAAAAATTTCCACAGTATTTTATAAACTGATACAGCAAATCTTGGTTCAGCTCTAATTGTTGAAATACTGTTGCTGCCCCGGGGTGTTGGGGTTCCCCATTGACAACCAGTAAATTTTCACGGGCTAGACTCAAGTAGGGGCGCGGAGTTGCGCCTTACCAAATTTGTCACCTGTCACATTTAAGTATTACAATTCAGGTCCCGGTGGCAAATCTTACATCTCCCCAACTAACACTTCGATAGGAGAGGTGTTTTCCTACTCCACCGAAGGCAAAGGTAATACTGCCCACTGCGCACATGTGTTATGCATAGTGAGACTGATAGTAGCCAACAAAGTAGCTAACAAAGGCCACTTGTGATCGCCCTATCAGCGTAGGAACAATGCTACTCAAACGATCTGCCATGATCCTGGACAAAATCTTGATATCATGGTCAATGAGTGAGAATGTACGATAGGATCCAGGCAGATGTGAAGGTTTGTTGGTTTTAGTAGCAACTTCATGTGTGACATGTTTGAATGGCTGGGCAACCCTCCTGTCTCCAATATATGATTGAAGGTGCGTACCAATGTGGACGGGATATCCTCACTCAATAATTTGAATAATTTGGCTGTAAACCCGTCAGGTCCTGGAGCTTTCCCTATTTCAAGTAACTTATCGCCGCTGTCACTTCCGTCACCTCATATTTGTTTTTTTTAAAAGGAGAAGCTGATAGTTTGTGATGGATGGTAACCATATTCCATCTACAAAGGTGTTACCCTCCGCACTATCCGTATGTTCCACCTTATATAAGTCTGAGTAGTATGCTTGTAGAATGGTGTTTATGCTTCGAGGGTCTGTGTTCATGATCCCAGTTTTATTCGTTAACGCTGTAATATGTTGATGACGAATGTGATTTCCTTTCGCTAGTCGTGCTAATAGTCTCCCTCATTTGCTACCATAACGATATACATCGGCTCTATAATTGTTATTACTGCTTCTCTCTCGTCGATATTACCCATACGTGTAAGTCAGCCTTAGCCTGCTTACATCTATTTTTAACCTGTGTTGATGAACTTGTCTTGTTTGCCAGTACCTATCGCGTAATATCCTGCTAGCCTGCGAGTAGTTTGTAGCTATCTTCTTTTTTAGCGTTGTCTGATAACCTATTAGTTTCCCGCGCATTACTCCCTTCCCTGCTGCCCATAAAAGTTCCGGCCTATCCCTAGTATCTCCATTATCCCTTACATATTAAAAACACCATTGCTTCACTGATGTCGAAACTTCTCATCCATTAACAAATAGGTCGGGAAGCGCCAAGTTTGGTCTGGCCCCATCTGCACCATATCTGGCAGGGTCACTGATACGGGCGCGTGGTCATATATAGCTATGTTGTGCACATCTGCCTCTTCCACTCCCCTTAACAGCTCCTGTGATAGCAAATATATAATCTATTCTGGACCAAGAGTCATGTGGCGCCGAATAGAATGAATATTCACTGCCATCTGGGTTCAGGTGTGTCCAAATGTCTACAAAGTTAGTCGTGTCTAGCAGGGGTTTATTATAAACGTGTGTCATGTGATCGCACATTCATTCGCATCGACCTACAGTTCTTCACTGGTTCGATTCACCATATTTAAGTCACCACCGTGGGTGGTTTTAATGCTCTCCTATCGGCCTGATATGCTTGGATACCCGGGATAAATTCAGGAGCGTCTCCAAACTCCCTACCCACATGTCAGCGCAGGAACGGAAGAGGGAACGTGCTTGTTTTTTGCGCATAGGTGGAGTTTTATACAGTAAATGATTACTGCTGTCTTATTTTTTGCGTCCCAAGGCAGAATAGGCTGCGTAACGTTACATTTTAGAAAAATATTTAGAGTTGAGAGTCCTCAGTGGTTGATACCTTTTAATGGCTAACTGAAAAGATGGTAACAAATTGCAAGCTTTCGAGACTACTCAGGTCTCTTCATCAGGCATAATGATGAAGAGACCTGAGTAGTCTCGAAAGCTTGCAATTTGTTACCCTCTTTTCAGTTAGCCATTAAAAGGTATCAACCACTGAGGACTCTCAACTCTAAATATTTTTCTATCTACTGGCTAACACGGTACAAAGATATACATCTTTACTGTTACATTTTAGAGACACTCATATAATAGACACACGCTACCCTAACCGTGACACAAGGAAGGTATTGTTGCCGGATAAAGCCGCCATTTTAGCGTCACTGTGCTGTTAATTCAGTTCGGGGCAGAACGCTGCTCTGCTGACTCCGAGGACAGTTAGAGATTGCGATTTTGTGTACTGTGCTTTAGGCAGGCTAGGTTACCAACCGCTGTGTACATCTTCCTTTTGCCTTGCAGTGTTTTTTTCACAGCTCTGCAAGGTGTGTGTGTGAGTGCAGGTGACGCGCTGCAGTTTGCTCGGCATACAACGCTGTATGTAGGCATCTGCACATGTCACTCTCACACTCTTTTTTTTTTTTTTCTTTAGTGTAATTCTTGCTGCTCCATTCAATTGAAATTATAGTGTGACGTGCTTCCATCCGTATCCAATACATTGGTTGAAAACAATGTAGAAGGACACAAAAAGCCCTTTCACAGCTAACAGTTGTGTTCACTGTAGTCTGAGATTTTAATTTATTGAATTTTGATCACGCTCAAGTTACTTCTTCAAGCAATGCTGCTTGTACTCTGCTGAGCGTGTCTTACTGCCTCATCCTTGTCATTTTTCTCTAATTGGTGTACATGTACATCAAAGTAGTCTTCATTTGGATCGAAATCCAAGCAGGTACCCGGACACTCTATGGCTGCTTTTATACGGTGGACTGGCTCCAACATTCAATAAGACTTAAGATGCAATCGGGCACCTTGGCAAGGCCCAATCCTCTTTCCCTCTGATATAATAATAATAATAATAATCTTTATTTATATAGCGCCAACATATTCCGCAGCGCTTTACAGTTTAACAGTTTCAAAACACAAGTCATAGGTAACAACGTTAACAATACAATAATTAAAGCAAAATAAGCCGACCCTGCTCGTGAGAGCTTACAATCTACAATGAGGTGGGGGAGATACAAAGTACAGGTGTGTATATATAATGGTGCAATTACAATGATGGTCCAGCCATCTTGAGGGAGTGAGGCATGGATAGAGATAGTGAATGGGCTCCACATACACACTTAAACATAGAACGACTTTGGTTAGTGAATGTGATAGGCCACTCTGAACAAATGTGTTTTGAGGGAGCGCCTGAAACCATGCAAATTGTGGATAGTCCTAATTTCTTGGGGTAGAGCATTCCAGAGGATTGGCGCAGCGCGGGAGAAGTCTTGGAGTCAGGAGTGGGAGGTACGGATTAGTGCAGAGGTTAGTCGAAAGTCATTTGCAGAGCGCAGCAGTCGGTTAGGCCGATAGATAGAAATGAGGGAGGAGATGTAGGGGGGTGCTGCACTGTGGAGAGCTTTGTGGGTGAGAACTAGTACTTTGAATTGGATCCTATAATGAATGGGCAGCCAGTGTAAGGACTGGCGAAGAGCGGACGCGTCCGAGTACCGATTAGCCAGATGGATGACCCTGGCTGCTGCATTAAGGATGGACTGGAGAGGGGATAGTCGAGTAATGGGGAGGCCAAGTAATAGAGCGTTGCAGTAGTCCAGGCAGGAGTGGATCAATGCTACAGTGAGGGTTTTTGTTGTTTCCATGGTGAGAAAAGGGCGTATTCTAGAGATGTTCTTTAGGTGTAGACGGCAAATATCTAACAAACAGGTCATGCTGGAGAGACTTGCACCTACTGCCACTCAGGGTCTTCAGCTCCTTTGTGAGAAACTAATGTTTGGCCAGCCAGTATATCAAATAAAGTTCATGAGAAATGGGAACTGTGGTTGGCTTCACTTTTGGTACTGGGTGCTAATACCAAACCATGGTGTGCCATTCAATGGATATTCCTGGCTGGTTGGAGACAAGCTCATTCCCACAGAAAAGTACCAGAAAGCTAAGGAGATGGTGGCCTCTCTCAACATGAAGGAGTTTGCTCGTTGTCTAGGAGACCGACGACCCTGCTGTGTACCTTGTCAACGTTGTGTTGAAGCTTGCAAGGATTAAGAGGTTACAGTGGTAAGTCTGGTTTTTATTAAAGATCCTGCTGTGTATAATAGTTTATATGTTTTTTTTTTTTTTTTAAATACAATGTATCTTATGAATGTTAAATAACTTTTTTTTTTTTTTAAATACAATGTATCTTATGAATGTTAAATAACTTTTTTTTTTTTTTCAGGTATTTTATCTACTGTAGCTAGTTGCTGATTGTTGACTCTACACCCCTCTCCCCAGAATGTTACTCGGGTTATGGGGAGAAAATCACCGCTATTCCAGACTGATTTCATGTTAATGTGTCTGGCTCTTACACAGCACACAGCACTTGATGTTAGTTTATCTTTTTCCTAAATTATTTGTTACACTGCCCTTGTCACATTTTATTTGCACTTTTTTTTTAAGCACAAGGTTTTTTACACTTCCTTGTTCTGTAAGTAGGCTTAATGGTTAAATGTTTTATACTAGATGTAAATATGTAACATGTAAATTTTATATAAAGATTTTGCAAATTATGAGGTCCACACCATCAGGCTCTTTCGTCCCCTCTCCCTCAGAGTAGCGGTAATATATCGGACCCCAGGCTCGCCCATACAGTTCCTTGACCACTTCTCTGCCTGGCTGCCGCACTTTCATGTCCTCAGAAGTACCAACCCTTATCCTTGGAGACTTCAACATCCCCATTAACAGCCCTACTTCCACACTCAAAACACATTTGTTCAGAGCGGCCTATCACATTCACTAATCAAAGTCATTCTATGTGTAACTGTGTGTGTGTGTAGCCCATTCACTATCTCCATCCATCCCTCACTCCCTGAAAATGGCTGGACCATCATTGTAAATACACCATTGTATATAAACAACTGTACTTTGTAGCTCCCCCCCCTCATTGTAGATTGTAAGCTCTCACGAGCAGGGGCGGCTTATATTGCTTGAATTATTGTATTGTTAACGTTGTCACTTATGACTTGTGTTATGAAACTGTTAAACTGTACAGCGCTGCGGAATCTGTTGGCGCTATATAAATAAAGATTATTATTATTATTATAGAGGCCCACTCAGCAGTGGTGAAGTCTGAACGGCGCAAATTGCGAGTTGATTGCGACTGATGCAGCTGATACTCCATTACTGCTGGCTGCTGCTCACACAACCGCTCCAACATATGTAACGTGGAATTCCACCTGGTGGGTACGTCACATATGATGCGATGTTCAGGAAGGCAAAATCTGCGTTGCAGAGCTGCAATGCGCGATCTGGCCATGGTGGAACGTCGCAAGTTAGCGCACTGTAGGCAGACCTTGTGCAGCAGTGCCCACAAAGTAAAAAAGGAGCAGCATCCATCCAGGTGAAAGAAAGTAGAAAAGCTTTATTCTGCCATCACAAATAACGACGTTTCGGCCATTCAGTGGCCTTTTTCAAGTGTACATAGACAGACATAGGCAGCCTTTAAATAGTGTGGAGGAGCCAATCACTTTCAAAGCACACGCCCACATATTAAAATACAATAAAAACAATACATCAAAACAGTGATCAAACAACAGATATGTATATACTCCCTTATACCTACTATCTAATACAGTCAGCAACCTATATACCTAAATAACGGAAAACATAAACAATATTGAAAACTAAATTCACCAATCATCACCTGGCTATATGTGTCCAAGGAAACCCCAGACTAATCAGGTAAGGCAAAACATTAGTCTGATATCCACCAATCACATGCGATAAGCTACCTTTGCCGCCGTCTCAGTGAACCCATCAGCGGTCAGATAAGATTCCTCATCTCACAGCACAACGTGTGCTGACACTGCAGCTGCGCCACGGAATGACGTATGAGGCTGCGCCGAGGATATATCCAATCAGACTCGGCACTGTCCCGTGTTCTTCATCACGTGAACTAAGGTCACATGCTCAGTTCCGTCAAAGATCCGCGCATGCGCAGAACATAACTGGATTGAAATCTCATAAGGCAGACTTCCAGAACTTGTGTCCACTATAGAGGATATATAATATCGCGATACTTCTGACGTGATCTTGGATAAAAGGAAATATGATCATCTAGGATAAATCATAATAGATATTATTCACAGGACACTATTAAATTAGCCACAATAAAGATAAAACGGGAGAAAACAAATTCAACCTATAATAAAGTCAAATGGTCACTGACTTATTTTTTAAAAAAAGTTTTTGACAAAATTATTAGAAAAAATTAAAAGCAATACAGAGAAAGAAGCTCAAATTAAAGGGGGGGGGGGAAATTATATACAAATATTCAAATTATAGTCCAAATTAAGACCCTTTGGGTGTAATGTTTCAAGAATTGAAATCCAACGCAATTCCTTTATCTTTAATAACTTGGACCTGTCACCACCCCGTCTCAAAATAGGGACCCCATCAATTACCCTGAATCTAAGCTGATTCACTGAGTGTCTGCAATCCACAAAATGTTTCGAAACAGGTAAGTCTAGTAATTTAGTCCTGATGGTGCTCTTGTGTTTGCTAATATGTGCCCTCACCTCCATCGTGGTCTCACCCACATACATCAACCCACATGGGCAGGTGAGGGAACGTACACCACAAAACTAGAGGAGCACGTATAGCGTTCTTTAATAGAGAATCTTTTCCCTGTTTGGGGATGATTGAAACTGTCGCCTCGCAACATATTCCCACAACAGGCACAACCCAGGCAAGGAAAATTACCAACCCTGGGTGGGCATAGTGTGGTTTGTCTAAGCTGTTTACTTGTGCCAATATCAGATTTAACCAGTATGTCCTTAAGGTTGCGCCCACGTCTGTATGAAAGTAGTGGTCTATCCATAAATTCCGCAACATGCGGAAATCCTGACCGTAAAAGATTCCAATGTTTATTAAGGATGCCACCTATTTTGCCACTAACAGGACAGAACGTAGAAACAAACGGCACACTTTTGGAGGTATTCTTTCTTACTTGATTGACACTATCCGGTGTCAAAGCCATGGCATCCTGTTTGTAACGACATACGCTCCTCACTGGATAACCTCTCCTGACAAATTTGTTGCACATCTCACTAAGTCTCAAATCAAGCTTATCATCCTCCTTAACGATGCGCCTCACCCTTAACATTTGACTCCAGGGAAGAGACTCCACCATCTTACGTGGGTGATTACTATCAAAGAGTAGAAGGCTATTCCTGTCCGTCTCTTTCGTGAAGAGATCAGTTTTCAATACTCCATCCTTCTTATACACCATCGTGTCTAGAAATTGAATTTTTTCTTTCGAATAAGTGATTGTAAACTTCAATTCGGCATAGACTCCATTTAGATATTCATGAAAAGCGGATAGTGATTCTGCATCACCATCCCAAACACAAAAGATGTCATCGATGTAGCGCCACCAGGCCCGGACATGGCTCCAGTGGCTGGAAGTGTACACGTGTTGGTCTTCGAATACCGCCATGAAGATGTTTGCATAAGTGGGCGCCACGTTGGACCCCATGGCGGTACCGCGCAACTGCAGGTAAAAATCGTCACCAAAAAGGAAAAAATTCCTCTTGAGGACGAAACCCAGCAGTGCCAGGATCAACCGTGCACACTCCGGAGCCATGTCCGAGCCCGACAGCACCACACCGACGGCCTCCAAGCCTCTATCATGTTCAATGATGGTATAAAGTGATGTTACATCAAACGATACCAATATGGTCTCTTGGGTCACAGTAAGCATTTCAATTTTGTTTAGAAAATCATTTGTGTCTCTAATATAGGAACCCGCAGCAACAGCATGGCATCTCAATACTTTATCAAGAAAGACCGAAACTTTATTGCAAAGGGACCCCCTACCCGACACAATCGGACGTCCAGGTGGGTTCATTAAATTTTTGTGCATCTTTGGTAATGTATACAATAATGGAGTCACTGGAGAATGCACTATGAGGAACTGAGAAAGTTTATGGTCAATGAGGCCATCATTGAGGGCATCACTAACCAGAAGCCGCAATTCTGTGAGAAAACGTATGGTGGGATCCGCTGTCAACTTAGTGTATACCACTTCATCCGCCAGCTGACTGCGGATTTCAGCCACATAACTACATGTATCCATCACCACCAAAGCCCCGCCTTTGTCGGCCGCCTTGATGGTGATGGCCCGGTTACCAGACAACTTATCTAATGCCTGTCTCTCAATATGCGTCAAATTACCCCTCCTGTTGTTAGATGTAAACGCACGTTTAAGCTTATTCACATCTTTTTCAACCAATTCAATATAGGATTCCACAAAGTTATTTTTAACCGGGGGTTGAAAGCTACTCTTATTGTATAGACCAAATTCCTGCAGTGTAAACCCACCAACATCACCATTATCAACATTAACACCTGCAGTCTCCTTATTACAGAAAAAAGATGTTAATCTCAGTCTCCTGAAAAAAGAAAAAAGATCACACTCAATATTGAACCAGTCCGGATAATTGGTCGGGCAAAAGGAAAGGCCCTTTGACAGTACTTTACAGTCAATATCAGATAACACGAAAGAGGAGATATTTACCACCAGTTTTGACTGGTCTATAATGCTCTCCTCTTCGATTCCACATTCCGTGTTCTCATTGCTGGAGTACGTGTGGAGCCCGTCGACTGGATCTCTGTTCTTCCTTCTCCGATGCTTCCTGCCGCCCCTCCGGATCCTTTTCTTGCCACCGTAGTCTCCGTCATGCCTTTGCCTAAAAAAACAGAAGAAGAAGCCTGTGCTCCCACATTAGAGTCATCTGTTGAATCAGATTCACCAGTTGTGAACCCAAACTGTTGAGGTTCCTTCCTGGGGGTCTCCATCTCCTTCTCTGAGATGGCGCTCTATTATTCCTTTTAGATGGAAATGCACGTGTGTCACCCTGCCAGGAAAAAACTCGACCTGAGCCATAGTCATCCGCGTCACGGAACCACTTGGTTCTTTTGGTTTTTTCAATGTCTATGCGGAATTTCAATAGCTTTTCATCCAATTGAGATTTGAACATATCAAGATCTTGTACATTCAACAGAGTTAGCAATTGATGCTCTAACTCAGAAATCTTCTTATTCAAAGTTCCAACCTCCGCACGAAGAAATTCTATGTTCAATAACATTAAGTCGAAAGCATACTTGTTTGTAATAGATTCAAACCTACTACAAAATTGCTGATTGTCTGCCAGTAACGTAGGCCGTAAATGCGGTCTTAAGCCCCGCAGTATCCTACGTATTTTGTAGTATTCACATAATGTGGTGGCATGCAGTTCATATGAGATAATCTTTCTCTTCTCATTTTCATATTTTTTCTTTAACATATCAGCAGTAGGTTTATTAAGAAATGACATATCAATAGGTGTCCCTGATAAAATTCTTCGAGCATCATCCTCTGTGTAAGAGAAAGTGCAGGCAGTCTCCAGTTCACCCACCTCTGGAATAATGTTGTCCATATTGTCCATAGCAGGTGCACGTCCACTTGGATCCAGAACAGTAGAGATAGTAGTTAGTAGACAGCACTCATTGCATTGGGGATGCACGCTCGGGTCCACGGATCCCAATGGGCCAACAATGTCCACAAAGTAAAAAAAGGAGCAGCATCCATCCAGGTGAAAGAAAGTAGAAAAGCTTTATTCTGCCATCACAAATAACGACGTTTCGGCCATTCAGTGGCCTTTTTCAAGTGTACATAGACAGACATAGGCAGCCTTTAAATAGTGTGGAGGAGCCAATCACTTTCAAAGCACACGCCCACATATTAAAATACAATAAAAACAATACATCAAAACAGTGATCAAACAACAGATATGTATATACTCCCATATACCTACTATCTAATACAGTCAGCAACCTATATACCTAAATAACGGAAAACATAAACAATATTGAAAACTGAATTCACCAATCATCACCTGGCTATATGTGTCCAAGGAAACCCCAGACTAATCAGGTAAGGCAAAACATTAGTCTGATATCCACCAATCACATGCGATAAGCTACCTTTGCCGCCGTCTCAGTGAACCCATCAGCGGTCAGATAAGATTCCTCATCTCACAGCACAACGTGTGCTGACACTGCAGCTGCGCCACGGAATGACGTATGAGGCCGCGCCGAGGATATATCCAATCAGACTCGGCACTGTCCCGTGTTCTTCATCACGTGAACTAAGGTCACATGCTCAGTTCCGTCAAAGATCCGCGCATTTTTTTAAAAAATAAGTCAGTGACCATTTGACTTTATTATAGGTTGAATTTGTTGTCTCCCGTTTTATCTTTATTGTGGCTAATTTAATAGTGTCCTGTGAATAATATCTATTATGATTTATCCTAGATGATCATATTTCCTTTTATCCAAGATCACGTCAGAAGTATCGCGATATTATATATCCTCTATAGTGGACACAAGTTCTGGAAGTCTGCCTTATGAGATTTCATTCCAGTTATGTTCTGCGCATGCGCGGATCTTTGACGGAACTGAGCATGTGACCTTAGTTCACGTGATGAAGAACACGGGACAGTGCCGAGTCTGATTGGATATATCCTCGGCGCGGCCTCATACGTCATTCCGTGGCGCAGCTGCAGCGTCAGCACACGTTGTGCTGTGAGATGAGGAATCTTATCTGACCGCTGATGGGTTCACTGAGACGGCGGCAAAGGTAGCTTATCGCATGTGATTGGTGGATATCAGACTAATGTTTTGCCTTACCTGATTAGTCTGGGGTTTCCTTGGACACATATAGCCAGGTGATGATTGGTGAATTCAGTTTTCAATATTGTTTATGTTTTCCGTTATTTAGGTATATAGGTTGCTGACTGTATTAGATAGTAGGTATATGGGAGTATATACATATCTGTTGTTTGATCACTGTTTTGATGTATTGTTTTTATTGTATTTTAATATGTGGGCGTGTGCTTTGAAAGTGATTGGCTCCTCCACACTATTTAAAGGCTGCCTATGTCTGTCTATGTACACTTGAAAAAGGCCACTGAATGGCCGAAACGTCGTTATTTGTGATGGCAGAATAAAGCTTTTCTACTTTCTTTCACCTGGATGGATGCTGCTCCTTTTTTTACTTTGTGGACATTGTTGGCCCATTGGGATCCGTGGACCCGAGCGTGCATCCCCAATGCAATGAGTGCTGTCTACTAACTACTATCTCTACTGTTCTGGATCCAAGTGGACGTGCACCTGCTATGGACAATATGGACAACATTATTCCAGAGGTGGGTGAACTGGAGACTGCCTGCACTTTCTCTTACACAGAGGATGATGCTCGAAGAATTTTATCAGGGACACCTCTTGATATGTCATTTCTTAATAAACCTACTGCTGATATGTTAAAGAAAAAATATGAAAATGAGAAGAGAAAGATTATCTCATATGAACTGCATGCCACCACATTATGTGAATACTACAAAATACGTAGGATACCGCGGGCTTAAGACCGCATTTACGGCCTACGTTACTGGCAGATAATCAGCAATTTTGTAGTAGGTTTGAATCTATTACAAACAAGTATGCTTTCGACTTAATGTTATTGAACATAGAATTTCTTCGTGCGGAGGTTGGAACTTTGAATAAGAAGATTTCTGAGTTAGAGCATCAATTGCTAACTCTGTTGAATGTACAAGATCTTGATATGTTCAAATCTCAATTGGATGAAAAGCTATTGAAATTCCGCATAGACATTGAAAAAACCAAAAGAACCAAGTGGTTCCGTGACGCGGATGACTATGGCTCAGGTCGAGTTTTTTCCTGGCAGGGTGACACACGTGCATTTCCATCTAAAAGGAATAATAGAGCGCCATCTCAGAGAAGGAGATGGAGACCCCCCAGGAAGGAACCTCAACAGTTTGGGTTCACAACTGGTGAATCTGATTCAACAGATGACTCTAATGTGGGAGCACAGGCTTCTTCTTCTGTTTTTTTAGGCAAAGGCATGACGGAGACTACGGTGGCAAGAAAAGGATCCGGAGGGGCGGCAGGAAGCATCGGAGAAGGAAGAACAGAGATCCAGTCGACGGGCTCCACACGTACTCCAGCAATGAGAACACGGAATGTGGAATCGAAGAGGAGAGCATTATAGACCAGTCAAAACTGGTGGTAAATATCTCCTCTTTCGTGTTATCTGATATTGACTGTAAAGTACTGTCAAAGGGCCTTTCCTTTTGCCCGACCAATTATCCGGACTGGTTCAATATTGAGTGTGATCTTTTTTCTTTTTTCAGGAGACTGAGATTAACATCTTTTTTCTGTAATAAGGAGACTGCAGGTGTTAATGTTGATAATGGTGATGTTGGTGGGTTTACACTGCAGGAATTTGGTCTATACAATAAGAGTAGCTTTCAACCCCCGGTTAAAAATAACTTTGTGGAATCCTATATTGAATTGGTTGAAAAAGATGTGAATAAGCTTAAACGTGCATTTACATCTAACAACAGGAGGGGTAATTTGACGCATATTGAGAGACAGGCATTAGATAAGTTGTCTGGTAACCGGGCCATCACCATCAAGGCGGCCGACAAAGGCGGGGCTTTGGTGGTGATGGATACATGTAGTTATGTGGCTGAAATCCGCAGTCAGCTGGCGGATGAAGTGGTATACACTAAGTTGACAGCGGATCCCACCATACGTTTTCTCACAGAATTGCGGCTTCTGGTTAGTGATGCCCTCAATGATGGCCTCATTGACCATAAACTTTCTCAGTTCCTCATAGTGGATTCTCCAGTGACTCCATTATTGTATACATTACCAAAGATCCACAAAAATTTAATGAACCCACCTGGACGTCCGATTGTGTCAGGTAGGGGTCCCTTTGCAATAAAGTTTCGGTCTTTCTTGATAAAGTATTGAGATGCCATGCTGTTGCTGCGGGTTCCTATATTAGAGACACAAATGATTTTCTAAACAAAATTGAAATGCTTACTGTGACCCAAGAGACCATATTGGTATCGTTTGATGTAACATCACTTTATACCATCATTGAACATGATAGAGGCTTGGAGGCCGTCGGTGTGGTGCTGTCGGGCTCGGACATGGCTCCGGAGTGTGCACGGTTGATCCTGGCACTGCTGAGTTTCGTCCTCAAGAGGAATTTTTTCCTTTTTGGTGACGATTTTTACCTGCAGTTGCGCGGTACCGCCATGGGGTCCAACGGGGCGCCCACTTATGCAAACATCTTCATGGCGGTATTCGAGGACCAACACGTGTACACTTCCAACCACTGGAGCCATGTCCGGGCCTGGTGGCGCTACATCGATGACATCTTTTGTGTTTGGGATGGTGATGCAGAATCACTATCCGCTTTTCATGAATATCTAAATGGAGTCTATGCCGAATTGAAGTTTACAATCACTTATTCGAAAGAAAAAATTCAATTTCTAGACACGATGGTGTATAAGAAGGATGGAGTATTGAAAACTGATCTCTTCACGAAAGAGACGGACAGGAATAGCCTTCTACTCTTTGATAGTAATCACCCACGTAAGATGGTGGAGTCTCTTCCCTGGAGTCAAATGTTAAGGGTGAGGCGCATCGTTAAGGAGGATGATAAGCTTGATTTGAGACTTAGTGAGATGTGCAACAAATTTGTCAGGAGAGGTTATCCAGTGAGGAGCGTATGTCGTTACAAACAGGATGCCATGGCTTTGACACCGGATAGTGTCAATCAAGTAAGAAAGAATACCTCCAAAAGTGTGCCGTTTGTTTCTACGTTCTGTCCTGTTAGTGGCAAAATAGGTGGCATCCTTAATAAACATTGGAATCTTTTACGGTCAGGACTTCCGCATGTTGCGGAATTTATGGATAGACCACTACTTTCATACAGACGTGGGCGCAACCTTAAGGACATACTGGTTAAATCTGATATTGGCACAAGTAAACAGCTTAGACAAACCACACTATGCCCACCCAGGGTTGGTAATTTTCCTTGCCTGGGTTGTGCCTGTTGTGGGAATATGTTGCGAGGCGACAGTTTCAATCATCCCCAAACAGGGAAAAGATTCTCTATTAAAGAACGCTGTACGTGCTCCTCTAGTTTTGTGGTGTACGTTCCCTCACCTGCCCATGTGGGTTGATGTATGTGGGTGAGACCACGATGGAGGTGAGGGTACGTATTAGCAAACACAAGAGCACCATCAGGACTAAATTACTAGACTTACCTGTTTCGAAACATTTTGTGGATTGCAGACACTCAGTGAATCAGCTTAGATTCAGGGTAATTGATGGGGTCCCTATTTTGAGATGGGGTGGTGACAGGTCCAAGTTATTAAAGATAAAGGAATTGCGTTGGATTTCAATTCTTGAAACATTACACCCAAAGGGTCTTAATTTGGACTATAATTTGAATATTTGTATATAATTTCCCCCCCCCCTTTAATTTGAGCTTCTTTCTCTGTATTGCTTTTAATTTTTTCTAATAATTTTGTCAAAAAACTTTTTTTAAAAATAAGTCAGTGACCATTTGACTTTATTATAGGTTGAATTTGTTTTCTCCCGTTTTATCTTTATTGTGGCTAATTTAATAGTGTCCTGTGAATAATATCTATTATGATTTATCCTAGATGATCATATTTCCTTTTATCCAAGATCACGTCAGAAGTATCGCGATATTATATATCCTCTATAGTGGACACAAGTTCTGGAAGTCTGCCTTATGAGATTTCATTCCAGTTATGTTCTGCGCATGCGCGGATCTTTGACGGAACTGAGCATGTGACCTTAGTTCACGTGATGAAGAACACGGGACAGTGCCGAGTCTGATTGGATATATCCTCGGCGCGGCCTCATACGTCATTCCGTGGCGCAGCTGCAGTGTCAGCACACGTTGTGCTGTGAGATGAGGAATCTTATCTGACCGCTGATGGGTTCACTGAGACGGCGGCAAAGGTAGCTTATCGCATGTGATTGGTGGATATCAGACTAATGTTTTGCCTTACCTGATTAGTCTGGGGTTTCCTTGGACACATATAGCCAGGTGATGATTGGTGAATTTAGTTTTCAATATTGTTTATGTTTTCCGTTATTTAGGTATATAGGTTGCTGACTGTATTAGATAGTAGGTATATGGGAGTATATACATATCTGTTGTTTGATCACTGTTTTGATGTATTGTTTTTATTGTATTTTAATATGTGGGCGTGTGCTTTGAAAGTGATTGGCTCCTCCACACTATTTAAAGGCTGCCTATGTCTGTCTATGTACACTTGAAAAAGGCCACTGAATGGCCGAAACGTCGTTATTTGTGATGGCAGAATAAAGCTTTTCTACTTTCTTTCACCTGGATGGATGCTGCTCCTTTTTTTACTTTGTGGACATTGTTGGCCCATTGGGATCCGTGGACCCGAGCGTGCATCCCCAATGCAATGAGTGCTGTCTACTAACTACTATCTCTTGTGCAGCAGTGCATCAAGATCCGGATAGTCCCTCAAAAAACTCTGGACGACCAAGTTTAGCACATGTGCCAGACATGGTATGTGAGTGACGTTGCCTAGGCCCAGACCTGCCACCAGATTTCGGCCATTGTCACACACTACCAAGCCTGGCTGGAGATTCGCTGGCAAAATACACATGTAGCTCTCTTGCTTTATGGCATTCCAGAGCTCCAGCGCTGTGTGGCTTTGATTCCCCATGGAAATTAATTTCAGGACGGCCTGTTGACGTTTGGCCACATCTGTGCTCATATCGGTCAACAGGCTCGCTGTCTGGGTGTTATGTTTGACACCAATCTCTCCTTCACCTCCCATATACAATCTGTTGCCCGCTATTGCCGCCTACACCTAAAGAACATCTCTCCCGAATCCAAGACTTCTCCCACGCTGCGCCAATACTGTGGAATGCTGTACCCCAAGAAATTAGAACTATCCACAATTTGCATGTTTTCGGGCGCTCACTCAAAACACATTTCTTCAGAGCGGCCTATCACATTCACTAATCAAAGTCATTCTATGTGTAAGTGTGTGTGTGTAGCCCATTCACTATCTCCATCCATCCCTCACTCCCTCAAAATGGCTGGACCATCATTCTAAATACACCATTGTATATAAACACCTGTACTTTGTATCTCCCCCACATATTTGTAAATTGTAAGCTCTCACGAGCATGTGCGGATTATATTGCTTTAATTATTGTATTGGTAACGTTGTTACTTATGACTTGTGTTCTGAAACTGTTAAACTGTAAAGCGCTGCGTAATCTGTTGCCGCTATATAACTAAAGATTCTTATTAAGCGTTCACGGGTCCATGTTGAGGTAGACCGTGACGGCTCCTGCAACGATGTTTCTGAGGAACTGGAGAAGGAGGAGTCAATGTGTACAGACTTGATTCCTGCAATCCTTGTAGTTGGCTGAACACGTACAGCGCCACTCACAAGATCTGTACCCGGCTCCACAACTTTGACCCAATGGGCAGTGAGGGAAAGGTATCGTCCCTGGCCATGGGTACTGGTCCACGCAGTGGTCAGGTGGACATTGCTACTGACGGAGTTTAGTAGTGCATGTTTAATTTTAACCTCAACAACATGCTTTTGCAGACCAGGGACGGCTTGCCTGCTGAAATAAAATCAGCTTGGCACATTGTATTGTGGGACTGCCAATGCCATTAAGTTCCGTAAACTGTCAGTCTCCACCAGCCTGAATGACAGCATTTCAAGGGACAGGAGTTTTGCAATGCCAGCATTCAGAGCCTGTGCTCGTGGATGGTTTGCCGAGATTGGGCCTACACCCGATACGCCACAACCTGACACCCACAGATAAACAAGCCATAAAATCTCTGAAAGATAACCCCAACATTATTATTAAACCAGCAGATAAGGGGGGTGCTATCGTTATTATGAATAAGACCCAATCTATTGCCGAAATTCATAGACAACTGTCAGTTAACCTAACCTACAGACAACTCAATTGTGACCCTACATTTTACATCTGTCAAAAAATTGATCGTATCCTGACAAAACATCTTTAATTGATCACCATAGACTGTAAGACTATGACATTCCTTAATATTCAATACCCCATCACCCCTGTTTTCTACACACTCCCAAAAATCAACAAAAAACTACATTATCCACCCGCATACCCTAGAAGGATAATTCTCCGTGTTCTACAGTATCACCCAAATGTTTAACATGTTGCCTAATTCCTATGGATATATATTCTTCACCCTATGTATATATTGCATATATTGTATATATTATACATTGTCATTGACTGTAAATTTTTCTATCTCTTCCAGCGACTATTTGATAAAGGCCACTGCGTTGCCCAAAACGTCAGTCAGTCGTCTCATAGCTATTTTCTTTCCAATTTAACCATGACATATGCAGTTAAACTTGTGCAGTGATTCTCTATAGACTGTACATCTTCAGTGTGTCTTTGTAACTCAACTACGTGTTTTCTCCGCACATGTTTACACATATTTGTGGTATTGAGGTTACTGACACTTTACCTCTTTTTACTTTTTGATTACACAGCTTGCATTTGACATAGCAAATATCATCTGCAAGTGTGTGAAAAAAGGACCACGCAGTGCAAGTCCTGGGAGCGTCCGTTTAGACTTTTGGAAGAGAAATTATCCGAACAGGTGCCAAAATGGAGGCTACAGGCAACAGAGTATGCAGCCTAACTCTCCCTCCTGTTTGTACCGTTGGGGCAATCGCTTCCTCAGAGCTGCTCCCACCACCTTCCTGTTCCTCACGCCATGTTGGGTCTTGGACCTCATCATCTCCACTAACCTCTTCCAACACCTGCTGCTGTTGGGTGGTCTGGCCACCACCATGCTCAACAGAAACTGGCACCTGAGTCTCATCATCATCAGATGCGTTCTGCGGTGTGCTGACCATCGGCACTGTCTCACCCGCCTCTTCAGATTCAGAGAGACACAGCTGTTGCGCATCACTGCATACTCCCTCTTCTTCACATTCCAGAATGCTGCTTGGCTGGGCCCCTGTTTGCAAACCAACAGATTCTGAGAACAGCAGCAGAGACTCAGCTGGCTCCTGTACAGAACTCTCTGACTGACTGGGCAATTTGGCAGGCGGTGAAGAGACAGATGGTTGCTCAACAGTGCTGTGGTCCTGAGAGGAGGTGGAAGCAATTGAAGTCGATGCATTGGACCCTGGGCTCCAACACCGCCAGTTGTTGCCTGTAAGTGCTGTTAGCACAGTCAACACTTGCTCCTGTGTTACTGGGGTTGAGTAATGGCAGCTGTTCCCCTGCTGTGTGTACGACAAAAAGTCATGCTGCCTCCACCCTGTCCTCCTCTCATCCCTGGGCTCCAACACCGCCAGTTGTTGCTCGGAAGTAATTGGCACGGGTACTGACTCATGCCCACCCTGGTTACAGCACGACAGCTGTTTCCTGGCAGTGTCAACGTAAATTAGCCTCCAATAAGTTGTCCTGTCATGTTGCATTCCGGTTATCCAACTCTATGGTGCCTGCAGTTTAGGTGATTCCTATGTGTGCTGTGGGATATGTAAATAAAGGCTCTTTCCGTTGTGAAAATAGGACAAGCACCCACTGTAGGACTGTGTGATTTGGTAACTGCAGACGGCTTGCGGCCTGTCAACTTACATTTTCATGGGTGCCTTATGGTACCCGTCCGAGTTCCAGTACCGTCAGCTGGTTCTCCACAGTGCCTTTGGCCTAGGTGCCTCCATCTCGGTATCCGAGTTCCTGCAACGTCTGCTGGTCCTTGGTAGTGCTTTGGAGCACAGGTACCTCCTGCTTAGTAACCGTGTCCCAGTAAAGTCAGCTGGTCCTCGGTTGTGCCATTGGCTCTTTTCCTTCTGCTGCCCCTCCGGGTTCCAGCACAGTCAGCTGGTCCTCGTTACTTGCATTGGCTCTTGTACCTTCTGCTACCCGTCCGGGTTACAGTACCGTCAACTGGTTCTCCGCAGTGCCTTTGGCCTAGGTGCCTCCATCTCGGTATCCGAGTTCCTGCAACGTCTGCTGGTCCTTGGTAGTGCTTTGGAGCACAGGTACCTCCTGCTTAGTAACCGTGTCCCAGTAACATCAGCTGGTACAAGGTTGTGCTACAAATACAAGATACAGAACAAGAGACACAAGAACAATAAGCAGAAGATCTAAAAGCAGAAGAACATGAAGTATAAGACCAAAATGAAGAGCAAAATATATGCTCTAAATTATAAGCAGAAGAAGACTAAGCAGTGTATGGGGGTGAGTCCGTTCCTCCTCGTGGTGCCCCTGGTAAATGCCTGATGCTGCAGGCTAAACTGAACACGGACAAATACTGTTGTAATTTAAATCTTTTGTGGCAGCAAGAACGGAACAATGAAAAAATCATAGTTTTACAGATTACAAGTACAGGAATCTCTGTCACAAATAAGAATATGATGAAGAAGATGAAGGACTATAATATGAAGAAGAATAATAGTTTAAAAAGAACAATATGAGTAATGTTAACAAAAAGATGAAAAGCAAGAAGTTTTAGAAGAAGATAAAGAAGGTGAAGATGAAGAATAATTTGATGACAAAGATGATGCTGCTGAAGATTATGAAGGAGAAAGTGTGGCAAAAGTTAAAAAGGTGAAGAGCATGGAAGTTGTGAAACATACATATTTGCCAAAATAGAAAAAGGTTAACAACATTGTCAATTTCTTCGTCAATCCGAACGTATTTCCTAAAAAAAAAAATTAATGCTATTCCATTGGATTGGGTTAAACATCTATGCCTTTAATGTCTCCTCAACCTCCCCCAATACATTCTACATTACTCTTTGTTGTTTTCCTCATGTACAATTAACCTACAAGGCAAGAATGGGTTTTTTTTAATTTCGATATTTTGTTCCCATAGACTTACATTGGACTTCCGGTATCGGTATCGGGTATCGCCGATATTTTTTGGGTATCGGCGATACCATTCCGATTCCGATACTTTTGGATATCGGAAAGTATCGCTCAACTCTAATCATAAGTCCAAGAATGACTAAATGTATCTTCTTGTTTTCTATTAAAAAATAAAAAAATATATTAGTGGTTCTGTAACTTGCATTATTCGTCTTAGGCCAACCCTGTAAGTAACACAAATGTTTCAACTGGTTATGTTATTAATAACACACACTTTATAACAAATAGCGGTATATCTTAACCAATGTGTATTTGTGGTGTGCATTGAAGTAAAATGCTTAAATGGATTTAGAAGACTTATGTGTGGGATATCTTCTGACTGCAGTAATCCATGTGGGAATTTTCTATTCCACTATGAGTTATTTTAAGAGACGAGGTTTGCATAGTCGACGGCTTATGCATTAAGACAAATTTAGATGTTCATAAAAATAGCTGTCTATTCAGCAAAATATAAGTTGGTTTGAAAAAAAGACATACCAAACTTAAAAAGTAGATGATAATGCAGACCAGGGAATTGTGCCCCTCCAGCCATTTCTAGATGGTGACTTCATACAGTATGATCTGCTTAGTATTATGTCAGGACTTTGCATGAGGTCTAAAAGCCCCGTCTCACATAGCGAGATCGCTAGTGAGATCGCTGCTGAGTCACAAGTTTTGTGACGCAACAGCGATCTCAGCAGCGATCTCGCTATGTCTGACATGTACCAGCGATCAGGCCCCTGCTGTGAATCGCTGGTCGTGTCAGAAATGCCTGGACTTTTTTTTGATCGCTGGTCTCCCGCTGGCCAGCACACATCGCTGCGTGTGGCAGGCAGGAGACCAGCGATCAGCTGGTAACCAAGGTACACATCGAGTTTCCAGGCACGGGGCTGTGCCTGGAAACCCGATGTGTACGTTGGATACCAGCGCGCTGCTGCAGGGGAGCTGGTAACCAAGGTACACATCAGGTTTCCAGGCACCGCGCAGCGCCTGGAAACCCGATGTGTACCTTGGTTACCAGCTCCCTGCATCAGCAGGCTGGTATCCAACGTACACTGAGGGTTACTAAGCGACGTTACCCGCAGTGTCACTGTCCTGATCGCTGCCTGAGCTGCCTATTTGGCAGCTCAGCAGCGATCATGTAGCGACACACCAGCAATCCTGACAAGTTTATATCGTTGTCAGGAACGCTGGTGCGTCGCTATGTGAGACGGGGCCCTAACACATATGCCTATATTGTGGCTCATTAAAATGGTTGCTTGGGACCACAGGATACAGTGGGTTCGGAAAGTATTCAGACCCCCTTAAATTTTTCACTCTTTGTTTCATTGCAGCCATTTGGTAAATGCAAAAAAGTTCTTTTTTTCTCATTAATGTACACTCTGCATCCCATCTCTACTGAAAAAAAACAGAAAACAGAAATATAAAAATTTTTGCAAATTTATTAAGAAAGAAAACTGAAATATCACATGGTCATAAGTAGTCAGACCCTTTGCTCAGTATTGAGTAGAAGCACCCTTTTGAGCTATTATAGCCATGCCCATGAGTCTTCTTGGAATAATGCAACAAGTTTGTTTTTCACACCTGGATTTGGGGATCCTCTGCTATTCTTCCTTGCAGATCCTCTCCAGTTCCATCAGGTTGGATGGTGAATGTTGATGGACAGCCATTTTCAGGTCTCTACAGGGATGCTCAATTGGGTTTAGGTCAGGTCTCTGGCCGGGCCAGTCAAAAATGGTCACATGTTGTTTTAGCTGTGTGCTTAGGGTCATTGTCTTGTTGGAAGGTGAACCTTCGACCAAGTCTGAGGTCCAGAGCATTCTGGAAGAGCTTTTCATCTAGGATATCTCTGTACTTGGCTACATTCATGTTTCCTTTAATGGCAACCAGTCATCCTGTCCCTGCAGCTGAAACACACCCCCATAGCATGATGCTGCCACCACCATGTTTCACTGTTTGGATTGTATTGGGCAGGTGATGAGAAGTGCCTGGTTTTCTTCACACATACCGCTTAGAATTATCACCAAAAGTTCTGTCTTTGCCTCATCAGAGCAGAGAATCTTATTTCTCAGTCTAGGAGTCCTTCATGTGTTTTTTTGCAAACTCTATGTGGGCTTTCATATGTCTGGCACTGAGGAGAGGTTTCTGTCCGGCCACTCTGCCATAAAGGCCCAACTGGTGGAGGGTTGCAGTGATAGTTGACGTGGAACTTTCTCCCATCTCTCTACTGCAACTGTGGAGCTGAGCCGCAGTGATCTTGGGGTTCTTCTTTACCTCTCTCACCAAGGCTCTTCTCCTATGATTGCTCAGTTTGGCTAGATGCACAGGTCTAGGAAGACTTCTGGTGGTCCCAAATGTTTTCCATTTAAGGATTATGGAGGCCACTGTGCTCTTAGGAACCTTGAGTACAGCAGAAATTCTTTTGCAACCTTAGCCAGATGTGTGCCTTGCCACAATTCTGTCTCTGAGCTCCTTGGCCAGTTCCTTTGACCTCATGATTCTCATTTAGTCTGACATGCACTGAGAGCTGTGAGGTCTTAAATAAACAGATGTGTGCCTTTACAAATCAATTCCTATCAGTTTAATTAAACACAAATGGACTCCAATGAAGGAGTAGAACCATCTCAAGGAGGACCACAAGGAAATGGACAGCATGTGACTTAAATATGAGTGTCTGAGCAAAGGGTCTGAATAATTTATGACCATGTAATATTTCAGCTTTTTTTGTTTAATAAATTTGCAAAAATTTCTACATTTCCGTTTTTTACTGTCAAGATAGGGTGCAGAGTGTACATTAATGAAAAAAATGAACTTTTTTTGCATTCACCAAATGGCTGTAATGAAACAAAAAGTGAAAAATTTAAAGGGGACTTGAATACTTTCTGAACCCACTGTATGTCATCAAAATCAGATCAGTGGGGATCCGACACCAAACTCTGTACATTGGTGCATATTTCTCAAGATAAATGCCTCTGACTTCTGTTACAAGTCACGCAAACTGCCTTTTATGTTGTGCAGCATATTCTTTACATGTTTTAGATACTTTTTATAACTGGTTTGACTATGGGGCGTAGCTTAAAGTGGACCATTCACTTGTTTTAACATAAATAAAAGAGAGAAGAAAAAACGAGGTTTAAGAGTCCATGATGAGACAGAAATTACAACTTTATTACCGTAATTACAAAAGATAACATTTGGTAAAAAGTGGGAGAAACAACCAGACGGAAGTGTAAAGGCAAGACCAAGGGACAATTGTAGGTAATCAAATCTTATACAGGTCCTTCTCAAAAAATTAGCATATAGTGCTAAATTTCATTATTTACCATAATGTAATGATTACAATTAAACTTTCTTATATTTTAGATTCATTACACACCAACTGAAATTTGTCAGGTCTTTTATTGTTTTAATACTGATGATTTTGGCATACAACTCCTGATAACCCAAAAAACCTGTCTCAAAAAATTAACATATTTCAACCGTCCAATAAAATAAAAGTGTTTTTTCAAAACAAACAAAAAAACCATCAAATAATAATGTTCAGTTATGCACTCAATACTTGGTCGGGAATCCTTTTGCAGAAATGACTGCTTCAATGCGGCGTGGCATGGAGGCAATCAGCCTGTGACACTGCTGAGGTGTAATGGAGGCCCAGGATGCTTCGATAGCGGCCTTAAGCTCATCCAGAGTGTTGGGTCTTGCGTCTCTCAACTTTCTCTTCACAATATCCCACAGACTCTATATGGGGTTCAGGTCAGGAGAGTTGGCAGGCCAATTGAGCACAGTAATACCATGGTCAGTAAACCATTTACCAGTGGTTTTGGCACTGTGAGCAGGTGCCAGGTCGTGCTGAAAAATGAAATCTTAATCTCCATAAAGCATTTCAGCCGATGGAAGCATGAAGTGCTCCAAAATCTCCTGATAGCTAGCTGCATTGACCCTGCCCTTGATGAAACACAGTGGACCAACACCAGCAGCTGACATGGCACCCCACACCATGACTGACTGTGGACTTCAGGCATTTTGGCATTTCCTTCTCCCCAGTCTTCCTCCAGACTCTGGCACCTTGATTTCCGAATGACATGCAAAATTTGCTTTCATCAGAAAAAAGTACTTGGGACCACTTAGCAACAGTCCAGTGCTGCTTCTCTGTAGCCCAGGTCAGGCGCTTCTGCCGCTGTTTATGGTTCAAAAGTGGCTTTACCTGGGGAATGCGGCACCTGTAGCCCATTTCCTGCACACGCCTGTGCACGGTGGCTCTGGATGTTTCTACACCAGACTCAGTCCACTGCTTCCTCAGGTCCCCCAAGGTCTGGAATCGGTCCTTCTCCACAATCTTCCTCAGGGTCCGGTCAGTCACCTCTTCTCGTTGTACAGCGTTTTCTGCCACATTGTTTCCTTCCAACAGACTTCCCATTGAGGTGCCTTGATACAGCACTCTGGGAACAGCCTATTTGTTGAGAAATTTCTTTCTGGGTCTTACCCTCTTGCTTGAGGGTGTCAATGATGGCCTTCTTGACATCAGTCAGGTCGCTAGTCTTACCCATGATGGGGGTTTTGAGTAATGAACCAGGCAGGGAGTTTTTAAAAGCCTCAGGAATCTTTTGCATGTGTTTAGAGTTAATTAGTTGATTCAGAAGATTAGGGTAATAGGTCGTTTAGAGAACCTTTTCTTGATATGCTAATTTTTTGAGACAGGTTTTTTGGGTTATCAGTAGTTGTATGCCAAAATCATCATTATTAAAACAATAAAAGACCTGACAAATTTCAGTTGGTGTGTAATTAATCTAAAATATATGAAAGTTTAATTGTAATCATTACATTATGGTAAATAATGAAATTTAGCACTATATGCTAATTTTTTGAGAAGGACCTGTATATACAGTGATGGTAATAGTAGTATGTTTTAAATTAAAGGGCACCATGGCATAAACAACATGTTTATAAGAGAAAAAATAGATAGATAACAACAGGTGATGATATGAAGATTAGTCACAAAAAATATCAAAAGATCAGTAAAGTGTATAAGAATAATAGTAGGAACTCTGATGTCTGAGTCATTAAATGAAGATGATAAAAGTAGTGTGTCAATAATATATGCGACTGACAGACTGAATTATGGATAGCCCCAAAATATATATCTATATATGTAAAGAGCATATGCACAAATTTTTCTTATGGACAATGCAAGGAATTTATATATTATAGTCTCATATATAGATGTTTAGTAAGACCACAGGGATTGATAGAGGAATCCACGTTAACTGCGTGCTTACTGTCAGTGAATGTCCCTTGCACCCACCCCGACGCACATTTCAGAGTCTGCTTTCATCAGGGGGTCAATCACTGACAGCAACATTTGACATGCACAGAAAGGAAACATGTCATTGATCTCGCCCATCGACGCGCCTGTCACGTGATCGCGGGGCGCCGATGGGTTGACATGACAGCCGAGGGTCTGCTAAAGATTTCCCTGCCTGTCATCATGGTCTTCCTGTGTTCACTGGCCCATGATTTTTGCTATACATACAGTGGTGGCCAAAAGTATTGGCACCCCTGCAATTCTGTCAGATAATACTCAGTTTCTTCCTGAAAATGATTGCAAACACAAATTCTTTGTTATTATTATCTTCATTTAATTTGTCTTCAATGAAAAAACACAAAAAGAATTGACCTGAAGCCAAATTGGATATAATTCCACACCAAACCTAAAAAAGGGGGTGGAAAAAGTATTGGCACTGTTTGAAAAATCATGTGATGTTTCTCTAATTCGTGTAATCACCAGCACCTGTAACTTACCTGTGGCACCTAACAGGTGTTGGCAATAACTAAATCACACTTGCAGCCAGTTAACATGGATTAAAGTTGACTCAACCTCTGTCCTGTGTCCTTGTGTGTACCACATTGAGCATGGAGAAAAGAAAGAAGACCAAAGAACTGTCTGAGGACTTGAGAAACCAAATTGTGAGGAAGCATGAGCAATCTCAAGGCTACAAGTCCATCTCCAAAGACCTGAATGTTCCTGTGTCTTCCGTGCGCAGTGTCATCAAGAAGTTTAAAGCCCATGGCACTGTGGCTAACCTCCCTGATGTGGAAGGAAAAGAAAAATTGACAAGAGATTTCAACGCAAGATTGTGCGGATGGTGGATAAAGAAGCGATATGGCGCCCCCACTCAATGTAGGCTCTCCCTAACTTCCCTGTATGTCCCTCAAATGAAGGTGGGAAAACATAATTCAATAGTAAGAAATGAAGGGAGCCTTGGAACTAAAACATATCTGGCAGCAAAAATAATAATACAATGCCTAAATCATGCAACTATAAGCCCAGATGAATATACATCAATTATGCACAAAGATATCGCTGTGGGATCATTAGAACTGCAAATTTTGCAAAAAGATATCATCTGCAGGACTTTTTAAACAAGAACATTCTATTCCATTGCACAAATACAGCTATAAAGGAATCCACACTGGCATATCTGTATAACAGTCATAGCAAGGTAATATAGATAAATAAAGAGATATTAGGACTTAGCATGAGATAGGTGAACCCCGACGCGTTTCCCCGTTAATGGAGCGGTTCCTCAGGAGGTATGCATGATGCCTGATGCCATAAGTCCTGCAGATGATATCTTTTTGCAAAATTTGCAGTTCTAATGATCCCACAGCGATATCTTTGTGCATAATTGATGTATATTCATCTGGGCTTATAGTTGCATGATTTAGGCATTGTATTATTATTTTTGCTGCCAGATATGTTTTAGTTCCAAGGCTCCCTTCATTTCTTACTATTGAATTATGTTTTCCCACCTTCATTTGAGGGACATACAGGGAAGTTAGGGAGAGCCTACGTTGAGTGGGGGCGCCATATCGCTACTTTTAGGGTGCCAACCTCCACGGCAAGGTAGGTGATAGATCAGGACTAATATAGGGTGTCTGACAGTGCAGTTTATCGGTATAAACGTCAAGTTATACCTTCACTGGGTTTGGTGTTTTTTAAGGTATCATAATAAAAATTTGTATTTTTAAAGGGAATACATGTACACACATTATGATTTATTCCAATTTTTATTACTTTTTTGAATGGTGGATAAAGAACCTCGACTAACATCCAAACAAGTTCAAGCAGCCCTGCAGTCCGAGGGTACAACAGTAGTCAACCCGTACTATCCGTCGGCGTCTGAATGAAAAGGGACTGTATGGTAGGATACCCAGGAAGACCCCACTTCTTACCCCGAGACATAAAATTGCCAGGCTGGAGTTTGCCAAAACTTACCTGAGAAAGCCTAAAACGTTTTGGAAGAATGTTCTCTGGTCAGATGAGACAAAAGTCAAGCTTTTTGGGAAAAACCATCAACATAGAGTGTACAGGAAAAAAAAAGAGGCATTCAAAGAAAAGAACATGCTCCCTACAGTCAAACATGGTGGAGGTTCCCTGATGTTTTGGGGTTGCTTTGCTGCCTCAGGTACTGGACTGCTTGACCGTGTGCATGGCATTATGAAGTCGGAGGACTACCAACAAATTTTGCAGCAAAATGTAGGGCCCAGTGTGAGAAAGCTGGGTCTCCCTCAGAGGTCATGGGTCTTCCAGCAGGACAATGACCCAAAACACACCTCCAAAAGCACTATAAAATGGTTTGAGAGAAAGCACTGGAGATTTCTAAGGTGGCCAGCAATGAGTCCAGACCTAAATCCCATAGAACACCTGTGGAGAGATCTCAAAATGGCAGTTTGGAGAAGGCACCCTTCAAATATCAGGGACCTGGGGCAGTTTGCCAAAGAAGAATAGTCTACAATTCCAGCAGAGCATTGTAAGAAACACATTGATGGTTACCAGAAGCGGTTGTTCGCAGTTGTTTTGGCTAAAGGTTGTGCAACCAAGTATTAGGCTCAGGGTGCCAATACTTTTGTCTGACCCATTTTTGGAGTTTTGTGTGAAATGATCAAGGATTTGATTTTTGCTTCATTCTCTTTTGTGTTTTTTCCTTGCAAGCAAATTAAATGAAGATAAAAATAGCAAATAATTTGTGATTGCAATCATTTTCAGGAAGAAACTGAGCATTATCTGACAGAATTGCAGGGGTGACAATACTTTTGGCCACCACTGTAGCAGTACTGAAGCACGAAAATCATCTTTGAATTATCTTGAAAATTCTTGCACAGTAATATATTTCAATCAAAACAGTGTTGCTGTTTTTCTGGCTTCTTTCATGTGTTGCCAGCATTATGATTGCATTTTGATTTTTCTTAACAAAATCTTAAATGTTTGATGTATCTAAAGAAGGTGTTTTTACTTTGCTTTCAAGCACAACCCTAAAAGGAAATCATATGTTATTACAGGATTTATGAAGAGCAAACACACTTCAGATAAACAGCAGTGCACAGTGTTAGTGTTTTCTCCTTGTTTTGCCATCGTTTTACTTTTAGAAATACTTAATATTTAAGACCAAAACTTATCATACAAGAAAAGAGGCAGTTCATGCACAGAAAGGAGCTGAACCAAAACAATATTTTTTTGGTATGTCTTGTTTAGTTGTGATATAGAAAAATATAAAAACCTTCACAACCTATGAGCTATATTTAGATCATCGACCATGTCCCTGCCTTTCATGCAACCTCTGGCACTGAGCCCGCATCTTTCCCTGCTCTTGATGGCTGATATAATCAGTAATCAAAGGCCTCTACCAGCCGTGGGTGGTTCCAAGATCCACCCACAGCCGAACCACCCACAGCTGGTAACTAGTTAAATGGCACTGTCAATCATTGACAGCAGTATTTAACATGCGCAGACAGGAAATGCATTCCAAATCCCGCCCATTGACCTGCCCCATGGGTTGTCATGACAGCGGGTCAGGCAGAAAAATGGAAACCCCGGCACTTACGTCTAGAATAATTGCTTATTTTATCCAGTGAAATCCAAACAACTGATATTTCAGCCTATCTCAGGCTTTTTGTCAATAGTCTATAGCACTGAAGCTGAAGCCCTGCTATATATAGCACAGGCAATTGGAAGATCATCGCTTCATGTCTGTCTCCCAAAGGGTCTATTGAACACAGTAAAACATCTGGGTCACCAGGCTCTAGCAAGTTAGTTAGTAGTGGTGAGCGAGTGTGCTTGTTACTCGAGTTTTTCGAGCATGCTTGGGTGTTTTCAGAGTATCTTGGGCGTGCTCGTAAATTATGTCTGAGTTCCTGTAGCTGCATGATTTGCGACTGCTAGACAGCCTGAATATATATATATATATATATATATTATATACATAGTGTCAATAAATTTTTGTTTTTAAGTAAAAAAAAATACACATATTTGGTATCGCTGCACGAGAACGACCTGTCCCATAAAACTGTCACACTAGTTAACATCTTCAGTGAACACTGTAAAAAAAGTAAAAAACGAAGGAAAAAAAAGCTTTTTCATCATACCGCAGAACAAAAAGTGGAATAAAACACAATCAAAAAGACAAATGTAAATAAAAATAGTATAGATGAAAATGTCATCTTGTTCAACAAAAAACAAGCTGCCATGCCATACAGCTCCATCAGCGAAAAAATATAAAAGTTATAGCTCTCAGAATAGAAATAATTATTTTTTCTATAAAAGTTTTTATTGTGTAAAAGCACGAAAACATAAAAAACCATATAAATGTGGTATAGCTGTAATCCTAATGTCAAGAAGCATAAAGCTGCCTTATCAATTTTACCACATGTAATACATCATAAAAAAGAAAAAAAAATCTTGACTTGCTGCTTTTTTTTGTTCATTCTTCAGAGTGGAAAGCAATCAAAAAATGCCAGTGACCAAATATGATACAGATAAAAATGACAACTTGTTCTGCAATAAACAAGCCCTCACATAACTCTGTCGGCCAAAATATGGAAAAATTATAGCTCTCAAAATATGTTGATGTAAGCAATAAGAAGTGTTTTTTAGAGTGTGACAGAAGCAAAACAGAAAAAAATTATAGAAATCTGGTATCGCTGTAATCGCACAGAACCATAGAATAAAGTCGCTTAATCATTTATACCGCACAAGGAACAGCATAAAAAATAAATAAAACAAATTCTTCACTTGCTGTTGATTTGTTCATTCTGTCTCCCAAAGATCACAGTAAGGCTCGGCGCACATTTATCCTGTGCTCTACACTGAGTACTTACACCGGGTTTCCATGTAAATCTATGAAATATGTGATTCAGACAGGACCAATGGTAGAAGATTCCCTATAATAAAGGAGATGTAGGCACTGTGGACGCCATCTAGCCTATGATCCAGCATTTCTGTATTTTTAGACGTGCATAAAAGCACAGTCGACCACAGTTTTATGCACTTCTGAAAAAGACACCACTGAACAGAGGCCAGATGGAGTCCAGATTAACTCTGCTGCCTCATTATAGTGAAAAGATCCCTTGGGGGTTTCATCTGAATCATGTCACTCAGAGATTTAGATGGAAACCCCGATATAAGTGCTCAGCATAGGATAAATGTGATCCCAAATGTTATGTAAAATGTTCCCAACAAAAGCTTCAAATCAATCAACAAAAAAGCAAGTCCCCATTCAGGTCCATCATCTGTTAGGAAATATAGAGGGCTTCCTCGTTACTGGTAGTACAAAGGTGATGGAATAGCGAAATGGCTCCTCGACCTCCAAAAGAAATCCAGCAAATTCTGCACTCCCAAATCCACATGACCTCTTCTCTTCTGAGCCACAGTGTGTCTAAATCACATTTCATGTCCACATATTTGGTATTTCTGTAGCAATGAGAGCCCGCCTAATTTACAGGTGCATATCTCCAAGAAGCATGAGCTGGGCATAACGTACTGGTAACTTGTCATGACCCAGGACGGGGTTTGGTCTTTGTCCCGTCCTGGCCAGTCTGGGGTTAATGGTTTCAGCCTCTCTCTGACAGAGGGCGGCTATTTAGTTGCCAATTGACCTAGGTCTGGTGTCAGTTATACTCCTGCCCTCGGCTGAGTTAGTTGACCTCCTGTGTGCCTGCGCCTTGTGCCTGATCTTGTTGCTTGTTTGGTTTTGACCCGGTCCGTCTCTTCGTTGTGTGCTTGTCTACTGTCTTGGTACTGTGTATTTGCCCGTTCTGGTTTTCTGATCCCTTGGCTACGTTCTGGTTATTCTCTGCCTGCTCCTCTTGTACTGCGTTGCTCCCTCTGTGTATGACCTGGCTATCCTGACTTTCCGTTTTGTCTATGCCCCTTGGTAACTCTGCCCCGTAGTTACCCTTCTAGGAGTTTTCCTTCTGCTCATAGCTCTCTGGAGCTTAGGCCACGCCCATCAGCAGTCACGTGCTTAAGGTCCTCTGGCCTGAAACAATCTCTGTCTGTTACTGCCTTCTCTGAGAGACCTGTGGCCGGCGCCACCCCTTGGCAGTCATGTGCTTCGGGTCCTGTTAGTCAGAAGCACGCATCTTCACCGCTGCTGCCCCACTCCACAGGTATCTTTGAGTGCAGTCTGTATTATTCAGGACACGCACTGGCTCAGTGAGCAAGTGCAGTGCGGTGTACATGATATTATAACTGACCGCTACTTTTTTTTTTTTTTTTTTTTTCCTGTGTGTGTTATGGATCCTATGTATGCCCTTTCTGAGCAGGTAAATCACCTGACTCAGATGTCTCAGACACTGAATGAGGAACAGCGAGTTCTGGCTCAGTCTCAGCAGCTGATGGCTGACACTGTGCAGGGGGCTTTATCATCTGGTGCTCATGGGACAGGGGTTCAAGATGTTATATTAGTTTCCCCAGAGACCCCGGTTAAATTACCAGATACCTTTTCCGGAGATAGAAAGGAATTTAAAGTTTTCAAAGAGGGCTGTAAGCTTTTTTTTTCTTTAAGACCGCACTCTTCTGGGGATGAAAGTCAGAGGGTGGGGGTCATTATGTCTCTGTTAAGGGGAGCCCCCCAGGCTTGGGCTTTTTCCCTTCCTACCACTGCCCCTGAGAGAATGACTGTGGATGCATTTTTTGAAGCCCTGGGGCATATTTATGATGAGCCTGATCGAGTGCTGATGGCTGAGGACATGGTGATGAGTGTATGTCAGGGGAAGCACTCAGCCGAGTGGTTTTGCTCAAGTTCAGACGCTGGGCTGCTGAGGTCTGTTGGGATGATGCCGCCCTCCGGGGCTTGTTCCGTAGAGGCCTGTCTGAACGTCTGAAAGATGCCTTGGCACTCCACCCTCCGCCTGATTCTCTGGAGGACGCCATGATGCAGGCCGTCCGAATGGATCGCAGGCTGCGGACGAGAGGTGTGATGCAGGCTGAGACACCACTTTTCTCCAGTAGAAGGGGAGCCAGTCCTGTATTGGAGTCCATGGAGATGGGAGCCATCGACCTCAAAGAGAAAGAAAGGAGACGGAGGCGTTTGGAAAAGCTGTGTTTTTACTGCGGTGATCCTGGACATTGGAAAAAGAACTGTCCCTCCCGCCCACCGACTAACAAGCGACTGAGTCTGGGTGATCATCGTGGAGGTCACTCAGACTCTCAGGTACCCTTTCCTTCATTTTCTAAGATACTGTTAAAGGTGGAACTTGGTGTGAAGAACTGCTTTTTCCTTACTTCAGCTTTTGTGGACTGTGGTTCATCCTTGAACCTGATTGACTCTAAGCTGGTGGCCAGCTGTAGATTAGGGACAGTTATGTTGGAGACTCCTATAAAAATAATGGCCATTGACTCCACACCTCTCACCAAGAACGGTGTCCATTTTGTCTCTGAAGAATTCACCCTCAGGGTGGGGGCCCTTCACCAGGAGCGTATGTCATGTTTTGTTTTGGATAACCTCTCTGCTGGCCTGGTGTTAGGGTTTCCCTGGTTGCAACGGCATAACCCGACTATTGACTGGGATTCCCGTGATATTGTTAAATGGGGATCTAATTGTTCTGAAAAATGTCTTGCTACTGTGTCTGTGTCGTCCGTTGGTCTGGAAGGTATTCCGGAGTACCTGAAGGACTATGCGGATGTTTTCTCTCAAAAAGAGGCTGAAGTTTTACCACCACACCGCCATTTGATTGTGCCATTGACCTGGTTCCAGGTACTAAATTGCCCAAGGCCCGCTTGTATAACCTCTCGGGTCCCGAGCGGGCTGCTATGAAAGAATACATTTCCAAGAGCCTTCGTAAGGGACACATTCGTCCTTCTGTTTCCCCCATGGCGGCGGGGTTCTTTTTCGTTAAGAAAAAAGACGGTGGTTTGCGCCCATGCCTCGATTTTCGAGAGTTAAATAAGATAACTGTGAGAAATACTTACCCCCTCCCCCTTATTCCTGATTTGTACAACCAGTTGTCTGGGGCTAAGTGGTTTTCGAAATTGGATCTGCGGGGGGCATATAACCTTATCCGGGTCCGGGAGGGGGATGAGTGGAAGACTGCTTTTCTCACTACTGAAGGGTTGTTTGAAAAATTGGTCATGCCTTTCGGTCTGACCAACGCACCAGCAGTCTTCTAAAATTTTATTAATCATGTGTTCTCTGACTTTATTGGGCGTTTTATGGTTGTGTATTTGGATGACATTCTTATCTACTCGCCTGATAAACAAACTCACATTGATCATCTTCGGGCAGTTCTCCAAAGGCTCCGGGAGAACTGTCTCTTTGCTAAGCTAGAGAAATGTTCATTCTTCGTTCAGGAACTGTCGTTTCTGGGGTTCATTGTGTCTGCTGAGGGGTATCGCATGGATCCTAATAAGGTGCAGGCCATTGTTGATTGGATACAACCTCGTGATTTGAAGGCTCTGCAGCGTTTCTTAGGATTCGCAAATTACTATCGCAAGTTTATAAGGGGGTTCTCGCAGGTAGTTAAACCTCTCACAGATCTGACTCAAAAGGGGGCTGATGTCAAGAATTGGTCAGCCGCAGCGGTGGCGGCGTTTCAGTTCTTAAAAAAATGTTTCATGTCTGCTCCGGTTCTTATTCAACCGGACCCGTCTGAACCATTTATTGTTGAGGTGGACGCCTCGGAGGTGGGGGTGGGGGCAGTGTTGTCCCAGGGACCCGCCACTTTGACTAATTTGAGACCCTGTGCCTTTTTTCTCAAGAAATTCTCTCCTGCGGAGAGAAACTATGATGTTGGGAATCGAGAACTTCTGGCCGTGAAGTTGGCCTTTGAAGAATGGAGGCATTTTTTGGAGGGTGCTGTCCATCCTATTACCGTGGTTACGGACCACAAGAACCTAGCTTACATTGAGTCTGCTAAAAGGTTGACTCCTAGACAGGCAAGATGGTCGCTTTTTTTTTCCCGATTCCAGTTCTCCATCACTTTTCGGCCAGGATCCAAAAATGTCAGGGCTGATGCCTTGTCACGCAGTCTGGATCCGGTGTCTCCCCCGAACCTCCATCCTCCATTCTTCAGCCTGGGGTGGTGGTGGCAGTTGTTTCTGCTGGGTTGGAGCAGGAGATTCGGGAAGCTCAGTCTCTTGCCCCTCCAGCTAAGCCAGTGGATAAACTTTTTGTACCAGTTCAATTTCGTCTCAGGATCCTTCGGGAATTCCACGACTCAGTTCTGGGTGGACATCCTGGGATCTCGGCTACCCGGAGGGCCATCGCTAGGATATTCTGGTGGTCTTCTTTAGCCTCTGATGTTGGGGAATTTGTGTCTGCTTGTGGGTATGTGCCCGTGCGAAACCCCCCATAACCGGCCGGCCGGGGAATTGGTGCCACTGCCAATTCCTGATAGACCATGGACCCATTTGTCCATGGATTTTATCACTAACCTTCCTCCTTCCAAGGGTAACACCGTCATTTGGGTAGTGGTGGACAGGTTTAGTAAACAGGCACATTTTGTACCCTTGGCGGCTTTACCTAATGCGGAAACGTTGTCCAGATTGTTTGTTGAGCATGTGGTGCGGTTGCATGGGGTACCCTTGAATGTGGTGTCTGATAGGGGGGTACAATTTGTTTCCAGATTTTGGAGGGCATTTTGTAAGAGGTTGGGTATTGGTCTGTCTTTTTCATCCGCTTATCATCCAGAGACTAATGGGCAGACTGAGCGGACCAATCAGTCTCTAGAGCAAATCCTGCGTTGCCTGACCTCAGCCCGACAGGATGATTGGTGTACTTCGTTACCTTTGGCTGAGTTTGCGTTTAACAACCGCATTAACCAGTCTACGGGCACATCTCCCTTTTTCTGCAAATATGGGTTTCATCCACATTTTGGGGAGTTCTCCCGTTTGGACTCTGGGTGTCCTGGGCGGATGGGACAATCCAGCGGTTGGGGGAGTTATGGCAGGAGGTCCAAAGGAACATTACTAAGGCTCAGTCTAAATATAAGTTTTTTGCTGACAAAAGAGGTCTGTGGGGCCGGTGTTCCAGGTTGGGGATAAGGTATGGTTATCTACTAGGAATATAAGGCTCAAGGTCCCCTCTGCGAAACTTGGACCTAAATTTATTGGTCCTTAGGAAATTACGGAAGCCGTTAACCCGGTGGCATTTCGGTTGCGTTTCCCTCCGTCTCTACGGATTCCCAACGTTTTCCATAGGGCCCTTTTGAAACCTGTGGGGTCCTGTAGGGAAGGACCGTTGTCTTCCTCACCACCGGTTTTGGTAGACGGGCAGTCTGAGTACGAGGTGGAACGAATTCTTGACTCTAGGTTTGTCCGTCGTGCTCTTCAGTATCTTATACATTGGAAAGGCTACGGTCCAGAGGACCGGTCGTGGGTTCCTGCCCGATCTGTTCATGCGGATCAGTTGGTCCGGGCCTTTCATGCCAGGTGTCCTGAGAAACCCGGGGGTCCGGTGGCCCCCCGTTGAGAGGGGGGTACTGTCATGACCCAGGACGGGGTTTGGTCTTTGTCCCGTCCTGGCCAGTCTGGGGTTAATGGTTGCAGCCTCTCTCTGGCAGAGGGCGGCTATTTAGTTGCCAATTGACCTAGGTCTGGTGTCAGTTATACTCCTGCCCTCGGCTGAGTTAGTTGACCTCCTGTGTGCCTGCGCCTTGTGCCTGATCTTGTTGCTTGTTTGGTTTTGACCCGGTCCGTCTCTTCGTTGTGTGCTTGTCTACTGTCTTGGTACTGTGTATTTGCCTGTTCTGGTTTTCTGATCCCTTGGCTACGTTCTGGTTATTCTCTGCCTGCTCCTCTTGTACTGCGTTGCTCCCTCTGTGTATGACCTGGCTATCCTGACTTTCCGTTTTGTCTATGCCCCTTGGTAACTCTGTCCCGTAGTTACCCTTCTAGGAGTTTTCCTTCTGCTCATAGCTCTCTGGAGCTTAGGCCACGCCCATCAGCAGTCACGTGCTTAAGGTCCTCTGGCCTGAAACAATCTCTGTCTGTTACTGCCTTCTCTGAGAGACCTGTGGCCGGCGCCACCCCTTGGCAGTCATGTGCTTCGGGTCCTGTTAGTCAGAAGCACGCATCTTCACCGCTGCTGCCCCGCTCCACAGGTATCTTTGAGTGCAGTCTGTATTATTCAGGACACACGCACTGGCTCAGTGAGCAAGTGCAGTGCGGTGTACATGATATAACTACAACATATGGGTCACTACAAGTTACTGGGCATTTTTACTCAGCAACATCCACTGCTGCTTGTTTCTGGAAAACAGGCATGAAGTCAAAATCATCATTACACCTGTAGGTAAATTCCTAAAGGGGTATAATTTCCAAAATGGGGTCACTTGAGAGAGGATTATGCTCTTCTTACATTTAGCGGCTCTGTTTATCAAGCCAGCAAAATATTTGATAAAAATCTGTGCTCCAGGAGGCAAATAGCGGTCTGTCCCTACTGAGTTGTGCCGTATGGCAAAGCAGTAATGTACAGCCACATATGAAGTATTTCTGCATTTAGGAAAAATTTTGTGACAAATTTTGTTGCCATTGTTTACCTATTTCCCCTTGTGAAAATGTTATTATTTTGTCCAATGGCATAAAATTCTGTGACACACCTGTGGTGTCAATATGATCACCATACCCCTAGATGAATCATAGAATCATAGAATCATAGAATGGTAGAGTTGGAAGGGACCTCCTGGGTCATCTGGTCCAACCCCCTGCTCAAAGCAGGATTCTCTAAATCATCCCAGACAGATGTCTATCCAGCCTCTGTTTGAAGACTTCCATTGAAGGAGAACTCACCACCTCTTGTGGCAGCCTGTTCCACTCATTGATCACCCTAACTGTCAAAAAGTTTTTTCTAATATCTAATCTGTGTCTCCTCCCATTCAGTTTCATCCCATTGCTTCTAGTCTTTCCTTGCGCAAATGAGAATAAAGATGATCCTTCTACAATGTGACAGCCCTTGAGATATTTGTAGACAGCTATTAAGTCTCCTCTCAGTCTTCTTTTTTGCAAGCTAAACATTCCCAAATCCTGCAACCGTTCCTCATAGGACATGGTTTGCAGACCGGTCACCATTCTGGTGGCTCTTCTCTGAACTTGCTCCAGTTTGTTGATGTCTTTTTTAAAATGTGGTGCCCAAAACTGGACACAGTATTCCAGATGAGGTCTGACCAAAGAGGAGTAGAGGGCAATAATGACCTCACGTGATCTAGACTGTATGCTTCTGTTGATACATCCTAGAATTGCATTTGCCTTTTTTGCTGCTGCATCACACTGTTGACTCATGTTAAGTCTGTGATCAATTAGTATACCCAAGTCTTTTTCACGTGTGCTGTTACTTAGCCCTATTCCTCCCATTTTGTATATGCTTTTTTCATTTTTATTGCCCAGATGTAGTACTTTGCATTTTTCCCTGTTAAAATCCATTCTGTTAGTTGCTGCCCACTGCTCCAGTTTATGTATATCTTTTTGAATCCTCTCTCTCTCTTCTCTAGTATTAGCTACCCCTCCTAGCTTTGTGTCATCAGCAAATTTGATCAGTTTACCCTCAATTCCTTCATCTAAATCATTGATAAAGATGTTGAACAATACAGGGCCCAAAACAGAGCCTTGTGGTACCCCACTTGAGACATTCTTCCAACTGGATGTGCAGCCATTTACAACCACTCTTTGGGTCCGATCACTAAGCCAGTTATGAATCCACCTAACAGTTGCCTTGTCCATTCCATACTTAGTCATTTTTTCAATAAGGATTGTGTGAGATACTTTGTCAAATGCTTTGCTGAAGTCAAGATATACTATATCTACAGCATTTCCCTGATCCACCCAGTCAGTGATTCTGTCATAGAAGGAAATTAAGTTAGTCTGACATGACTTATTAGTTACAAACCCATGCTGACTCTGTTTAATCACTTCATTCTTATCCAGGTACTTGCATACATGTTCTTTAATAATTTGTTCAAAGATCTTTCCTGGTATAGAAGTCAGACTCACCGGCCTGTAGTTCCCTGGGTCCACCTTCTTCCCCTTTTTGAAGATAGGAACAACATTTGCTCTTCTCCAGTCTTCTGGGACTTCTCCTGTTCTCCAAGAATTTTCAAAGATTATGGACAGTGGTTCAAGAATTTCTTCTGCTATCTCCTTCAGTACCCTGGGGTGTAATTCATCTGGACCTGGAGACTTGAATTCATTTAGGTTAGCTAAGTGTTTCCTCACTGTCTTTCTGTTTATAGATATCCTGGATTCTTCTATTCCTTTAATAGGACAGTGAAGATCAGTTGATGTTACATTTCCTTTCTGAGAGAAAACAGATGCAAAATAGGAATTTAAAAGTTCAGCCTTCTCAACATCCTGACTTACCATTTCATCATTTTCATCCTGTAAAAATCCTATAGCATCTTTGACTTTTCTTTTACTTTTGACGTATCCCCAAAATCCTTTTTTGTTGCTTTTGACATCACTTGCAAGCCTTAATTCATTGTCAGCTTTAGATAATCTGATTTGTGCCCTGCAGGTTCTGCAGACGGCATTATATTCTTCTTTAGATATGCCTCCCTCTTTCCATTTGATAAACATTTCTTTCTTCCTTTTTAGCATGTGTTTAAGTTCTATGTTCATCCATCCTGGTTTCCTTAAATGCTTCCCATTCTTCCCTCTTTTCGGAATTGTTAACGATTGTGCTTTGAGAATCTCATTTTTCAAGATTTTCCATCCTTCTTGGACATTTTTGTCCTTAAGGATATCCAGCCATTGGATCCCTCCAATTCTCTTTCTGAGTTCCTTAAAATCTGCCTTTCTGAAATCTAACCTTGACGTCTGAGTCTTCACAGGTCTTCCTCCTCTTGTTATCCAAAATTCTAAAATAGCATGGTCACTACCTCCTAGGGTCCCAGCCACTCTTACCTCCTCCACCATTTCCTCCCTGTTTATGAGGATTAGATCCAAGGTAGCAGATCCCCTTGTTTTCTCCATTACCTTTTGGAAGATAAAGTTGTCAGCAAGAGAGGATAAGAATTTCCTGGACCTGTTAGTTTTGCCTGAGAGAGATTCCCAACAAATGTCTGGATAGTTGAAATCTCCCATGACCACTATGTCATATTTTTTGGAGAACTTGGCCATTTGATGCATAAAGAGTTCATCCATATCTTCAGCTTGCACAGGCGGCCTGTAGTAAATGCCTATAATGGTGTCCTTTCCATTGTTCTGTCCTTGTATTCTTACCCAAACAGTTTCCACAGAACTCCCAGTCTCTGAAGCTTCAATCTCTGTGCAGATATACGCTTTTCTAACATACAATGCAACACCTCCTCCTCGTTTATCAAGTCTATTTCTTGCAAATAAGTTGTAACCTTCTAGCCTTGTATTCCAATCATGTGTATCGTCCCACCAAGTCTCAGTGATTCCAATGACATCATATTTCTTCTCCTGCGTTAGTAGCTCCAGTTCTCCTTGTTTGTTGCCCATGCTTTGTGCATTCGTATAGAAACACTTTAGTTTGTGATTGGTTTCTCTTTCTTCTATATTTTTATTATGTAGATTTTTTTGTCTTTGTTCTTCCCCTTCACTTCTAATAGCAGAGTTCTCAATAGCATTTGTCAGGTGTATGGCTTTTGCTGGCGTTTTGCTTCCCTTCCCACATTGTTCTAGTTTAAAGCTCTCCTGATGAGTGTAGCAAGGCGACTTCCAAATACATGTTTTCCAGTCTTAGTAAGGTGCACCCCATCTCTAGCAAGTAGTCCATCGTACAGGTAATTCACTCCGTGATTCAGAAATCCAAATCCTTGCTGACGGCACCATCGACGTAGCCAGTTGTTCACCTGCAGAATCTTATTCCACCTCCTTGTTCCATGGCCATCCACTGGAAGGATGGAGGAGAAGACCACCTGCGCTCCTAGTTCTTTCACTTTCTTACCTAAGTTTTCAAAGTCACTGCAGATGGTTTCCAGGTCACTTCTTGTGGTGTCATTTGTCCCCACATGTATTAGCAGGAATGGGTAGTCATCTTTAGGTCTGAAGAGTCCTGATATCCTGTCAGACACATCTTTAATTTTTGCACCTGGAAGACAGCACATTTCTCTTGAGGTTATATCTGGTCTGCAGATAGCAGCCTCTGTTCCTCTCAACAGGGAATCCCCCATGACAACAACTCTCCGTTTCTTCTTCACAACATTTTTCTTTCTCCATTCAGGAGGACTCTGAGGGCGTACAAGGTTACTCTTTGTGGGCAAAGTCTTATCCTGATGTATTTCTTCATCGTTCTCCTGTGTAAGAGCCTGGTACTGGTTTCTGAGCAGAATTGGTGCTGACTGCCTCCTGATCCTCCTGCTTCTCTGGGTCACATGCTTCCATTCCTCTGTTTCTTCAGTTGCACTTCGAATTTCTTCTCTTTCTGTACCATGAAGAGATAATTCTGCTCTGTCTAAGAACTCTTCACCTTCCTTAATGGTCTTCAATGTAGATAACCTCTCTTCCAGATTTTGCAACTTTTCCTCCAACAGGGACACAAGTTTGCATTTGTGGCATGTGAAATTTGGCTTTTCCACTGGTAAGTCTATGAACATGTAGCAAGAAATGCAGCTCACCACATGGCTCCTGGCCTCTTCCATGTTCTTATTGTTCAAGAGATAATCAAGCGGTGAAATATAAGCCAAAACTCGCGCGCCTAGCGGCGCGCGGTTTACCGATGTCCTCCTTTCAGCTGCAACAGCCAAAATCCAGTGTTCCTTGAGCTCGCGGAGACTCTTCACTTATCCCAGAAGGCACTGGGAATATGCAAATTATCTCCTCGGGACTCCTCCCCTGGTTTACCGATGTCCTCCTTTCAGCTGCAACAGCCAAAATCCAGTGTTCCTTGAGCTCGCGGAGACTCTTCACTTATCCCAGAAGGCACTGGGAATATGCAAATTATCTCCTCGGGACTCCTCCCCTGGTTTACCGATGTCCTCGTTTCAGCAGCAACAGCCAAAATCCAGTGTTCCTTGAGCTCGCGGAGACTCTTCACTTATCCCAGAAGGCACTGGGAATATGCAAATTATCTCCTCGGGACTCCTCCCCTGGTGGAGATGAATTCATTGAGAAGTGTAATTTGTAAGATTGGGTCACTTTTGGGGGGTTCTGCTGTTTTGGCACCTCAGGGGCACGCGACAGATGCTACTGCGCATGCGCCGCTGCCATTTTGATTAAGTTAATTTTTTTTTACCCTACAATATTATATGCATAATGCGATACATGCTACTGTGCAGGTGCCGCTGTCAGCTCCATTTTGCTGAATGCAATTTTTGTTTTTTATAACCCAACAATATGATATGTATTATGTCAAATAGGATGCACGTCAATCAAGGATCAGTGACCTGTCATAAGCCCATAAGGAACCATAAGTAAGCAAAGCACCACATAAAGCCCGCCAACAGGCCTACCCCAAAGCACGAGAGTCTCAAAAACTGAATACTACAAATAAAAATTAAACAACCACAAGACGGATTTCATCAACCCAGGTATCATTGTAGTCAGTATAACAGTGCCAACCTGACAGTGTCTGTAGTTTACTGAGCAAAATCCTGATGACAGGTTTGCTTAAAATAAAAAAGAACCTATGCATGTTTGATCTTCGTACTTGTACTGACCTGGAGTATCATATTGCCAGGTCAGTTTTACCATATAATGACTATAGTAAATACATTTAAAAAAAAACAATTGTGGGCAGCATGAATCAGAGCCTGGCAGCATTATTGTAGGCAGATATGTTTTTCACTGAAATGCTTTGGTGTTTCAGAAAAAAGTTAGTATGATGATCGGACAGGGGCCATAGGGATAGGCACCGCCTCCAGATGGCTTTTCCCAGCACTGCTCTAAGTGATTGACAGGTCTCTCCCTATGTACATACTTGCCAGAGACATGTCAATCAGCCAAAGAACCTGGCTATTCAGATTAGTCCCATCAATTCCTATGATCCTCTGTCAGATCTTTAAACTATGTTTAAAGGAATCGAGAGGGGAACATATCTGGCAACAATTGTGTGTCCAGGCTTTGATTAATGCTGCTTGTGGTTTGGACATCAAGAACCAATTAACAGGTCCCCTTTAAAATATTGTAGTATTTTAGAGAAAGCACATTTGAGGGTAAGTTGCAGGAACAAGGTGACTGAGCATGCTAGTCATGGGACGAGTCTCTTCAGGCTTCTCCCTACCTTCTTAAATAGATTGATAGGTCTCTATCCAGATCCATTTACAAATAGCCTAAGTCAAATAGACCCTAATTAAAGATTCTATAAAATTAAAACATAACTTTTATTTCCATCTACTTATTAAAAAGTGCTCATTTAAAATCATAGTGTCTGTGTGGTCATTGACTAAGCAATTGTCCTAAACTGGTAATAGATTTCCATTTTTGTGGTCCCTTTATGGAGCCATTAAGGAAACCTTACAGGAGACATTTCTCTCATTTAGGGACGATTAGTGCCTATTAATACCGCCTTAGCTGTATGGAGATCAAGCCCTACTAACTATTTTTTGCTGATTGCAGTCCACTGTGACACTGTGTTCATACAATGGATTTGATAGAATTAGCTCATTGGATTTGGTACAATTAGCTAACGCCTATTGTTTCCACCAGGGAATACCACAACTAATATAAAGTCCTCTGGACTTATTGCTTATTATTCATTCATATATCATTTTTTGCATAATGTGACCATGGACCACTATTAATATTTGTAGTTTGCCATTACAGACCACTGCTTATTTAAATGATTGACCAGTTTCATCCCCGACATGTTTCACCATTTCTGGCTTCTTCAGGGGAATGAGGCTACAATGGCCCCTGAATGAACCCTTAAAGCTTAAATAAGGTTGGTTTGTGATGTTATACAGGTCATCCAATGGGAGAGAATGAGACAAATATTAATAGTGGTCTTCAGAAACATTATGCAAAAATGATATGTGAATGAATAATAAGGCGCTAGGGCGCATGGCAGAGAAGTCGTGCACTCCCATCGCTTTCACGCTAAAGTCAGCTGCCAGCTTCAGAAAATGAAAGGTGTGCAGCAATGGAGTGGATGGGAGGTGAGCACTTTTTTTATGTTTTTAATCAGTGATTACTAGTGTTGAGCGATACGATAATGCAAATATCGGCTATCGGCCGATATTAGCTCTATCGGCCTTTCGATAATTCGTTTCGATATTTTCGTCTTATCGAATACCGGAATCGGATTTGTCACTGTCACTGTGAGTGTCCGTCGGTCGGGTCTGTCAGGAGTCAGCGGCACTTACCTGGCAGAAGATCTCCGGCGGTCACGTCCTGGACTGCTTGATGGCCGCCATTATCTTCTCCCTGGCGGTCACATGCAGTTTTTCGCGATAACTGCAGTGACTGCAGGGTAATCCCGGCCGTAAAGCAGTCAGTCCGATGACGTCACCGCCGGGGAAGCAGGTAATCAGCTGTGCTGCGCCGGGATGACAGGCTCTGCCTGTCATTCTGATGTAGCAGAGCTGGATCGTCGTGGGACACTCGTTACTATGGACTGCGTCGATCAGGTGGTATACTTTTTTTTTTTTCATTTTTTTTACAGGAGATCGATGGCGTCGCAGGATGAGACTGTAATAAAAGTAATGAAAACTGTGGTTTTTTTTTTATATTAAATTAAAAAACTTTTTTAGGAACATTCACCCGTCCGGGTACATAAACAATTTAACTATTTACATACAGGGACCCTGTCCGGGTTATTTAGACTTCTTTGGCTGGCCTCTTCCAGGTACCACCTGGTACTCTTCTTGAGATTGCCAAACATCCGAGGCACCAAGGACCACCAGGACCTGATGACGTCGTGTGGCCTGTACAGTGACGTCGTGACCCGCTATCTGGTCTGTGTGGCCACCTCTTTCATCTCCCTCCGGGTCTGGAGCCCTATGTCCCGGACTGAACGAACCCCAGGGTGCCTAACAGGCGCCGGGTACGGGCCAGCTATACTTATCATGTCCATAGCTGGGGCTGCTGAGGAGACCACTGAGGGAGGCTGGGGAGATTTACGGCGTGGGGTGGGCACTTTTGCAGAGGCCTGGATGTGGGAGGCTGAAGGCTCCGAGGGTCTCACAGGTTCCTGACACACTGGGGAGTAGGGGTCGCACCTGGTAACATTTAGGGCGTACCACCCATTGTAACCCCAGTGTCGGGTGTAAGTCACCAAGTCTCCTGGCAACAGGTCCCTCCCCGGGTGTCCTTCTGGGAGGTGGCCTCCACGTCCCGCCGGGTCACAAAGACTTCTAAATAAAGTCCAGGCTCCTTGATGAAGCCCCAACCACCTTTCAATTTAAAGCTCCGTACTGCACCCTTACGCCGCGGCTCACTCAGGGTTCCTTTATCCTTTCTCATCCAGTCCTTATCTGCCCGGTCCTTCTCCACCTGACGTTGGCGAAGTTTTTGGGATTCTCGCTGCTCCCTTTGTCGCTCTGCTTCCCGCTCCCAACGTCTCCACTCTTCCTCCTGACGCCGGTTGAAATTCTCCTCCACCAGCTGCTCCATGTCTCCACCACTCCACTGCAGCTTACAGTGTCCGGTTTGCGGCAGCTCTCCTGTCGCCCCCCAGTCCTGGCGGCGCTCCCCTGCGGAGGAAGCAGACGGCTCTAAATCAGATGACAGTCGGGGCTCCGGTACAGGCAGGTAGTGCTCTGGTGCCTGCACGGCCTCCTCCATGAGGACGGGTGTCGCTTCTTCTGTCTCAGCGACGGGGGCAGACAGCGGGATCTGGGGTGCTGCTGACGGTGCTGCGGTTTTTGCAGGAACGGGTGCCTCCACTGCGACAACGTCAACCGGATCACATTGCAAGGACTCCTCTACTAGAACGGGTGCCTCACCTTCCGGTACAGACACTTCAGGTAAGAGGGATTGGCGCCGCTCCAAGTTTATTTTTAGGGCACGCCAGCTGGCTTCCATCCTGGCGACCTCCTCCCGGTACCGGGCCAGGCCTCTTAGGGTATCCTCCGCTTCTTGCAGCGTAGGAGGGTTTCCAGGCCGGGTGCCCAACGGTGGTTCCGTGGCGATCGGGTCGCTTCCGTGGGGGGAGAGCTCTGACTGCTCCATCCCTTCCCACTTCTGCTCGTCGTGTCCATTAGCCATCTCTGCCAAGTCACATGTGTCATTAGCATCTGGAGAGGGCCCCTCTTTTGTAGGGAGGCGGGACCTTCGTGTTAGTTTCCGCACACTGAGGAGGATGAGGAGGCGGAACTGAAAAGCTGTGGGGCACGATCTTACATTGCATTTACCATTTACAGTGGTCGGCCATCGTTTTCACGCCACTGAGTGACACCCACGAAGAGCACGCCCTTCTTCTTCACCAGTGCCTCGTCGTGACGCAGATATGGCAGAAAAATGGCAAATACATTCTCTGATGATTTTAGCAATTCTCAAGCACAAAACCAGTGCAATTCAGGCACACAGGACTCGCTTATAGCGAGCTACAGAATCCTGTTCGTGACGCCCAAGTTGAGTCGCACAGAGCCAGAGGTTTTTGGGGTACTCGGCACCGAGCCCGTCGACTTCTATGGGGTATGTCACGTCTTTACCCGGCAATTGAATTAGAGTCGATTTTACTATGTAGAAGTGTATAAACTATAAATATATGTATATATATATGTCACAATGACATGTATATATATATATATATATTATATATATATATATATGTATTCTATGTGTGTATATTTTGTGTTTACAACGAAAGAAAGGGTTTTTTTTTTGTTGCGATATTTTGTTCCCATAGACTTACATGGGACTTCCGGTATCGAAATCGGATATCGACGATATTTAGTGCTATCGGCGATACAATTTCGATACGATATTTTTAGATATCGAGCAATATCGCTCAACACTAGTGATTACACATTGGCCATATAGTACATGTATGACTATGGACTGAGCATTATACTGTATGGATGACTATGGGCTAAGCATTATACCACATGGGTGACTATGGGCTGTGCATTATACTACATGGATGATTATGGGCTATGCATTAAATTACATGAATGACTATGGGCTGTGCATTATACAACATGAATGACTATGGGGTGTGCATTGTACAACATGAATGACTATAGGATGTGCATTATACTACATGGATGACTACAAGCTGTGCATTATACTATATGAAGGACTATGAGCTTTGCGTTACACTACATGGGTGACTATGGGCTGTGCATTAAATATGGAGGTTCATTATACTATATGGAGGAATATGGGCTGTGTATTATACTATATGAAGGACTAAGGTCTGCGCATTATACTACATGGATGACTATGGGCTGTGCATTATACTACATGGATGATTATGGGCTGTGCATTAAATTACATGGAAGCTATGGGCTGTGCATTATACTACATGAATGGCTATGGGCTGTGCATTATACAACATGAATGACTATGGGCTGTGCATTGTACTACATTGATGACTATAGGCTGTGCATTATAATACATGGATGACTACAAGCTGTGCATTACACTATATGAAGGACTATGAGCTTTGCATTACACTACATGGGTGACTATGGGCTGTGCATTAAATATGGAGGTTCATTATACTATATGGAGGAATATGGGCTGTGTATTATACAGTCATGGACAAAAGTTTTGAGAATGACACAAATATTAATTTTTGCAAAGTCTACTGCTTCACTTTTTCTAATGGCAATTTGCATATACTCCAGAATGTTATAAAGAGTGATCAGCTTAACAGCAATTACTTGCAAAGTCAATATTTGGCTAGAAAATGAACTTTATCCCCCAAAACACATTTCAACATCATTGCAGCCCTGCCTTAAACGGACCAGCTAACTCTTTTCAGTGATTGCTCCATTAACACAGGTGTGGGTGTTGATGAGGACATGGCTGGAGATCAATCTGTCATGATTAAGCAAGAATGACACCACTGGACACTTTAACAGGAGGCTGGTGCTTGGCATCATTGTTTCTCTTCTGTTAACCATGGTTATCTCTAAAGAAACACGTGCAGTCATCATTGCAATGCACAAAAATGGCCTAACAGGGAAGAGTATCGCAGCTAGAAAGATTGCACCTCAGTCAACAATCTATCGCAGCATCAAGAACTTCAAGGAGAGAGGTTCCTGTTATGATTTGGTAGCTGAGGAGAGCAGGCAAAAACGGCAATACACAGAGAGGTTGGAATCTACTGGATTGCAGTACCCTGACTAACCACCACAACTAAAGGCAGCCGTGGAGCATACCTACGTTGGTCCTAGACGCCTCGTCACAGCCTGAGAGGTTAACTACACCTAAAGATAGAATGAGGAAAGCTATCTGCCCCGGAGCAGATCCCCAAAGAACATAGGAAGCCCCCAAACATGTAATGGCGGTTAGACAAGAGGAAATACAGACACAGACAGAAATAGTATGAGCAAACGTTGGGGCCCAATCTACTGGACAGAAAAGGATAGAAGGACACTTACTGCAATCCAAAAAAACCCTAAAAAATACCAACTCTACTAATTGCAAAAACACCTCAGATCATACGATCTCTACCACCTAAATTAGTTCTCTGGTGTAACAAAACTAAGCCGCAGCCACTGAAAAAACTGGAAAAGGCAAATGAACAAATAACAGTGGCTCAGATAAACTGAGAGGAGGACAAGCCCCCGAAGGGGACCTGGCTGACCTCCACAGAAGTGCAGGGAACAATGCAAAAAGCAAGCACAAAAATAAAAGCAGAAAATATCTTATCTGATAGCAGAAGATGCAGAAAAGACTCAGCAAGCTTCCAAGTGAACCAGGAACCACAGTTTAGACAAGAACAATTGATCACCGGCAACCATGATGGGAGGGAACCTCCCTTATATAAGACCAGTCTGAAACTCCTGATTGCCAATCTTCATTGAATGGTTCAGTACTGTTTGTAACCACCAGAGGGAGCTTCTGCTCAGAATTCATTTCTAACACATTCACAACAGTACCCCCCTTGAGGAGGGGTCACCGAACCCTCATTTGGGCAACCAGGTCGGTCAGGATGAGCTCTGTGATACGCACGGATAAGTCTCCTAGCATGGATGTCCAAAGCAAACACCCAAGAATTGTCCTCCTGACCATAACCTCTCCACTTAACCAAATACTGGAGTTTCCGTCTAGAAAAACGAGAATCCAATATTTTCTCAACCACATACTCCAGATTGCCCTCAACCAAAACAGGGTCAGAAGCGCAGCCATAGGAACCACTGGCTCGACAAACCTCTTCAATGTGGACTTGTGGAAACACGTTATGGATCTTAAATGTCCCTGGAAGAAGTAAACGAAAGGAAACGGGATTAAGAATCTCCAAGATCTTATAAGGTCCAATGAACCTAGGCTTAAACTAGGAGATGCAACTCTCATAGGGATATTTCTTGAGGACAACCAGACCAAGTCCCCACTTCAAACCGAGGACCATCAGTCCTATGCCGGTTGGCAAATCGCTGGGCCCTCTCCTGAGAGGGACAACCTCTCCACTACCTGGTCCCAAATCTGCTGCATACGCTCCACAACAGAGTCAACACCTGGACAGACAGAAGCCTCGTCTGTCCCGAAGAAAATCGAGGGTGAAATCCAAAATTGCAGAAAAATGGAGACATCAAAGTGGCAGAGCTAGCCCTATTATTAAGAGCAAACTCAGCCAAAGGCAAAAAAGAGACCCAGTCATCTTGATCAGCAGACACAAAGCATCTCAGATAAGTCTCCAATGTCTGGTTTGTTCTCTCAGTTTGTCCATTGGTCTGAGGATGAAAAGCAGAGGAGAAAGACAATTGAACACCAAGTTTAGAACAAACAGTCCTCCAAAATCTGGAAATAAACTGGACTCCTCTGTCAGACACAATGTTCTCAGGAATGCCATGTAACCGAACCACATGCTGAAGGAACAAAGGCACCAATTCGGAGGAGGAAGGCAACTTAGGTAATGGCTAGAGTTGAGCGATACTTTCTGATATCCAAAAGTATCGGAATCGGAATGGTATCGCCGATACACAAAAATATCGGCGATACCCGATACCGATACCGGAAGTCCCATGTAAGTCTATGGGAACAAAATATCGAAATAAAAAAAAACCCATTCTTGCCTTGTAGGTTAATTGTACATGAAGGAAAACAACAAAGAGTAATGTAGAATGTATTGGGGGAGGTTGAGGAGACATTAAAGGCATAGATGTTTAACCCAATCCAATGGAATAGCATTAATTTTTTTTTTTAGGAAATACGTGCGGATTGACGAAGAAGAAATTTACAATGTTGTTAACCTTTTTTTTTATTTTGTCAAATATGTCTGTTTCACAACTTCCATGGTCTTCACCTTTTTAACTTTTCACACACTTTCTCCTTCATAATCTTCAGCAGCATCATCTTTCTCATCAAATTATTCTTCATCTTCACCTTCTTAATCTTCTAAAACTTCTTGCTATTCATCTTTTTGTTAACATTACTTATATTGTTCTTATTAAACAGTTATTATTCTTCATATTCTACTTCTTCATCTTCTTCCTATTCATCCTTTTCATCATATTCTTATTTGTGACAGACATTCCTGTACTTGTAATCTGTAAAACTCTGAATTTTCATCCTTCCGTTCTTGCTGTCACGAAAGATTTTAATTACAACAGTATTTGTCCGTGTTCAGTTTAGCCTGCAGCAGCATCAGGCATTTTCCAGGGGCCCACGAGGAGGAACGGACTCACCCCCATACACTGCTTAGTCTTCTTCTGCTTAGAATTTAGAGCATATATTTTGCTCTTCATTTTGGTCTATACTTAATGTTCTTCTGCTTTTTGATCTTCTGCTTATTGTTCTTCTGTCTCTTGTTCTGTATCTTGTAGTTTGTCTTAACCTTCTTTGTCCTGTTGGTGATGGTACAAAAGCCAATGGAAGTAACGAGGACCAGCTGACTGTGCTGGAACCCGGAGGGTCAGCAGAAGGAAAAGAGCCAATGGCACAACCGAGGACCAGCTGACGTTACTGGGACACGGTTACTAAGCAGGAGGTACCTGTGCTCCAAAGCACTACCAAGGACCAGCAGACGTTGCTGGAACTCGGATACCGACATGGAGGCACCTAGGCCAAGGCACTGGGAGAACCAGCTGACGGTACTGGAACCGGATGGGTAGCAGAAGGTACAAGAGCCAATGAAAGTAACGAGGACCAGTGACTGTGCTGGAACCCGGAGGGTCAGCAGAAGGAAAAGAGCCAATGGCACAACCGAGGACCAGCTGACGTTACTGGGACACGGTTACTAAGCAGGAGGTACCTGTGCTCCAAAGCACTACCAAGGACCAGCAGACGTTGCTGGAACTCGGATACCGACATGGAGGCACCTAGGCCAAAGGCACTGCGGAGAACCAGCTGACGGTACTGGAACCCGGATGGGTAGCAGAAGGTACAAGAGCCAATGAAAGTACGAGGACCAGCTGACTGTGCTGGAACCCGGAGGGTCAGCAGAAGGAAAAGAGCCAATGGCACAACCGAGGACCAGCTGAGTTACGGGGACAGGGTTATAAGCAGGAGGTACCTGTGCTCCAAAGCACTACCAAGGACCAGCGGGACGTTGCTGGAACTCGGATACGACATGGAGGCACCTAGGCCAAAGGCACTGCGGAGAACCAGCTGACGGTACTGGAACCCGGTGGGTAGCAAAGGTACAAGAGCCAATGAAAGTAACGAGGACCAGCTGACTGTGCTGGAACCCGGAGGGTCAGCAAAGGAAAAGAGCCAATGGCACAACCGAGGACCAGCTGACGTTACTGGGACAGGTACTAAGCAGGAGGTACCTGTGCTCCAAAGCACTACCAAGGACCAGCAGACGTTGCTGGAACTCGGATACCGACATGGAGGCACTAGGCCAAAGGCACTGCGGAGAACCAGCTGACGGTACTGGAAACCCGGATGGGTAGCAGAAGGTACAAGAGCAATGAAAGTAACGAGGACCAGCTGACTGGCTGGAACCGCGGGCGCAAAGGAAAGAGCCAATGGCACAACCGAGGACCAGCTGGACGTTACTGGGACAGGGTTAATAAGCAGGGGGTCCTGTGCTCCAAAGAACTACAAGGACCAGAGACTTGCGAAATCGGATACCGACATGGAGGAAACCTAGCCAAAGGCACGCGGAGAACCTGCTGACGGTACTGCGGAAACCCGGATGGGTGCAGAGGACCCATGGAAATTAAAGTTGAGGCAGCAGGACTGTTTGCCGTTCACACAGCAGGGGAACAGCTGACATTACTGAACCCCAGTAACACAGGAGCAAGTGTAGACTGTGCTAACAGCACTTCCGAGAAACAACTGGCGGTGTTGTAACCCAGGGATGAGAAGAGAACAGGGTGGAGGCAGCAGGACTTTTTCCCGTTCACACAGCAGGGGAACAGCTGACATTACTGAACCCCAGTAACAGGGAGCAAGTGTAGACTGTGCTAACAGCACTTCGAGAAACAACTGGCGGTGTTGTAACCCAGGGATGAGAAGAGAACAGGGTGGAGGCAGCAGGACTTTTTGCCGTTCACACAGCAGGGGAACAGCTGACATTACTGAACCCCATTTAACACAGGAGAAAGTGTAGACTGTGCTAACAGCACTTCCGAGAAACAACTGGCGGTGTTGTAACCCAGGGATGAGAAGAGAACAGGGTGGAGGCAGCAGGACTTTTTGCCGTTCACACAGCAGGGAACAGCTGACATTACTGAACCCCAGTAAACAGGAGCAAGTGTGACTGTGCAAAACAGCACTTCCGAGAAACAACTGGCGGTGTTGTAACCCAGGGATGAGAAGAGAACAGGGTGGAGGCAGCAGGACTTTTTGCCGTTCACACAGCAGGGAACAGCTGACATTACTGAACCCCAGTAACACGGGAGCAAGTGTAGACTGTGCTAACAGCACTTCCGAGAAACAATGGCGGTGTTGTAACCCAGGGATGAGAAGAGAACAGGGTGGAGGCAGCAGGACTTTTGCCGTTCACACAGCAGGGAACAGCTGACATTACTGAACCCCAGTAACACAGGAGCAAGTGTAGACTGTGCTAACAGCACTTCCGAGAAACAACTGGCGGTGTTGTAGCCCAGGGATGAGAAGAGAACATGGTGGAGGCAGCAGGACTGTTTGCCGTTCACACAGCAGGGGAACGCTGACATTACTGAACCCCAGTAACACAGGAGCAAGTGTAGACTGTGCTAACAGCACTTCCGAGAAACAACTGGCGGTGTTGTAACCCAGGGATGAGAAAGAACAGGGTGGAGGCAGCGGGACTTTTGCCGTTCACACAGCAGGGGAACAGCTGACATTACTGAACCCCAGTAACACAGGAGCAAGTGTAGACTGTGCTAACAGCACTTCCGAGAAACAACTGGCGGTGTTGTAACCCAGGGATGAGAAGAGAACAGGGTGGAGGCAGCAGGACTTTTTGCCGTTCACACAGCAGGGGAACAGCTGACATTACTGAACCCCAGTAACACAGGAGCAAGTGTAGACTGTGCTAACAGCACTTCCGAGAAACAACTGGGGGTGTTGTAACCCAGGGATGAGAAGAGAACAGGGTGGAGGCAGCAGGACTTTTGCCGTTCACACAGCAGGGGACAGCTGACATTACTGAACCCCGGTAACACAGGAGCAAGTGTAGACTGTGCTAACAGCACTTCCGGAAACAACTGGCGGGTGTTGTAAACCAGGGATGAGAAGAGAAACAGGGTGGGGGCAGCAGGACTTTTTGCCGTTCCAACAGCAGGGGAACAGCTGACATTACTGAACCCCAGTAACACAGGAGCAAGTGTAGACTGTGCTAAAGCACTTCCGAGAAACAACTGGCGGTGTTGTAACCCAGGGATGAGAAGAGAACAGGGTGGAGGCAGCAGGACTTTTTGCCGTTCACACAGCAGGGGAACAGCTGACATTACTGAACCCAGTAACACAGGAGCAAGTGTAGACTGTGCTAACAGCACTTCCGAGAACAAACTGGCGGTGTTGTAACCCAGGATGAAGAAGAGAACATGGTGGAGGCAGCAGGATGTTTGCCGTTCACACAGCAGGGGAACAGCTGACATTAATGAACCCCAGTAACACAGGAGCAAGTGTAGACTGTGCTAACAGCACTTCGAGAAACAACTGGCGGTGTTGTAACCCGGGATGAGAAGAGAACAGGGTGGAGGCAGCAGGGATTTTTTGCCGTTCACACAGCAGGGGAACAGCTGAATTCCTGAACCCCAGTAAACGGGAGCAGTGTAGACTGTGCTAACAGCACTTCCGAGAAACAATGGCGGTGTTGTAACCAGGGATGAGAAGAGAACAGGTGGAGGCAGCAGGACTTTTTGCCGTTCAACGCAGGGGAACAGTGACATTACTGAACCCCAGTAACACAGGAGCAAGTGTAGACTGTGCTAACAGCACTTCCGAGAAAACAACTGGCGGTTTGTAACCCGGGATGAGAAGAGAACAGGGTGGAGGCAGCAGGACTTTTTGCCGTTCACACCAGCAGGGAACAGCTGACATTATGAACCCAGTAACACAGGAGCAAGTGTAGACTGTGCTAACAGCACTTCCGAGAAACAACTGGCGGTGTTGTAACCCAGGGATGAGAAGGAACAGGGTGGAGGCAGCAGGACTTTTTGCCGTTACACAGCAGGGGAACAGCTGACATTACTGAACCCCAGTAACACCAGGGAAAGTGTTACTGTGCTAACGCACTTCCGAGAAAACAACTGGCGGTGTTGTAACCCAGGGATGAGAAGAGAACATGGTGGAGGCAGCAGGACTGTTTGCCGTTCACACAGCAGGGGGAACAGCTGACTTACTGAACCCAAACACAGGAGCAAGGTTGACTGTGCTAACAGCACTTCCGAGAAACAACTGGCGGTGTTGTAACCCAGGGATGAGAAGAGAACAGGGTGGAGGCAGCAGGACTTTTGGCCGTTTCACAAGCAGGGGAACAGCTGACATTACTGAACCCCAGTAACCGGGAGCAAGTGTAGACTGTGCTAACAGCACTTCCGAGGAAACAACTGTGCGGTGTTTGTTAGCCCAGGGATGAGAAGAGAACATGGTGGAGGCAGCAGGACTGTTTGCCGTTCACACAGCAGGGGAACAGCTGACATTACTAAAACCCAGTAAACACAGGAGCAAGTGTAGACTGTGCTAACAGCACTTCCGAGAAACAACTGGCGGTGTTGTAACCAGGGATGGAAGAGAAAGGGTGGAGGCAGCAGGACTTTTTGCGTTCACACAGCAGGGGAACAGCTGACATTACTGACCCCAGTAACAGGGAGCAAGTGTAGACTGTGCTAACAGCACTTCCAAGCAACAACTGGCGGTGTTGGAGCCCAGGGTCAAGGAGGATGTTTAAATAATAGATCAAGTATTTTCCTTGTTACGTGTCAATTAAAAATGTCTATACTCCAACAGAGAAATATAACCTTTAGTACCATAAGATGATGATTTACTTAAAAAATATATGTAAATTAATAATTGACAAACATAAACGCATACATTAACAGTTGAAAAGCAATGCAAACCCACAATAAAAATCGGTTAAATAATCTGCTATACGGTTTTAAATAAAAGCATACAAGTACATATCAGAATCCATTTAATGATGGATAAGTAACAGTATGTCACCATTTTCATTTTTTAAAAATATCTAAAATTTCCATCATGTAATACTGATAATATGTGCCAATCATTTATATTAAAAAAAAAAACCTTTAAAAAGTCATAGTGAAAACAGCTATTTATGCCTGACTGTGGACTTGCAAGCATGACAACGGATAGATAAGGTATATATAGATGAGACTGCATAGCACAGATGGTGAATGGCGATGTTAATACTGTACCTCAAAAAGTGTGCGTTACTACTACATCCTTTTTTTTATATAGCTTTATAAAAGGGTACGTGCATGTATGCTTGGCCTTTGTTTGGACGCACAGACTGGCTTCTGCTGTGACGCGTTGGGTATTGGAGGTCTGTGCGTCTTATGACGCAGACTAACATTCAACGGTGCGCATCGTTCATCATCGCAAGCTACCGACAACACAAAGGCGTTGTCATGACTGCTTTTACTCAAAACATGCACCCATGATGAAACATACACGAATGTGCCCTATTACCCTAAAAGTACAAGAAAAAAGCGTGTGAGGTGTGACACAGTTTTTTTGTTAAGGTACAGTTTATTCGACTTGTACAGGGGTCGTATTAGTCTGATAAATAGATATCATTCACTATTCTATCGTTGTCGTTCTTTCGCACCATTACAGGTATTATTTTGCTATTGTGACTAAGCACTATTGACTTTACCAAGGGAATGCATGTTTTTGTTTAGCGTTATATGTTTAATGAAGGACCTTTTGAATGGCTGTTAACTTTTTAATCAAAATGTATTTTTTAAAATGACAAAATTAAGTAATGTTGAAGAGGACTATTCCTACATGCATTGTTTGCAAATATTACAGGTGGACTCAGTCCCTTAATCAACATTGGATTTATATTTACTTGTATGCTTTTATTTCAAGGCAAGAACACTGAAGTATAACCTTGCATGCGCAGTTTTTAAAGTTTAAAACCCCATTTTGCACTTCCAAATTGCAGTATTTGAGTCATCATGATGTGGTTGGATTTGTCTAAAAATGGGGGGACAAGGTTACCTCAACCTATAGCATAAGTAGGTTTTTTTTTTCATTTGTTTTTGCATGTGCTATTTTAATAATATGTCACAATTATTTTTTTACAGATTTGGGCAAAGGCAAATTTTTATGGTTTGAAAGTTGACGTTTCAAAGGTTTACAGCTTAGAAATCTGGGTACCCCAATTTTTTTATGTTACACTAGACCTTTGGTGTCTGTTTTTTTCCCTGATTTGGTAGCTAGCGAATTTTTGCCGGACCACACAGGGGAACAGCAGGCGTTACTGAACCCCCCCAAAACCCAGCGATTTTTTATCTGTGCATCTAACACTTTGAGCAGCAACTGGCGCTTTGAAGAAAAGGGTCAAGGGGGGGTAGGCAGAGGCCCCGTATGAGACGTTTGAAGTTGAAGTTGTAGTTTTCGCAGTAATTTTTGCCAACAACAGCAGGGGAACAGCGGCGTTAGAACCCCACAAAAAATCAGCGATTGTTTTTCTGTGCACTAACACTTTGAGCAGAACTGGGGTTGAAGCC
>JARQOD010000001.1:213758957-213785383 GCA_033576555.1 Oophaga sylvatica
AGTAACAATGTCCAGAGCGGGCTCTGCTCAGCCAGGCCTGTGGGCACCACAAGCTGGGTTAGCGTCCGCACTCAAGCTCAGTCAGGAGCCAAACCACAGGAGGCCTTTCCCTCCCAACACACAGACCATGTGCGAAACAACAGCCTCCATTATATAGTCTGTTAACCACACCCAAATGTGAGGTATGTGGGTAGCTTGACCCCCATCTCTCACAGTTACCCGCAACCCGGTCCCTGTTGCAACAAATGAACCTCTTAGTGCTTCCATGCATTAGAGAAAATACTCTGGGTTACATCATAGAGACAAGCCATCTCTGCGACCTATCCTCCCATCTGACTATGTGACCATTAGCCCACTACAAGGACAACATCAGCATGGAGTTTGCATGTTTTACCCATGCTTGTCTGGGCATCTTTCATATTGATGGGGAATTGAGATTGTGAGCCTCAGTAGGGACAGTAATTGATGTATGTAAGCACGTGGAATTAATGGTGCTACAGTCATGGCCAAAAGTTTTGAGAATGACACAAATATTATATTTTACACATGATCTGCTGCCCTCAGGTTTTTATGTGTGTGTTGACAGATGTTTTTATCACAGACAGAATATAATTGCAAAACATATGAGTAACAAAAGCTTATATTGACGTTAGAATTAGTTAATGCAGCAAGTCAATATTTGCAGTGTTGACCCTTCTTCTTCAGGACCTCTGCAATTCTCCCTGGCATGCTCTCAATCAACTTCTGGACCAAATCCTGACTGATAGCAGTCCTTCTTGCACAATCAATGCTTTCATTTTGTCAGAATTTTTAGGTTTTTGTTTGTCCACCGTCTCTTCATGATTGCACAAGTTCTCAATGGGATTAAGTTCTGGGGAGTTTCCAGGCCATGGACCCAAAATCTCTATGTTTGTTCCTTGAGCCATTTAGTTATCACCTTTGCTTTATGGCAAGGTGCTCCATCATGCTGGAAAAGGCATTGTTGATCGCCAAACTGTCTTGGAGGGTTGAGAGAAGTTGCTCTTGGAGGACATTCTGGTACCATTCTTTTTTATGGCTGTGTTTTTAGGCAAGACTGTGAGAGAGCCGATTCCCTTGGCTGAGAAGCAACCCCACACATGAATGGTTTCAGGATGCTTAACAGTTGGCATGAGACAAGACTGGTGGTAGCGCTTACCTTGTCTTCTCCGAATGAGGCGTTTTCCTGATGTCCCAAACAATCGAAAAGGGGATTCATCAGAGAAAATAACTTTACCCCAGTCCTCAGCAGTCCACTGCTTGTACTTTTGCAGAATATCAGTCTGTCCATGATGTTTTTTCTGGAGAGAAGTGGCTTTTTTGCTGCCCTCCTTGAGACCAGGCCTTGCTCCAAGACTCTCCGCCTCACAGTGCGTGCAGATGCACTCACACCTGCCTGCTGCCATTCCTGAGCAAGCTCTGCACTGCTGGCAGCCCGATCCCGCAGCTGAAACACCTTTTAAGAGACGGTCCTGGCACTTGTGGTCTTTCTTGGGCGCCCTGGAGCCTTTTTGGCAACAATGAAACCTCTCTCCTTGAAGTTCTTGATGATGCGATAGATTGTTGACTGAGGTGCAATCTTTCTAGCTGCGATACTTTTCCCTGTTAGGCCATTTTTGTGCATTGCAATGATGACTGCACGTGTTTGTTTAGAGATAACCATGGTTAACAGAAGAGAAACAATGATGCCAAGCACCAGCCTCCTTTTAAAGTGTCCAGTGGTGTCATTCTTACTTAATCATGACAGATTGATCTCCAGCCATGTCCTCATCAACACCCACACCTGTGTTAATGGAGCAATCACTGAAAGAGGTTAGCTGGTCCTTTTAAGGCAGGGCTGCAATGATGTTGAAATGTGTTTTGGGGGATAAAGTTCATTTTCTAGCCAAATATTGACTTTGCAGTAATTGCTGTTAAGCTGATCACTCTTTAACATTCTGGAGTATATGCAAATTGCCATTAGAAAAAGTGAAGCAGTGGACTTTGTAAAAATTAATATTTGTGTCATTCTCAAAACTTTTGGCCATGACTGTATATAGGCAAATACAATAATTTTTCTACATTTTACAAGACTGGGTTCATAGAACATTTTTTTAATTTACAACATGAAAGTAGAGTTAATAATATAACTTTCACTACATGATCTTCAGTTTTACTCAAATTAGTTGATTAAAAATGAATACACCCACATCAAAAACAACTACATCTAGTATTTTGTATGACCTCTGTAATTTTTAATTTTTTAAGGACAGCACCAAGTCTTCTAAGCAATTAATGAACAAGTTGGTGGCATACTGCAACATCTATTTTTTTTCCATTTTTCAAGAACGACAGCTTTTAGAGCCTGGATGCTGGATTGGAGAGTTACGCTCAACTTGTCTTTTGAATTCACTATAGGTGTCTCAGTTGGGTTCAGATCAGGAGGCATACTTTGCAAACTGAATCACTTTTGCCCTGTTCTTTTCAGAAATGCAACAGTGGCCTTAGATGTATGTTTTGGATCATTGTCATGTTAGAAAAGTTCATGTCTACCAAAGGATGGAGTGTTGGCAGCATCTTCTCTTTTGATATAGAGCAGTACATCTGGCAATTCAATGTACCATCAATGAACTGTAGATTCCTGACATCAACACCACTAATGCAACCCCACATAAAGACAATAACACCACAATGTTTCACTGTAGGCACTAGTAATTTAGCGAACATGCTCGATAATGCTCGTTACTCGTCCGTGCATCACTGTACTCGTGGTACTCGGCGAGCAGCGAGCATTTCCGTGTTTGCTCGGCAGGAGTACTGGTGCACTCCTGCTTTTTTGGTGCTCTTTTTGAGCATGCAGGGATTGTCTGCCACGCACTGTAATGCCGCAGCCATCTTTGTTGTGGTATTATAGTGATTGGCTGGCCGCACAGCGTCATCAGGTGTATAAGAGACAGGGCGGTGCCATGCTCGGCTCTGTCAGCTCCGGAAATAGTGAGTGTTAGGGACAGCTGCTGCCAAGATAGGGTCAGATTTGGGGGTTTAAAAGTTAGTGTAGGTCTAACATCAAGAAGACACAAATCCAGCTTAATCAGCAGTCCTTCTAAGGACTAATTACGGCATATATAGATTGCAGTGCTAGGTAGGTATGGAGTGTATGTGGCTATATACATATCAGTGCAAAGCATGTACCACTGTATGTGGGTATTATAGATCTCAGTAGCAAACAGGCATTCTATGTGGCTTACATCAAGAGGGTCCATTCCATTACTATCTGCTGCTGCGGCTGATAAGCTATATTGACCGTATCTACACAGCCCTAGGTGTCAGTGGGCATCAAATGTTTTTGGCATCTTAATCCTGAATATTTTTTTGCCAAAGCAATCCAGAACCCCTTTTTCTTTGTCTAATTGCTTGTTGACACTGCAGAATACAGGCAGATCCTTTTCATAGTACCGAGTGAAAATACAGCTTTTTTTAAAGGGGTTTGCCTGTCCTAGGCCTGACATCTGAGTGCGCCTAAAAATCTGGTATTTTTTGTGGTACTGCAGAATTTTTTTGGAGTGTCTTATAAAAATTTTTTACACCATATTACTGCCCCAAAAATATTTATCTGCTCAAAATATATTTAGCTACTGGGCAGATATATTACGCTGGGTTTTGTCCACCACACGCATTGCATATCATAAATTTTGCCATTTCAGGCCTCCATAGAATTTTTTTTTGTGTCACTCATAGCCTACTTATTGACACAATTTTTCTGGCTAAAACAAAAAAAATACAGGGCAGATATTTGAAAGTGGCTCTCTTTGTCAGATGCCTATCTCTCTGTGTGCTATAAATTGTGGCATTTCAGGGCTACATTACACTGGATTTGCTGAGTTATAACCTATTTCCATACAGTCTTTTGGGGTAACAAAAAAAATAATCCAGCCCACATATTGACCAGTGTGTTATCTGTGTGCGACTCCTATCTCTCTGTGTGCTAGTAATTGTGGCATTTCGGGGCTACATTACACTAGATTTGCTGAGTGTCACCCTATTTTATACAGTTTTTTGGGTAACAAAAAAATAATCCAGCCACATATTGACCAGTGTGTTATCTGTGTCAGACCCTATCCTCTTTTGTGCTAAAAATTGTGGCATTTCAGGGCTACATTACACTGGATTTGCTGAGTTTACCCTATTTCTATACAGTCTTTGGGGTAACAAAAAAATAATCCAGCCCACATATTGACCAGTGTGTTATCTGTGCAGACCCTATCTCTCTGTGTGCTAGAAATTGTGGATTTCAGGGCTAAATTACACTGGATTTGCTGAGTGTTACCCTATTTCTATACAGTCTTTTGGGGTAACAAAAAAATAATCCAGCCCACATATTGACCAGTGTGTTATCTGTGTCAGACGCCTATCTCTCTGTGTGCTAAAAATTGTGGCATTTCAGGGCTACATTACACTGGATTTGCTGATTTACCTATGTCTTATACAGTTTTTTTGGGTAAAAAAAATACATCCAGCCATATTGACAGGTGTTATCTGTGACAGACGCCTATCTCTCTGTGTGCTAGAAATTGTGCTATTTCAGGGCTAAATTACACTGGATTTGCTCAGTGTTACCCTATTGCTATACAGACTTTTGGGGTAACAAAAAAATAATCCAGCCCACATATTGACCAGTGTGTTATCTGTGTCAGACGCCTATCTCTCTGTGTGCTAAAAATTGTGGCATTTCAGGGCTACATTACACAGTTTTTTTCTTGGTCTTACTACAGTTATTGACACCAGTTTGTTAAACAAATAAAAGTACATTCCAGATATTTGAAAGTGCATTTTTCCCACACACGGATCATATCTAAGTTTGCTCCCAATTCAGCATTTTTTATTGAACGTGGAAAATATTGTACTCGATTTAAAATGGGAAAGGCGAGTAGCAAGGGATGGGGAAGAGGACGTGATAGTGATGGTGAATGCAGAGGCCGTAGGCAAGCTGCAATTGTGCCACAACAAACACCCACATCTTCTCGCAACAGATTCCTGTCAGAATTCAAAGGGGATGGCAGAACAGCATTCTTGACACCAGAGCAGCGTGAAAAGTTAGTTGGTTTGATGGCAGATAATGCTACCATTCACTTGGCCAACACCACCAGCAACCTGTCTTCCACACAGTCAAGTCTGAGCAGCCATGACTTTGGACTGCTTACTACTCACCCTGATCCTCCTTCCTCCTGCCATGCTGAGCACCCGAAGACAACTGATCCCACACTTAGACACTCCGAAGAGCTGTTCACTTGTCCATTTATAGATTCGGACCTCTTGCCCGGTCCACTTGAAATGAGGAAAACTGAGATTGCATGTAGCAATGCCCAAAATATTGAGCAGCCACGTTCACACGAAGGAGACGGTGGGAACGTGTCACAAGAGGTGGACGATAATGAGACACAATTGCCAGAAAGTCTGGAGGAGGACCACTGTGCGGAAGTGGAAGAGGAGGGGGTGGAAGATATAGTAACTGACCCAACCTGGCAGGAGGACATGCAGAGCGAGGACAGCAGCACACAGGGGGAGGGAGGCGTAGCACCACAACAGTCAGGAAGAAGCACTGTGGTGGCCGCAGACAGAAGGCGGGCAATCGTTCCTCGTAACACCAACACGACGGAAGTTGTCAATGGAAGTTGTCATTACAACTGTTAGGTCTTCCCGAGTCTGGTTGTTTTATAAACACTCTGCCGATAACCCCAAACAGGCCATTTGCACCACCTGCCATGCCTGCATCTGCAGAGGTAGCAAAACTACCAGCCTGACCACCACCAGCAAGATCAGGCACATGGAAGCGAAGCACCCAACTTTGCGGACTGAACCCCAGAGTCCAGGACCAGTGTCTGTGGGTGACATGACTGATTCTTCTGCTTTTGTGCATGGAAGCCAATCCTTGTCCATGGTGCCTGCGAAGATGCATCCTGCCCTGCACCTCTCGTTGCACACACTCAACTACCACCATCAGCAAGCACGTCCACATCCTTGTCCCAGCGCAGCCTTCAGTTGTCCCTACCCCAGTCATTGGAACGCAAGCGGAAATAGGCAGCCAACGCCCCACAGTCCACAGTACTAAATTCACACATTTCTTGTCTGCTTGCGCTCGAAATGTTGCCTTTTAGGCTTGTGGAGATGGAAGCTTTCCACAACCTGATGGCGGCGGCGGTCCCAAGGTACTCTGTCCCCAGCCGACACTATTTTTCCCGGTGTGCTGTCCCGGCATTACACGAGCATGTGTCCCAAAACATTACCTGTGCCCTCAACAATGCAGTTACAAGGAAAGTACACTTAATCACAGACACGTGGACAAGTGCTTTTGGGTAGGGACGGTACATCTCGCTGATGGCACACTGGGTTAACATTGTGGAAACCGGGACCCAGTCTGACCTTTGGATGGAACGCATCCTACCAACGCTGAGGATTGCGGGCCCTAGGTCAATTAGCTTTGCCCCCACAGTCTACTGCTCCTGCATGTCATCCTCCTCCTCCGCTTCAGCCTGCATCTCTGAAATGACCACATCAGTCGCAACCTGGAAGCACTGCAGCACTGCAGCACTGCCTCAGCCAAACGGCAACAGGCTGTGCTGAAGCTAATATGCTTAGGTGACAAACTGCACAATGTTGAAAAGTTGTGGACAGCTCTAAAAGAGCAGGCAGATATGTGGCTGACACGGCTGTACCTACAGCCAGGCATGGTCGTGTGTGACAATGGCCGGAACCTGGTGGCAGCTCTGAGGCGAGATGAGCTCACACACGTATCATGCCTGGCCCATGTGCTTAACCTCATGGTTCAGCGGTTTCTCAAAACCTACCTGGAGCTGCCAGATCTGCTTGTGAAAGTACACCGCCTGTGTACCCATTTTAGAAAGTCTGCTACAGCTTCAGCCGCCCTTGCATTGCTTCAGCAGCGTTTGCAGCTTCCGGCTCACCGATTGGTGTGTGATGTCTCCACGCATTGGAACTCTACACTGCATATGCTGGAAAGGATTTGTAAGCAGAAGAGGGCAGTTGTTGATTACTAGCATCAACAAGGGCATCGGTATTCAGTACAGACTCCACACATAAGATCTCAGGAGTGGACATGGATGTCAGACAATATGTAACATCCTACAAAACTTTGGGGAGTCCACCAAGATGGTGAGCGGTGATGACGCCATAATTAGCTTCACCATCCCGCTTCTCTGTATTCTGAAAAGCTCTGCTCACAATCAAAGAGGATGCATTGCAGGCAGAGCATGATGAGATGGAGCAAGGAACTATACAGGGTGATTACGCACAGCCCAGCCTCATGTCATCCCAACGTGTATTGGTTGACAATGAGGAAGAGGAGGAGGAGGAAGAACAGGAGCTACTTTCATGTGCTATAGATGGTACTACAAGCACAACTGTCATACCGTCTGTTCAGCGTGGATGGCCTGAGGACAGGGAGGAGGACAGAATGTTCAGTTATCCTGTTGGTGAGGACATGGAAGGTTTGCCAGTTATCAGTCTGGCACGCATGGCAGACTTTATGTTGTGCTGCCTTTCCCGTGACCATCGCATTATCAAATTTTTTGCTGACACTCAGTACTGATTGGTGACACTTCTAGACCCATGCTACAAGGAGAACTTTCAATCTTTTATTCCAAAGTCAGAAAGGTGTATTAAAATGATGCAGTACCAGAGGGCCACTGTGGTGGAATTACTGAAAAAATTCCCATCTGCATATGCTGGAAGCAGAGGTCACAGTTCGTTGGACAACCAAGGAGTAGAGGCGAGAGAGACCCAACTACAATCCTGCAGAGGCAGGAAAACACTGGCAAAGTACTGGGACACTTTTCTCAGACCCTCCTATCGCCCTGGCCCAGAGTTGCGGGGTAGTCTCACAAAGCCTGGAAAGTTTGGTAAGATGTTGAAGGAGTACCTTGCTGACCGTAGCAACGTCCTCCATGATTCCACTGTGCCTTTTAACCCCTTTCTGACATTAGACATACTATCCCGTCCATGGTACCTGGGTCCGTATGACCATGGACGGGATAGTACGTCACATGTGATCGGACACGCTCACGGGGTAAGCGCGGCCGATCACGGCCGGGTGTCAGCTGATTCTCACAGCTGACACCCAGGACTAAGTGCCAGGAGTGGTCACGGACCGCTCCTGGCACATTAACCCCCGGCAGGTATAGGAAAGCATTGCTCCCTGCATGCTTCCCTGAGCCCCTCGAATAGCGCAATGTGATCGCGTTGTTCCGAGGGCCTCCTCCCTGCAGGCCCCCGGATGCAAGATGGCCACGGGATCCTTCCGGGTCCTGCAGGGAGGTGGATTCTCAGTGCCTACTGAGAGCAGGCACTGAGAAAGCATCCTGCAGTGCCTGTCAGATCGATGATCTGACAGAGTGCTAAACAAACTCTCAGAGCAGCGATCTGACACTATACAGTGATGTCCCACCCTGGGACAAAGTAAAAATGTAAAAAAAAAAAAAAATTAACATGTAAAAAAAAAATTCCTAAATAAAGAAAAAAAAATATTACCCAATAAATTCATTTCTTTATGTAAATAAAAGAAAGAAAAAACAATAAAAGTACACATATTTAGTATCGCCATGTCCGTAACAACCCACCCTATAAAACTGTCCCACTAGTTAACCCCTTTAGTGAACCCCTTAAAAAAAAAAGCAAAAAACAATGCTTTATCATCAATTCGCCGAACAAAAAGTGGAATAACACGAGATCAAAAAGACGGATATAAATAAGCATGGTACCGCTGAAAACGTCATCTTGTCCCGCAAAAAATGAACCACCATACAGCATCATCAGCGAAAAAATGAAAAAGTTATAGCTTGCAGAATAATGCGATGCAAAAATAATTATTTTTTATATAAAATTGTTTTTATTGTATAAAAGCGCCAAAGCATAAAAAAAGATATAAATGAGGTATTGCTGTAATCATACTAATCCAAGGAATAAAACTACTTAATCAATTTTACCACACGCAGAAAGGTATAAACGCCCCACCAAAAGAAATTCATGAATTGCTGGTTTTTGTTCATTCTAACCTCCCAAAAATCATAATAAAAAATGATCAAAAAATGTCATGTGCCCAAAAATGGTACCAATAAAAATGTCAACTCGATACGCATAAAATAAGACTTCATATGACTCTGTGGGCCAAAATATGCAAGAATTATAGCTCTCAAAATGTGGTGATGCAAAAACTATTTTTTGCAATAAAAAGCGTCTTTTAGTGTGTGACAGCTGCCAAACGTAAAAACCAGCTATATATAGTAAATGAAACCCCCCTTTATCACCCCCTTAGTTAGGGAAAAATAATAAAATTAAAAAAATGTATTTATTTCCATTTTCTCATTAGGGTTAGGGTTGGGGCTAAATTTAGCTTTAGGGTTGGGGTAAAGTTAGGGTTAGTGTTAGGGTTGGGATTAGGGTTAGGGGTGTGTTAGGGTTAGGTTTGTGGCTAGAGTTTTGGTTAGGGTTGGGACTAGGTTTAGGGGTGTGTTGGGGTTAGGGTTGGAGTTAGAATTGGGGGGTTTCCACTGTTTAGGCACATCAGGGGCTCTCCAAATGTGACATGCGTCTGATCTCAATTCCAGATAATTCTGCGTTGAAAAAGTCAAACGGTGCTCCTTCCCTTCTGAGCTCTGCCATGCTCCCAAACAGTAGTTTACCCCCACCTATTTGGTATCAGCGTACTCACGACAAATTGACAATAACTCTTGGGGTCCAGTTTCTTCTGTTACCCTTGGGAAAATTTAAAATTGGGGGCGAAAATATAATTTTTGTGGAAAAAAATTATGATTTTTTTATTTTTATGACTCTAATTTATAAACTTCTGTGAAGCACTTGGGAGTTCAAAGTTCTCCCTACACATCTAGATAAGTTCCTTGGGTGGTCTAGTTTCCAAAATGAGGTCACTTGTGGGGGGTTTCCATTGTTTAGGCACATCAGGGGCTTTTCAAATGTGACATGACTCCCGCAGACCATTCCATCAAAGTCTGCAATCCAAAACATCACTACTTCCCTTCCGAGCCCCGACGTGTGCCCATACAGTAGTTTTCTCCAATATATAGGGTATCAGCACACTCAGGACAAATTGGACAACAACTTTTTGGGTCCAATTTCTCCTGTTATCCTTGTGAAAATAAAATATTGGGGGCGAAAAAAATCATTTTTGTTAAAAAAAAAATGATTTTTTTTATTTTTACTGCTGTACGTTATAAACTTCTGTGAAGCACTTGGGGGTTCAAACTGCTCACCACCCATCTAGATAGGTTCCTTGGTGGGGTCTATTTTCCAAAATGGTGTCACTTCTGGGGGATTTCCACTGTTTAGACACATCAGGGGCTCTCCAAATGCGACATGGCGTCCAATCTCAATTCCAGCCAATGTTGGCTTGAAAAAGTCAAACAGCGCTCCATCCCTTACGAGCCCAAACAGTGGTTTTCCCCTACATATGGGGTATCGGCGTACTCAGGAGAAATTGCACAACAACTTTATCTGTTCATTTTCTCCTTTTACCCTTGTGAAAATAAAAAAAGTTTGTAAAAGAGAATTTTTGTGACTTAAAAGTTCATTTTTTCCTTCCACGTTGCTTCAGCTCCTGTGAAGCACCTGAAGGGTTAATAATCTTCTTGAATGTAGTTTTGAGTAGCTTGAGAGGTGCAGTTTGTATAATGGTGTCACTTTTGGGTATTTTCTGCCATATAGACCCCTCAAAGTGACTTCAAATGTGAGGTGGTCCCTAAAAAAATGGCTTTGTAAATTTTGTTGTAAAAATTAGAAATTGCTGGTCAATTTTAAACCCTTGTAACTTCCTAACCAAAAAAAATGTTGTTCCAAAATTCTGCTGATGTAAAGTAGACATGTGGGAAATGTTATTTATTAACTATTTTGTGTGACATGTTTCTCTGTTTTAAGGGAATAAAAATTCAAAGTTTGAAAATTGCAAAATTTCAAAATTTTCGCCATATTTCCGTTTTTTTCAAAAGTAAACGCAAGTTATATCGAAAAAATTTTACCATTATCATGAAGTACAATATGTCATGAGAAAAAAATCTCAGAATCGCGAAGATTTGTTGAAGCGTTCCAGAGTTATAACCTCATAAAGAGACAGTGGTCAGAATTGTAAAAATTGGCCCAGTAATTAACGTGCAAACCACCCTCGGGGATAAAGGGGTTAATTATTGGGTACCAAAGCTGGACATGTGGCATGAACTGGCTATCTACGCCTTGGAGGTCCTGGCCTGCCCTGCAGCTAGCGTTTTGTCAGAGCATGTTTTTAGTGCCACTGGTGAAATAATAACTGATAAGCACATCCACCTGTCAACTGGAAATGCTGACAAGCTGACTCTTATAAAAATGAACAAGGTCTGGATTGGGGCAGACTTCTGTACACCACTGAATGAGAACAGTGAAACATAACCTCCAATACAGTGTATTTTTGGGGAGGTGTATTACCATGCACCTCTTCACACACAAACATGGGTATACGCTTCCTGACTGGCTATTTGGTGTGTTATTATCCTCCTCCTTCTCCTCATCCTCATCATCCACCACACTAGATCAACATGGTGGTGGAACAGCCAGTAGAAATTTTTTCAAGGGTGTTTTGATGCCCATTGCAAAAATTTTTACACTCTATGTTGAGGTGTGCCCCCCAGGGGAAAATGTTTTTCAGCCTATGCACTTAGTGTATGGGCATTACAAGTATAGGAGACTCGCTCCTTTAAACTGGGAAGGCCTTTTTCGCAGGCCTTACTCCACGTCTCTTCCTACACCATCCCTAGATCACCAGCGTGACCATGTTCTGTGATGAAACAGCCACTAGATTGTTTTGCGCAAGGGTGTTTAGGATGTCCATAACAACAATTCTTTACACAGTAGGTTGATGTGTCTCCCCCCCGGGGAAAATGTTTTTCAGCCTATAAACTTAGTGTATGGCACTACAAGTATAGGAGACCCGCTTTTTTAAACTGGGAAGACCTTTTTCGCAGACCATACTCCACGTCTCTTCCTACACCACCTCTAGATCACCAGGGTGACCATGTTCCGTGATGAAACAGCCACTAGATTGTTTTGCAAGGGTGTTGGATGTCCGTAACAACAATTCTTTACACAATAGGTTGGTGTGTCCCCCCCCCGGGGAAAATGTTTTTTAGCCTACACACTTAGTATATTTTCATTACAAGTATAGGAGACCCGCTCCTTTAAACTGGGAAGACCTTTTTCACAGGCCATACTAAACATCTTTTCCTACACCACCCCTAGATCACCAGGGTGACCATTTTCCGCGATGAAACAGCCACTACATTGTTTTACAAGGGTGTTGGATGTCCGTAACAAAAAATATTTAAACAGTAGGTTGATGTATCCCCCCCAGGGTAAAATGTTTTTAAGCCCATACACTTACTGTATGGGCACTCCAAGTATAGGAGACCTGCTCCTTTGTAATGGAAACAGATTTTTAGGAGGACTTCATACACATCTCTACCAAGAGGTATTTTGATTTGTCCAAATTTGAGGCAGGCCTTGCATTCACTGCATAGGCAAACAGTATGGGAGACCAACTTCCTAATAATGTGAACTTTATTGGTTGTTCATCTTCAACAATACAATTCTTCACTGCCAGTTCTTCAGCCTTAACACTGCAATTTTAAAATGCTGGGTCTTCTGCCTCACCACAGCAATTCATCAATGCAGGTTTTTAAGCCTCAACAGAGCAATTATCCACTGATGTTTCTTCAGGCTCAACACTGAAATGCTCCACTGCAGGGCCTTTAGAGTCAACACTGCAATTGTCCACTGCAGGGTCTTTAGCATCAACACTGCAGTTGTCCACTGCAGGGTCTTTTAGTGTCAACACTGCAATTGTCCTCCCCTGGATCTTCAGTCTCAACGCTGACATTCTCCAATGCAGGTTCTTCAGGCTCAACAATTCACTGCTAGCCAAACAATATGGGAGTACTAAATTAATAATAATCAATGCAGGCTTTTTGGTGTGCGTTAGAATTAGGTGCAGGGCGGTCCTTGCATTCAATCCATAGGCTAACAGTATGGCAGTACCAAAAGAATAATGTGATCTTAGTTTTCCTGTGTCCATCCAGTACCTGGGTTCAAAGGCTTATTGGGGTGCATGTGACTTTGTGACTGGTCGGGCCTTGCATTGAATGCATAGGATAACAGTATGGCAGTGTTAAAAGAATAATGTGAACTTGGTTTTCCTGTGATCATCCAGTATGTCAGTTTAAAGGCTTATTGGGGTGCGTTTAAATTTGGTGCAGGGCATGCCTTGCATTCAATGCATAGCCTAACACTATGGCAGTGCCAAAAGAATAATGTGAACTTGGATTTCCAGTTTCCAGCCCGTACGTCAGTTCAAAGACTTTTTGGGGTGCATTAGAATTTGGTGCAGGGCGTGCCTTTCATTCAATGCATAGGCTAACAGTATGGCAGAACAAAATGAATAATGTTAACTTTGTTTTCCTGTGTCCATCTAATACATCAGTTCAAAGGCTTATTGTGGTGTGTTTTAATTTGGTGTAGGGCAGGCCTTCCATTCAATGCATAGGCTAACAGTATTGCAGTACCAAAAGAATAATGTGAACTTGGTTTTCCTGTGTCCATCCAGTACATCAGTTCAAAGGGTTTTTGGGGTGCGTTAGCATTTGGTGCAGGTTGGGCCTTGCATTCAATGCATAGACTAACAGTATGGCAGAACAAAATGAATAATGTGAACTTGGTTTTCCTATGGCCATCCAGTACGTCGGTTCAAAGGCTTATTGGGGTGCGTTTGAATTTGGAGGCAGGCTTTGCATTCAATGAATAGGCAAACAGTATGGGAGACCCACTTCCTAATATTGTAAACTTTTTGGTTATTCATCTTCAACAGTGTAATTCTTCAATGCCAGTTCTTCATCCTCAACACTGCAATGCTAAAATGCAGGGTCTTCTGCCTCACCATAGCAATTCACCAATGCAGGTTTTTAAGCCTCAACAGTGCAATTATCCACTGATGGTTCTTCAGGCTCAACACTGAAATGCTCCACTGCAGGGCCTTTAGAGTCAACACTGCAATTGTCCACTGCAGGGTCTTTTAGTGTCAACACTGCAATTGTCCTCCGCTGGGTCTTCAGCCTCAACGCTGACATTCTCCAATGCAGGTTCTTCAGGCTCAACAATTCACTGCTTAGCCAAACTATATGGGAGTACTAAATTAATAGGAGCAATGCTTTCAGGTGGCCATCCAGTACATGGGTTCAAAGGCTTATTGAGGTCTGTTTTACTTTGGTGCAGGGCAGGCCTTACATTCAATGCATAGGCAAACAGTGTGGAAGTCACAAATGAATAATGTGAACATGGTTTTCATGTGGCCATCCAGTACGTGGGTTCAAAGGCTTATTGGGGTGCATGTAACTTTGGTGCATGAACTGCCTAGGCTAAGAGTATGGCAGTACCAAATGGAAAAAATGGGAACTTTGGTTTCATGTGGCTATCCAGGACATCTGTTACAAGTGTTATTGTGTAACTTTGCTGCAGGGCAGTCCTTGCATTCAATGCATAGGCTAACACTATAGGAGACCCATTTTCTTATAATTGGAACACTTTTTCATGAGGCACCTCTGTACATCTTGTCAAAGGGGTATGGGGGTGCGTCCAAATTTTTGGCAGCCCAGCCACTCACTGCATAGGCAATAACAGTATAGGAGACCCACTGTTTGATAAAGGGAGCAACAAAGCATAGCTGGCAGATGGCCCTTTAAGAAGATTAATGCTGCCTGATTCCCCTATAAATATAGGCTTTGTGACGTTCAGAGTCCTTCCTTCATAAATGAAACAAGATGTGTCTGATGATGTGTCCACACATCACATGGCCAGCTAAGGTTGTTAAATGCTACAATGATATTTCACAGTAAATGCATTTATATTGGTTAAAAGCAATGGTAAAGTTGAAAAACGCATCAAAAACGCTATGTGTGAACATAGCCCAAGTGGTGGAGGAACTTTTTTTGTTTTGAGTTAATTAATTTGCCTTATGTAGCAGTTAATACCCTGGAAAGGATGTTCCTTAACATATTTCCCGGGAAAATCCATTTTGGTTTCGTTTTTGTAGGTTTTTTGGTGCGCCTGTAAAAGTGGCGTAAGACTCTGACAACATTGTCACAGCTGTGATCTGGAGTCAGAAAAGCTTCCAGGGGCATTCCCCATGATGTTCCCGTGTCATTTGAGCAGTGTTTCCATCATTTTCAGACGTTTTTAGACTTTAAAAGGACCCCCAGGGGGGATCGCGGCCAAAATGTTTTCATATAGACTTACATTGGGCTCGTAGCTCGAGTCGAGTACCCAAGTATTCCAATTTGCTCGACCTGAACAACAAGCACCCGAGCATTTTAATGATCGCTCATCACTGGTAGGCACCATGCATTTTTCTTTGTACTCCTCTGCGATGAAGCCATAATTTAAAAATCATTTATCTAGGTCTCATCATTCCAGAATATAGAGTCAAAGTATTTTTCACACTTTTTAGTGCGGGCTCTGGCTGTTTTTGTGTATGGGCTACGGGCGAGCACAGAAAGCGCATTACCTGAGACTGAGTTATACTTTTTTGTATTGGAAGCAGGAAAACTGGGTGCATAAAAATAAGCCTTGAAACTTGATTGACAAGGGTCAAATTTAAAGCATTAATAAATACTTTTCCAGAAAATGTTTATTTTGGTTGCCTACAGAGCATCAAGTAACAAGAGGTATATATCACTTTTTTAATTGTAACTTTTAGATCTGAACCTGATTGACTAACCCCACGTTGGTGAGAATTGGAACAGCATTCAAAAGTAGATTTGCATAATTATTTTGTTTTCTCCTGAGCGATGTTGCTTCTTGCTACATCATAAACATGTCAGAATGGTATGTAATCACACGTGATAAACTGTGAGAATTTGTGCATGATAAGCCTTGGCATTTCTTTTTCTTTCAAGATTTGAAGGAACAGTCAACACCACAATGTTGTGAGATCCTTGAGCAAATTAGGTTTTGTCTACTTTTTATCTTATTTGTTGTAAGGATTTTTCCCCAGGGAATATTGAGGAAAGATATGAAATTAGACTCTTTAGAATTAGAATTTTGTTGCACAGATTTTCATAAAAATTAGTTTGCAGCAAGTAAACACATATATTGAAGAGAAAGAATTGTCCAGTTTCATGTTCTATGTTGAACTGCATAATTCATTGTGCATTGCAATGTCATCATGGATTATCTGGGGTTTTACATTAGATTGAAGATAAATCTGTATTGTTTTAAGTGACCTCGGTAAAAAAAATCAATAAAAATGACAATATAAAGCTATAAACTTGTAGACCGTGCTATAAATATGGAATACCTTTAGATACAGAGTACAGTATGTAGGGGAGGGGGCACTGTCTTTTCTCTTCCATATTATATCTCTAATAACTAGCTGGAATACGTATGTGTCTATGACAGCTATAAATGTGAATAGGTTGTGTGAGGAACTAAGCCGACCGCCACACGGTAGCCCGGGTATCACAGCTTCTGATCCCACCGCTGCTACCAAATGTGAAGGACGACCCCTGTCCTCCCACGTCACCAATGGGACGTAACTCCACAGGTACAGCTCTCCGGCACCCCCTTTGTCTCGCAGGTCAGTAAGGGAACTGCACCTAGAGCAAATGGCCTCCGGGGAGGTTGTCCTGTTACCCACTGGGTATTCTAAGATTCGTGATCAGAGTAAAAGCATCAGCCCAAGATTAATTTTATGGTTTAATCGCCTTAAGAGCGCACTAGATAATTACAGAAATATACAGTAAAGCTATACAACGTAATTACAATGGAATTGCAGTCAGAGTAAAAATACAACGATAATGTACAAGGCTTAAAGGTATAAGCTATAGATCATATTTACCGGGTAGTATGGTCATGGGAAGGCAGGGGCTCTACCATTCCCAGGTACAGTCTTCAGTTGCTGGATAGTCCCTTGGTCCTTCCTAGACCATCTTCTTGGCTTCTGTGTCTAAAATGGAATGACCACCCTGTACATGGCTACAATTCTTAAACCTGCTAGGCCCTTCCCTTTTGCTTTGAAGCACGCATATTAACTGGCCTGCAATTCATATGGAGCAGGAAATACTGGCCTGAGTTTGAGCTATTTACCATACGACTGACCATCTTATTCAGACACTGGCCTAAACTAATTAGCATGCTAAAGCCCCTTTGATTCCTAGTGGACATCAACACCGGTCGTACTGGATATGCTAATAGGCCCTGTGTAGTCAGCAATTTGTGGCTCTGTGAACTGACAAAATGGAGGCTGGTATAGGCCCTATACAAAATGGCGACGTCCCTTTTCTTACACCTCCCTGCTTTTGAGGGCGCTAGGGGGTATCACATTCCTGTGTTCCCCCGTGCGCCCTACCGCACTCTCTCCTTAGCTAGGGTGGCAGATCCAGAAGGATTTCTGACTCTCTGTCCTCTGAAAGGTTGCACACTGGTTGGGCATAAGCCTCCCGCTCATGGTGGGCCTTCATCATGTTCACATGGAAGGCCTTCCTCCTTCCACAGGCGTGGTCCAGGGTGACCAGGTAGGTGACGGCGTTGAGCTGCTCGAGCACGAGGTATGGACCCTCCCAGGCCGCCTGAAGCTTGTTTTGGGGTACGGGGACCAGTACCCACACCTTTTGACCCACCTGGTAGGTCCGCTCACAAGCATTCTGGTCGTACCATCGCTTCTGGTCAGCCTGAGCTTGGGCCATATTGTCATGCACCAGCCGCGTCAAGGCCATCATTCGGTCCTGGAAGCGCACGACATACTCAATGACCGACACTCCAGGGGTGGCTAAATCCCCTTCCCATGCTTCCTTCACCAGAGCAAGGGGCCCCCGTACCCGTCGCCCGTACAGGAGCTCGAAGGGGGAGAACCCGTTGAGGCCTGTGGGACCTCCCGGTAAGCAAACAGCAGGTGTGGGAGATACCGCTCCCAGTCTCTCCTGTGGGAGTCGACCAACATCTTCAGCATCTGCTTTAAGGTGCCATTGAACCGCTCACACAAGCCATTGGTCTGTGGGTGATACGGGCTGGCCACCAGATGTTGCACCTGTACCTGCTTACAGAGAGACTCCATCAGCTGCGACATGAACTGGGTCCCTCGGTCGGTGAGCATTTCCTTGGGAAACCCCACTCTGGAGAAAATCTCCAGTAAGGCAGTGGCCATTTTGTCGGCCCGAATGGACGACAAAGCTACCGCCTCCGGGTACCGGGTGGCATAGTCCACTACCGTTAGTATGAAGCATTTCCCGGAGCGGCTGGGAGTGGACAGAGGTCCAATGAGATCCACAGCCACCCTCGAGAAAGGCTCTTCGATGATGGGCAGAGTTACCAGTGGGGCTTTGGGGCGCCGCCCCGCCTTCCCCACCCTCTGACAGGTGTCACACGAACGGCAGTAGGCTATCACCTCGGTCCTCATTCCAGGCCAGTAGAAATGCTGAGCTAGCCTGGCCCTGGTTTTAGTGATCCCTAGGTGTCCGGCCATTGGAATCTCATGTGCGATCCGCAACAATTCCGCCCTGAACGGATGGGGTACCACTAACTGTCGGTCCCTGGGCCACGCCTCCGGTGAACCCTGCTGGACCGTTACCCGGTACAGCCGTCCCTGGTCCCAGACCACTTGCTCGCGGTCGGACTCCAGGGGAGGCTGTGCCGCCTGTTCCTTGAGAGTCTTCAGGCTAGGGTCAGCTTCCAACGCTGCCTGAAATCCCTGACTTGATGTGGCAAGAATCGATGAAACTGCCATGTCCTCTGTCAGTTCCCCGGGATCTGTCTCCTGGCTACTGTCTGACTCGGCAGTCACTTGGTCGGAGAGGGGGAAACCGTCGGACCTCCGCGAGGCTCCTTGGGCTTCAGCGCTCCCACTCCTGGTAATAGCGACCACGACCGCTGAGACCACGGGTAGCGCCTGTTTTCCCTCGTCCCCTGACCAAGTCGCCGGGTCAGGCAGACTTCCCTGACTTCCTGACATCCCGGATGTGGGGAACTCCTGCCCTGGGGTCTTACCTGGTGGCTCCTCTCCCGGGACGCCCCCTCCCCCCATGGCCTGTTCCTCTTCCTGCAGGGGCCCTAGACTCAGCAGGCTGGGTTCACTTAGGGGCCCTACACTGCCCATAGCAGCCCCTCCCTCCACCTCTGAGCTCTCCCCTACAGCCTCCTCACCTGTCCTCACTGTGAGCCCTGTGTGTGTAGTGTCAGTGCATGGCTTACCATCAGGTTTCACTCCCTCCTCCACTGTTGGAGGCACATTCAATACATTAACATTAGCATTCACAGTAGAGTCATGACATTCTTGGGGAGCCGAACTTGGGGGTTCAGTGGCCACATACTGGGACACTAGCCGCCCCAAATCAGTCCCAAGCAACACATTTGCAGAAATATTCGGCGTTACTCCCACCTCCCGCATCCCCCTCCCGGCGCCCCAGTCCAAATACACCTTGGCAACGGGCAGCGCCGGTTCAACGCCTCCAATTCCGGAGACGGAAAGGGTTTTCCCAGGTACCAAGTCTTGAGGGGACACCACCTCAGGGCGTACCAGGGTTCGTTCAGCGCCTGTGTCCCGCAGTCCCATGACCGCTGAGCGGCCGATGGTGACGAGTTGGTAATTGTCTAGGGACCTCCCACCACCCCCTCCCACACACAAAACAGTGGACGGTTTCTGGGACAGGGATGGGGCCTTCTGGCGCTGGGGACATGCAGCCTTAAAGTGTCCTGGCTGATTGCAATTATGACAACGTCTGGGTTCTGTTCCTGGCCTGGAGAGGGCAGCAGGGGGGTACACCCCTTGCACTATGGGGGCTGGGTATGGGGCTGGGGCAGGATTGGGCTTACCCCCTCTCCAGGTGCTGCTGGCAGGCTTCTTTGGTCCGGCGCCCTGTTGTTGGCATACTCGTCTGCCAGGGCGGCTGTAGCAGAAGCCCCCTTTGGTTTCCGGTCACGGAGGAACTGCTGGAGGTCCTCTGGGCAGTTCCACAAGAATTGCTCCATGACAAACAGTTCCTGGACCTCCTGGCGGGTAGTGAGCTCTAGACCCGAGGTCCAGTGCTCCGCAGCTCTCAGCAGGGCCCGCATGTGGTCGGTCCAGGTGTCCTTTGAACCCCGCTGCAGGCTCCGGAACTTCCTGCGGTACGACTCCGGGGTGAGGTTGTAGTGCTGGATCAGGGCCCGCTTGATGCTGTTGTAGTCCTGCTCCTCCCCGGCAGGTAAGTCCCCCAAAACTTCCAGGGACTTACCCCTCAAACGGGGGGTCAGGTACCTTGCCCACTGATCCAGGGCCAGATGATGTTGGAGGCATGTCCTCTCAAAAGCAAGCAGAAAGGAATCCAGGTCTCCATCCTTTTCAAGTAAGGGAAAGTCCTCCGCCCGGACCTTGGAAGCCCTTGTCTCCGGTGGGCCTGGTGCGTCCAGCGGGGGCCCGTGCTGAGCCATCTCCAGTCGGTGCCGGTGCTCCGCTGCTCTCTCTGCCGCTGCATGCTCCCGCTCCACTGCTCTCTCTGCCGCTGCTTTCTCACGCTCCGCAGCTGCTTGCTCACGCTCTGCTGCTTTCTCTGCCGCCACCAGGAGTCTGTCATAGGCGGCGTCATTACCAGCCTCGAGCTGTGCCATAGCCGCTTGGAAAATGGCCTCCGATCTGGACAGGCTGGGACGGGCAGGGGGTGGACAGTCCACTGTGAGACTGAGCACGGGGGTCGGGCTCCTTGGGGAGCCATGACTTAGCTCCCCCTCATCGGTATCGAACCCCTCATAGACCATAGCATTGGCCTCCCCCTTTGCCTTACTCCTGGTGCCTTCCGCCATCTTGGGAACCTTTGGTTACTGACACAGCTGCAACCCTGACCTTGCACACAACTTATTATATTTACACTCTGACCGTCTAGTGCTGGGCTGACCTTAAGACCCCAGCAGTGAAAGTACCGCTGGTAGTCTCTAGTGTCTGGGAGTAGGGGTCCCACGCACACTATTACTCTGATCCCACCGCTGCCACCAATTTGTGAGGAACTAAGCCGACCGCCACACGGTAGCCCGGGTATCACAGCTTCTGATCCCACCGCCGCTACCAAATGTGAAGGACGACCCCTGTCCTCCCACGTCACCAATGGGACGTAACTCCACAGGTACAGCTCTCCGGCGCCCCCTTTGTCTTGCAGGTCAGTAAGGGAACTGCACCTAGAGCAAATGGCCTCCCATTGTCCTGTTACCCACTGGGTATTCTAAGATTCGTGATCAGAGTAAAAGCATCAGCCCAAGATTAATTTTATGGTTTAATCGCCTTAAGAGCGCACTAGATAATTACAGAAATATACAGTAAAGCTATACAACGTAATTACAATGGAATTGCAGTCAGAGTAAAAATACAACGATAATGTACAAGGCTTAAAGGTATAAGCTATAGATCAATATTACCGGGTAGTATGGTCATGGGAAGGCAGGGGCTCTACCATTCCCAGGTACAGTCTTCAGTTGCTGGATAGTCCCTTGGTCCTTCCTAGACCATCTTCTTGGCTTCTGTGTCTAAAATGGAATGACCACCCTGTACATGGCTACAATTCTTAAACCTGCTAGGCCCTTCCCTTTTGCTTTGAAGCATGCATATTAACTGGCCTGCAATTCATATGGAGCAGGAAATACTGGCCTGAGTTTGAGCTATTTACCATACGACTGACCATCTTATTCAGACACTGGCCTAAACTAATTAGCATGCTAAAGCCCCTTTGATTCCTAGTGGACATCAAAACCGGTCGTACTGGATATGCTAATAGGCCCTGTGTAGTCAGCAATTTGTGGCTCTGTGAACTGACAAAATGGAGGCTGGTATAGGCCCTATACAAAATGGCGACGTCCCTTTCCTTACAGGTTGTATTTAAGAAAAAAAACAGTAGCTACATTACCATATAATCTGTGTTCTAATATATAGTAGGACCTGCTCAGTGGCCGACGCTCATAGCAGGTGATCATTTTAGCTACACACATTAGGGCTAAAGCCCTGCTACGTGTACAGGGCCGGCGTCAGCACCCGGCACACCCGGGCAAGTGCCGGGGCCCTGAGCAGGCGGGGGGGCCCACTCGCCGTCTGGCACCCCGGCGCCCGTTAGCGGTGTCAGCGCCGCCACTGGGCCCCCGCTTGCTCAGGGCCCCGGCTGCGGCCGGCTCAATACTCACCTCTCCCCGTGCCTCCGCTGCCGCAGCTCCGCCTCCGGGCTCCAGGGGGCGCCTGCAGGACGCCGGCGCTTCCTCTCACAGCAGCGCCACTGAATGACGTCATCATTCAGCGGCCGGCTGTGGCAGTGAGTGCGCGGACGTCGGACAGGTGAGATGTTTGTGTGTGTGTCTGTGTATGTGTCTCTGTGTGTATGTAGTGCGATGCTTTGTGTGTGTGTGTCTGCTGTATGTGTGATGGTGGTGGGGGGAGGGCAGTGATGATGATGATGGGGAGGCAATGTAGATTGATGATGATGGGCAGGCAATTATATTGCTGTGGAGACAATGATGATTATAGGCAGGCATTGATGATGATGGGCAGGCATTGATGATGATGGGCAGGCAGTGATGATGATGGGCAGGCAGTGATGATGATGGGCAGGCAATGATATTGATGGGGAGGCAATGATGATTATGGGCAGACATTGATGATGATGGGCAGGCAGTGATGATGATGGGCAGGCAGTGATGATGATGGGCAGGCAATGATATTGATGGGGAAGCAATGATGATTATGGGCAGGCATTGATGATGATGGGCAGGCATTGATGTTGATGGGCAGGCAGTGATATTGATGGGCAGGCATTGATGATGATGGGCAGGCAGTGATGATGATGGGCAGGCAGTGATGATGATGGGCAGGCAATGATTATGATAATGGGCAGGCAATGATGATGATGGGAGTCTTTCCACGGCACCCTTTCCTGAACCGTAACAGTGCAGAACGCAGCACAGTGTAGAGGAGAGCTCCATATTTTGTATGGAGCTTTATATGGGGACCAGTATCCTGTATGGAGCATTATTTGGGGGATGGAGGGGTGACATCCTGCATGGGGTATTATATGGGTGATGAGGGGGAAACTATGTGGTGCCCATAATATTGTATGGAGGACTGTACTGTCCAGTCTGTACTGTGCGCTGTGAGGATTTGGCGGTTTTGAGCTATTGTACAATTTACAATAGCTATCAGTCGTAATGGAAGAAGAGAAGTGTTTGGTGTTGTGCTATACCCATATTTCTCTGCAGTATCTGTGCATCATGAATCGTGGTCTGTGTTTAGGGGGCCCACTGAGACTCTTTCGCCCGGGGCCCATGAAAACCTGGAGCCGGCCCTGTACGTGTAGCACAGGCGATCAGAGTATCGCAGCTCCTAGTCTCCCATGAAGACTACTGAAGCAAGTGAAAAGTAAAAAAAAGTTTTTCAAAATATTAAAAAATAAAAAATATATAAATAAAAGTTTAATTCACCCCCATTTGCCCCATTCAAAGTAAAACAAATAAAAAATAAATAAATAAATAAAAGATACACATATTTGGTATCACCGCATTCAGAATCACCCAATCCATCGATATATAAAAATAATTAATCCAGTCGGTAAATGGGGTAATGAGAAAAAAAATTAAAACGCAAGAAATACTTTTTTTGGTCGCAGCAACATTGCATTGAGATGAAATAACGGGCTATCAAAAAGTCGTATCTACACCAAAATGATGTAAATTAAACCGTCAGCTCGGCACGCAAAAAATAATCCCTCACCCAGCCTCAGATCACGAAAAATGGAGACGCTGAGGATCTCGGAATATGGCGACTTTTTTTTTAACCACTTAAATAAAAAATAACCTATACATGCTTGGTATCTACAAACTCTTAATGACCTGAAGAATCATAATGGCAGGACAGTTTTAGCATGTAAGTGAACATGGTAGAAAAAAAAACAATTATGGAATTGCACTTTTTTTTGCAATTTCAACACACTTTGAATTTTTTTCATTCTCTAGTGCACAATATGGCAAAACCAATGGTGTTGTTTAAAAGTACAACTCATCCTGCAAAAAACAAGTCTTTATATGGCCATATTGACAGAAAAATAAGAAAGTTATGGCTCTGGGAAGAAGGGGAGCAAAAAAACAGAAGCTCAAAAATGAATGAAAAAACCCAAGATGTTTAGGGGTTAAGATTAGCATTTTACACTCCCGTGTTAATGAAGGGAATGATGAAGTAAAGCGCACCAGTAAGATTCTAAAGTTAAGCTTTAAAGTATGTTCAAGGGCAAGGCAGGGGAAAATGTTAGTCACAGGTAGGCACAATTAGAAAAAACAAATCATTTTATGCACACAACAAAGTGATGACTGGGGGCAAAGCAGAACCATGAGCTATGTCACTGACAATCAGTGGTGCACCCAGGGGATTGGGCAACCTTCCAGCTTCTACTTTAGCAAAATGCATTCACTTGCAGTCACACTCTCATGTAGATTCAGTTAAAATTACCAGCGGAGCAGAGAAAATCCTTAGCCTGCTCCCTTCACCAACTAGCTGACAACTCGCAGTGTATGAATGAGGCAGTTTGATGAAGTCTTTATGCCTTTTGCATCATTCAGCAGAACCCTGGCCAATAAAGGCCAAGATTGTTTGAAAACAGAGTCACACAGGAAATTCGAATGAAAATCTTTTTTGTTTTTCATTTTGATCCCCAATGGATAAATATACAGAACACAGTTTTATAAAAATCAGCTTCTCTACATGTCTGACAGCCATTCCATTCCAGTGTCAGTTGAATTCCAACCAGAGTACACCTCATTCTACTTAATGTGCTTCTGATTAGGTGATCAACTGAAGCAAATCTTATTTAACGAAGGAAAGTATAAAAAACACTGCTGTAGGACAAGCTGGATGGCAAAACAAGTGCTAGTAATATCCCAAAAGTAATAGGAATGAAAAAATAACTCTTAACTAGTGTTGAGCATTCCGATACTGCAAATATCGGGTATCGGCCGATATTGGCTGTATCGGAATTCCGATTCCGAGTTCCGATATTTTCGTCTTATCGGATACCGGAATCGGGATTGTCACTGTCACTGTCAGTGTCCGTCGGTCGGGTCTGTCAGGAGTCAGCGGCACTTACCCGGCAGAAGATCTCCGGCGGTCACATCCCGGACTGCTTCATGGCCGCCATCTTCTTTCCCCGGCGGTCACATGCAGTTTCTCGCGATAACTGCAGTGACTGCTGGGTAATCCCGGCCGTAAAGCAGTCAGTCCGATGACGTCACCGCCGGGGAAGCAGGTAATCAGCTGTGCTGCGCCGGGATGTCAGGCTCTGCCTGTCATTGCGATGTAGCACAGCTGGATCGTCGTGGGACTGTCGTTCTGGACTGCGTCGGACAGGTGGTATACTGTTGGTTTGTTTTTTTTCTTTTTTTACAGGAGATCGATGGCGTCGCAGGAATGAGAGTACAATAAAAGAAATGAAAACTGTGTTGTCTCTTTTATTTCATTAAAATACTTTTTTCTTGCTGTGTCTTTTTTTATACATTTAATAACTTTGGGATTAATAATGGATCGGTGTCTTATTGACACCTCTCCATTATTAACCGGGCTTATTGTCACCGTGCAATCAACGGTGACAATAACCCCTTATTACCCCGCTTGCCACCGCTACAGGGCAAGTGGGAAGAGCCGGGTAAAGTGCCACAATTGGCACATCTTTTGATGCGCCAAATGTGGGGCTGCTGTAGCCTGGTATTATCAGGCTGTTGAGGGCCAAAATCCATGGGCCTTGACAGTCTTTTAATACCAGGCCGCAGCAGTCTGCATTTTACTTGGCTGGTTAACAAAAATAGGGGGGATCCCACGCCGTTTTTTTTTTCGAGGGGATCCCCTATTTTTGTTAACCAGCCAAGCTAAGCAGACTGCTGTGGCCTGGTATTATCAGGCTTGCAAGGTCCATGGATATTGGATCTTTACCAGCCTGAAAAACCAGGCCTCAGCGGTCTGCTTCATCTGGCTGGTTAACAAAAATAGGGGGGACCCCACGCCAATTTTTTTCGAGGGGATCCCCTATTTTTGTTAATCAGCCAAGATATGCAGACTGCTGTGGCCTGGTATTATCAGGCTGGCAAGGTCCATGGATCTTGGCTCCTTAACAGCCTGAAAATCCAGGCCTCAGCGGTCTGCTTCATCTGGCTGGTTAACAAAAATAGGGGGGACCCCACGCCAATTTTTTTCGAGGGGATCCCCTATTTTTGTTAATCAGCCAAGATATGCAGACTGCTGTGGCCTGGTATTATCAGGCTGGCAAGGTCCATGGATCTTGGCTCCTTAACAGCCTGAAAATCCAGGCCTCAGCGGTCTGCTTCATCTGGCTGGTTAACAAAAA
>JARQOD010000001.1:213785483-213925308 GCA_033576555.1 Oophaga sylvatica
TCGAGATTTTTTTGACCAATTCTTTGTGGCAAACTCGATACATTCTTTTTTTCAGACACCTTGGAAGAGCATCGCGGGCACTCCAGTTAGTCCTTGGAACGACTACAGGAAAACCATCTTTACATTAAACTTGAAAAATGTGAGTTTGAACAAACCAGTATCCAATTTCTGGGATAATAAATCCCCCCAGAAGGTCTGAGCAGGGACCCCGGCAAAATCAATGCTGTAGTGGACTGCCCTGTTCCAAAAAATTTTAAAAGGACGTCCAGCGTTCATAGGATTTGAAATTTTTTAACCGAAATTTATAAAGAACTTTCACGACATACTACCAATAACTACACTAACAAAAAAGACCAAAGCATTTTCGGGTCTCGAGCACAGAAGCTTTTGAAAATTGAAAACTCTTTTACGTCTGCTCCATTGTTAGTACACCCAAATCCGAATTGCCATTTACTGTCGAAGGGGACCGCCTCGACTCTGCAGTGGGACCATTCTGTCTCAGCGAGTTGGGACAAAGCAACTTCACCCATGTGCGTTTCTTTCCCACACCATGTCATCTGCAGAAAAGAACTACACATGGGTAATAAAAACTGTTAGCCATTAAAGTTGCCTTCTCCGAATGGAGACATCTTTTGGAAGGTGCCAATCACCCTGTGACTGTCCTCACGGACCACAAGAATCTTGAATTCCTCCGTACAGCAAAAAGATTGTCTGCAAGACAAGCACGATGGGCCTTATTTTTCTCAAGATTCAATTTTATAATTTCTTACCGGCCTGGTTCAAGAAATGGCAAGGCTGACGCCCTGTCCAGAATGTGTTCGGAACCTCAGGAGAGGTCTAGTAATGACGATACAATTCTAGGCCCTAAAAATTTTTTGGGAATATTGTACTCTAGAGGACTATGTAATAGAATTAAAGATGGATATCAAGAGGACTCTTTCCTTAACCATCCTTCGGAAGACGTAGATCTTTCATTCAAAGAGGGGTTTTGGATGCAAAAAACACAAAATATATGTACCTGAATCTTCTCGCCTTGAAGTCCTCAAAAGTGTCCATGATTCTAAACTGGCAGGACATCCTGGAGTTGCAAAAACACAAGACTTACAACTTCGTTTCTTTTGGTGGCCTAATTGTAGAAGGACGTGAGGAAATATGTTTCAACCTGTTTAACATGCGCACGAAACAAGACCCCACGATCGTCTCCTCTAGGACTCTTGCAACCACTCCCAGTTCCATCCAGGCCTTGGGGATCTATTTCCATGGATTTTATTGTGGAACTACCCCCTTCCAAACAGATGACCGTCATCCTTGTCATAGTGGACCGACTCACAAAAATGGCCCACTTTATTCCAACTGAAGGAATTCCTACTGCTGAAAAAACTGCAGAACTGATAATCAAAGAGGTATTCAGGTTACATGGAATTCCTGACAGCGTGGTGTCTGACAGAGGCGTTCAGTTTACGTCAAAATTTTGGAAGAGTTTCTGTACAGCCTTGGGAGTCACGGTGAATCTTTCTACCGCTTTCCATCCTCAGTCCAATGGCCAGACGGAGAGAACGAACTTTGGAGCAATACCTCCGTTGCTTCATTTCCTATCTTCAGGATGACTGGGTGGACTATTTACCAACAGCAGAGTTTGCCTACAACAACTCCATACATAGCGCTACATCTCAAACCCTATTTTTGCTAATTATGGAGTACATCCAGTATTTATCCCTAATCTGCCAGTGAACACTCCTATTCCTGCTGTAAATGACAGGCTTGCAAAATTACAGGAATCCCAGAAGGAATTATCAGAGATATTACTCAAGACCCAGGAAGTATATAAGGAAGCAGCAAAATAAACATCGGAGAGTGCCCCCTGCTCTTCAGGTTGGAGACAAAGTTTGGCTGTCCACTAAAAACCTTAAGACACATGTGCCATCCTCCAAATTGGGTCAGAAATTCATTGGACCTTTTCAAATTTCTGCAAAAATTAACCAGGTTGCTTTTCGTTTAAAACTTCCCAACAATCTAAAGATTCATCCAGTATTTCACATATCCTTGCTCAAACCCTTCTGTGAAAACCCGTTTCCAGGAAGAATTCAGCCACCTCCTCCACCAGAAAGGATCCGTGGTGATGAAGAATACATTGTGGATAAGATTCTGGACTCCCGAAAATTCAGAGGTAAACTGCAGTATCTGGTGCAGTGAGAAGGTTACGGACCAGAGGAAAATTCATGGGAACTAAAGGACAAGTCCATGCTCCTGGACTTACAAGAGCCTTTCATCAGAGGTACCCAGATAAGCCAGCTCCTGAGATGTCCAGAGGCCATCCTGGAAGGAGGGGAGTACTGTCAGGAATCGAACCCAGTGTCTCTTGTCCACGGCCGGCAGCTCTACCATCTGAGCTATTCTGCTTGCTACAAAGTTCCTTGCTGAATCCAGATACCATTGACTGTTCTTCCTGATCGGCTTCACCCAGTGCTCTCTCGTTTGGCCTCTGATTGCCAATTACACGCCCTATATAAACCTGGCCCTGTGGGTGTGTCATTGCGAGATTATTGTGCTCTTAGCCTTTAGTCAAGCGTTTCCTGCTGTTCCTGCTGCTACAAACACTGCTCTCCTGTGAACTGACCTCGGCCTGCCTTCTGACTACGCTCTCCGCCTGATCCATTGCTACAAACACTGCTCTCCTGTGAACCGACCTCAGCCAGCCTTCTGACTACGCTCTCCGCCTGATCCATTGCTACAAACACTGCTCTCCTGTGAACCGACCTCGACCTGCCTTCTGACTACGCTCTCCGCCTGATCCATTGCTACAAACACTGCCTTTCCTGTGTACCGACCTCCGGCTGCCACCTAACTACGTTATCTGCCTGCTCCTCTGCTACCGAACTGCCTTTCCTGTGAACCGACCTCGGCCTGCCACCTGACTACGCTACCTGCCTCTGCTTTCCCTAGTGTTTGCAGTAACATCGGCTCCAACCCAGACGGGATCTTGACAGGGCCCTTTATATATGTAGCATCATATTGAGCACATATGGGGCCTATTCTGTATGGAGCATTATATGGAGCCCATTCTGTATGGAGAAATATATGGGGCCCATCACATACTGTATGGAGCTTTATATGCGACTTATTATACTGTACGGAGCAATATGTGGGGCTCATTATACTCTATAGGGACCATCCTATACTGTATGGCACAGTATATGGGGGCCATCATATACAGGAGCATTATGTGGAGCTCATCATATACTGTATGGAACATTATATGGGACCAATTATGTATAGAGCATTATATGGGGCTCATTATACTGTATGAAGCATTATATTGGGCACATTATTCTGTATGGAGCATCATATATGGAACTCTTTATTCTGTATGGAGCAATATATGGGGCACATTATTCTGTATAGAGCAATATATGGGGCTCATTATTCTGTACGGCGCACTATGTGGTGCCCATAATACTGTATGGAGGACTATACTGTCCGGTTTTTGAGCTATTGTAGAATTTACAATAGATATCACTCATGTAATGTAAGAAGTGAAGTATTTGGCATTGTACTATACCTATATTTCTCTGCCGTATCGGAGCATCATGAATTGTGGTATGTGTTAAAGGGGCCCACTGAGACTCTTTCGCCCGGGGCCCACGAAAACCTGGAGCCAGCCCTGCCCCCCCCACAACTTTAGCCAAATAACCCCCAGTTTTCAATGCGTTACTATTATTATAAAGTAAATTAAGGTTGACAAGCTTAAGTAATAATAATTGATGTTGTTGGCATTGAAATGGGCACTGTAGGTGTGTTTACTGTCCTCCACTGACTGCCGACTTTTATTCCCCATTGACTTGCATTGGGGTCAGGTTTCGGTCGGAACTCCGACTTTTGCCGATAGTAGGCCGATTTCGTTCGACTCGACTTTTGGAAAAGTCGGGTGGTCCGAAACCCGACCCGACCCTCCCGGAGGCAAAGTCGCTCATCTCTAGTTACCAATATCAGATCAGTGGGGATCCAACAACAATTAACTGTTTTATCAGCTTCCCTGTGGCTGGATGTAAGCACAAGGCATGGAGTTACATTGTAGTGGCCAATGCCGGGAATAAGAACAGTTCCAGTTCAAGAGATTTGCAGCAGTGACTACACACTGAATGGCGCTTTGTGTTTCTGTTCAATTTAATGTACCCAATTTAAAAAGAATGGCATTTTGTATGACAGTATTGAACTGTACACTGTGGTAAGATGTGCAAAATTCATTAAGAAACAGATGTCTCCTAATGACTTTGGCACTTCCTTTAACGGTTGTGCGTCACCTTTCACAAATGTGTTACGTCAACCTGGGAGATTAGTAGAAGATCTCTGCGTATTGTGAATCACAGATCTTCCATTTAGCCTGTGTTTTGGGTCCCATATTAAATTAATTTTGTTTCCTTTGGTGCTGAAGAGGTTAATGACCCTTTTATGCTGCTCAGAATCTTGCAGCTCCATTTTCAGCTGTTTCTGATTGGGCTATCCTTACCTCTTCCTATAAAACCTGGCCTGACCCTCTCTGTCTTGCCAGTGAAAGTGCTGCTTCCTTGCTCTTTGGAGACGTTGTGCTGAATAGGAGTTTGTTGTTGCTATTGGAGATTTGTCTTCCTATACTGTGTGCATAAGCTACGGTAAGTGTTTGGAGAGAAGTTATTGTGAAGATGTTCTGTAGTATGCGTATGTTTATCTCCTGGTCCCTGTTCCCGTTTAGTTTATTCCTGCCTGTCCCTATGCTCCTTCATATTGTTGCATAAAAATATTAAAACAAATGGAGTCAAAAGGTCTGCCTTTGAAGTACTTACAAAATCATTTTTTTTCTACATTAAGCATAACTATAAACATACAATAAAATCATTTTACTCCAATAGATACATTAGTATTCCATAATTGACAGGTGAATTTTGAAAGAAGGGCTCAGGCAAAGTAAGTCTGGAAGTCAATACTTACGTTTTGTGTGGGTTTCCTTTGACGGCCCCCCTAGGAAGCCCACGCAAACGGGCATAGCGGCTGGCAGTCTGGTGTCATACTGAGACCGATATGGGTAAGGATCAATCCTGAGCTAACCATTATACTTATGGCCAGTTAAAGGCATATTAACACATTATATTATGGTCTATTCTTCATAAACTTGATCCTTCTGGTCTTACACTCCTTATCATAAGTATTGACTACCAGACTTACTTTACCAGAGTCCTTCTTTCAAAATTCATCTGTCAATTATGGAATACTAATGTATCTATTGGAGTAAAATGATTTTATTGTATGTTTATACTTATGTTTAATGTAGAAATAAAAATGATTTCGTATGTACTTTAAAGACAGATCTTTTGTCTCCATTTGTTCTAATATTTTTATGCATATCTATTGGAGTTTTCTTTCACATTGTGGCAGTTCTGAGGGGTCACTTAGCTCAGTTATATCTTGCACACTCTAAATATTGCTCTGATTTATCTGTTTACATCCTTCCTATTGTTGGTTGGTGCTTTTGTATGAAAGAGGCTTTCTGTTATCCCTGTTTTTTCTTTTGTGTCTTGGTCACATTACATTTCTATCCCTGGCACCATGGGTGGATGAGGGAACAGACCAGGGATTAACAAGAGCATAGTAAGATCTGACACTCAGGTTTCTCTTCCATTAAGAGTACCCCTGGGACAGGGATAGTTAGGATCCCAGTTCTAGGGACTGTTTGAGGTCACCTTCCCCTACCTAAGACCATCACAGGGTGACACCACCTCCAGAAATATATTCCAATCAAAGACTGGATTACACATCTGTGGTTTAAATTGTTAGGATTTAGTTGGGCAGATCTGCTCACGCCCTGTCCTGCCTCAGCTCTGCTCACTTTTTGCTAATTTTTTCCTAACTACAATAGTGTTTTACGCAATAATTTTGGTGAAAACACATTGATGAAATGGGTACAAAAAGTTTATATCCACCGCAGCTAATCGATGGAGGTGGCATTGTTTTAACCCGCCGATCTGATATTGATGACATATCCATAATATCTTGGGACTGGAGAAATCCTTTAAGAAATCAGCAAGGAGGGACATGTGCTGTTGTGAATTTTTAACTGTAGGGGCTTTTTAACAAGAGTTTTTCTCTTTCATTTGGCTCTCTGTGAAGACATGTTAGGAAATAATTTTTATGTGCCTCACTTTGTTGCCTTTATGTCAGCACAAAATTCTTCAAGGCAATGGTAAAACTGAAAATAACTCAGTGGAACCTTGATGTTTTTATAACTGAGTAATAGAAATCATACCCTAAAAATAACTTTGAAGCCATGAGGGCCTTAATTGCTTCATGCTGACATTGAACATTTCAAGTACCCCCAGACATTTTTCTTTGCCAACTTCAGCTTTCCCATACACTGTTACTTCTTCATTGATCTACTGGAGATATAAATTGGGAGTTGTTCTAAGCTTCAAAATCACAGATGACTTTTTAGACTGTCAATTTCATTTTAGAATGTTTTAATGGCAGTTATAACAAGTCCAGTACGTATCAACTCTCGGATCACTCATTGGAGCATAGCGCCTCTGGAATTTTAGTTGGAAGCAATTTAATAAATAAGTGGTTTCCTTTCATCCAAATATGAGAGATCATTGTACATTATACTTGAGACATATAAGGGAGAACCATAGTAACCATATTTTTTAATTTTCAAAGTTATTATCTTGAGTAAAAAATTATTTTACAATATTGCATTTTTACACTGATCACCAAGTCTCACATAGACTGACACTTCCCACTTTGTAAATATAACTTGTCAGCAGCCATCTCACTATCATCAATGGACAATATTGCAAGTAAATGAAACAAGTCTAATATATCAGATAAAATAGAATATGTTTATTAGAAAACAAAAATCTTGGTGACCCAATCCCAACTGATTACCTGTACTAAATCTTGATACCATTTCCTATGGCACAGATAAACAGAAAATTAAATTTTTATAGTTTTAAAATTGAAAGAACACACGTCTATCAAGTTCATGCTATGACCTAACATGCTGATCCAGAGGAAGGCAAAATGCTCATGAGGCAGATGCTAGTTGCCCCATATAAGGCAGGTGCTAATTGCCCCTTTTCAACTTCACATATGGCAATCAGACTAGTTCTCTGAGTCAACATCCTACCTCTAAAATCTAGTACCTCTAGTACCTATCTATAATACAACGCTGGGAGCGTCACTCTGTCTGAAGCCTTTATAGACTGCGCAAACGTGACACGCCTGCACAGTCTGGCTCCAGACAGAAGACGGCATCCAGTGGTGAGGAGTGTGTATGGCACCAGAGATCGCGGTACACATAGACACTGAATGCATAACGCGATCTCCAGCACCATACTTACCTGACCAGGAGAAGCGTTGCCGCGGCGCTTCTCTTCTCACCGGAGACCAGGGCAGGAGTGAGCGTTGGAATCGCGCATGCGCATAGCACTATCTGGCGCCATTTTACTGAAGACACATTTGCAGTGTGTCTTCAGCAATATGGTGCCGGACAACACGGTATGGGCATGCTCGTACTCCGGCGCCACACTCCTCCCCCAGCCTCCAGCAGAACGGGACAGCGCTGGAGCACAGGGAAGAAAGGTGAATATAAATGTTTGTTTTTTTTGCATGTGTGCAGTTTAATAGGGGTGAGGGGATCATACATATCAGTATGCGGGGGTGAGAAGTAGCATGCATACCAGAATAGGGGGTGAGGGGACCATACATATCAGGATAGGGGGGTGAGAGGACCATGCATATCAGGATAGGGGGTGAGGGGTAGCATGCATATCAGGATTGGGGGGGTGAGAGGACCATGCATACCAGGATTGGGGGGTGAGAGGACCATGCATACCAAGATTCGGGGGTGAGGGTAGCATGTATACCAGGAAAGGGGGGTGAGGGGACCATACATATCAGGATTGGGGGTTGAGGGGGTACCATAATCCTACAATAGGGATGAGGGGGGACCATACATACCAGGATTGGGGGGTGAGGGGATCATGCATATCAGGATTGGGGGGAGAGGTGACTATGCATTCCAGGATTGGGTGGTGATGGGACCATGCATACCAGGATTGGGGGTGAGGGGACCATGCATACCAGGATTGGGGGGTGAGGGCACCTTGCTTACCGGGATCGGGGGGTGAGGGGACCATGCATTCCAGGATTGGGGGAGGGGACCATGCATACCAGGATTGGGGGGTGAGGGGACCATGCATTCCAGGATTGGGGGGGGCTGAAGGAACCATGCATATCAGGATTGGGGGTGAGGGGACCATACATATCAGGATTGGGGGAGAGGGGACCATGCATACCAGGATTGGGGGTGAGGAAACCATGAATACCAGGATATGGATGCCAGGATAGGGATGAGGGGTACCATGCATACCAGGATTGGGGGGTAAGGGGACCATGCATACCAGGATGAGGAATGGGGTGCCATACATACCAGGATTGGGTGGGGGTGAGGGGACCATGCATACCAGGATAGGGATGAGAGGTGCCTTGCATACCAGGATAGGAGGAGGGCAGCACATATCAGGATGGGAGACCATATACCAATAAAAATGCTTGCCACTCGGGGGTAGAACGGGTTCATAGCTAGTATTCTATAATATTATATTTTGCAGGAAAGGCATCCAGACCCTCCTTGAGCTTTTATAGTGAATCAACAATTATAACATCACGTGGCACAGTGTTCCACAGTCTCACTGCTCTTACAGGAAAGAAACTGTCTGTGATGATTAAATCTTCTTTCCTCTAGACGTAATGGCTGTCCCTTTGTCATCATTGCAGGCCTATGAGTAAAAAGATCATTAGTAAAATCTCTGTACTGTGCCCTCATATATTTGTACATACACTGCTTAAAAAAGTAAAGGGAACACTAAAATACCACATCCAAGATATCACTGAATGAAATATTCCAGTTGCAAATCTTTATTCATTATATAGTGGAATGCGTTGAAAACAATATATATATAAAAATGATCAATGTAAATCAAAATTAATATCCCATGCAGGTCTGGATTTGGAATGATACTCAAAATCAAAGTGGAAAATAAAATTACAGGCTGCTTCAACTTCAGCGAAATGCCTCAAGACAAGGTATTGATGCTCAGTAGTGTGTGTGGCCTCCATGCGCCTGTATGACCTCCCTACAATGCCTAGGCATGCTCCTGATGAGGTGGCAGATGTTCTCCTGAGGGATCTCCTCCCAGACCTGGAATAAAGCATCAGTCCACTCCTGGACAGTCTGTTGTGCAATGTGGCATTGGTGGATGGAATGAGACTTGATGTCCCAGATGTGCTCTATTGGATTCAGGCCTGGGGAACAGGCAGACCAGTCCAGCACATCAATGCTTTCATCATGCAGGAACTGCTGACACACTTCAGTCACATGAGGCCTAGTATTGTCATGCATCAGAAAGAACCCAGGACCCACTGCACCTGCATACGGTGACACATTGGGTCTGAAGATCTCATCCCTGTACCTAATGGCAGTCAGGGTACCTCTGGCTAGCACATGAAGGGCTGTGTGGCCCTTCAAAGAAATGCCTCCCACCATATTACTGACCCACTGCCAACCGGTCATGCTGGAGGATGCTGCAGGAAACAGAAAAACATTCTCCATGGCGTCTCCAGACTCTGTCACGTCGGTCACATGTGCTCAGTGTGAACCTGCTCTCATCAGTGAAGAGCACAGGGCACCAATGTCAAATCTGCCAATCTTGGTGTTCTCTAGGAAATGCCAATTGCCCTCCATGGTGTTGAGCTGTAAGCTCAACACCCACTTGTGGATATCGGGCCCTCATACCACCCTCATTCTAGTCAGTTTTTGACAATTTGAGCAGACACCTGGAGTTAGTGGCCTGCTGGAGGTCATTTTGCACAGCTCTGGCACTGGTCCTCTTATTTTTCCTTGCACAAAGGAAGAGGTAGCCGTCCTGCTACTGAGTTGTTGCCTCCTACGGCCCCTTCACGTCTCCTGGAGTACTGGCTTGTCTCCTGTAATCTGCTCCATGCTCTGGACACTGTGCTGACCGACACAGCTACCCTTCTTGCCACAGCTCACATTGATGTGTCATCCTGGATGAGATGCAAAACCTGAGCAACTTCTCCCTAATGCTATTAAACCTCTAGGGATGAAAGCAATGCCAAATTCAAAAGAGACCAAAACATCAGCCAAAAAGGATGAGAACAGAGAAATGGTCTGTGGTCACACCTGCAGAACCACTCGTTTATAGAATTGTCTTGCTAAATGTCTATTATTTCTACCTGTTGTCTGTTCCATTTGCACAACAGCAGGAGAAATTGATTCACAATCGGTGTTCATAACTGGACAGGTTGATTTCACAGAAGCATGACTGACTTGGAGTTACATTGTGTTGATTAAGTGTTCCCTTTATTTTTTTGAGCAATGTAGTAATAAGCTTGTCTGTTATGTTTCGGTAGCTGAGGAGTACAGGTAAAAAAGGCAATACACCAGAGCAGTTGGAAACTATGAGATTGCAGTACCCTGACTAACCACCACAACTAGAGGCAGCCGTGGAGCGTTCCTACGTTGGTCCTAGACGCCTCGTCACAGCCTGAGAAACTAACTACACCTAAAGATAGAAAGAGGAAAGCTATCTGCCCCGGAGCAGATCCCCAAAGAACATAGAAAGCCCCCAAACATGTAATGGCGGTTAGACAAGAAGAAATACTGACACAGACAGAAAATAGTATGAGCAAACGTTGGGGCCCAAACTTACTAAATAGAAAAGGATAGGAAGGGCACTTACTGCAATCCCAAAAAACTCTGAAAAGCACCAACTCTACTAATTTCAAAAACACCTGAGATCACACGACCTCTACCACCTAAATTAGTTCTCTGGTGTAACCAAAATCAAAACAGCAGCCACTGAAAAAACTGGAAAAAGCAAATGTACAAACATCAGTGGCTGAACTGAAATGAGAGGGCAAAAGCCCCCAGAGGGGACCCTGAAGGCCCCCACAGAAGTGCAGGACAAAATGCAAAAATCAAGCACAAAAACAAAAAGAAGAAAATGTCTTATCTGTTAGCAGGAGATTCAGACACGACACAGCAGGCTACCAAGGAAACAGGAATCAAGGATTGAGACCAGAACAATTGATCACCGGCAACCCTGATGGGAAGGCGACTCCCTTATATAAGACCAGTCAGTAACACCTGATTCCCAATCCTCACAATCTTCACTGGACAGTCCAGTACCGCTTGTAACCACCAGAGGGAGCTTCTGCTCAGAACTCATTTCCAGCCTATTCACAACAGTACCCCCCCTTGAGGAGGGGTCACCGAACCCTCATTTGAGCAACCAGGTCAGTCAGGATGAGTTCTATGATACGCACGGATGAGTCTCCTAGCATGGATGTCCGAAGCAAACACCCAAGAATTGTCTTCCTGACCATAACCTCTCCATTTAACCAAATACTGGAGTTTCCGTCTAAAAAAACGAGAATTCAATATTTTCTCAACCACATACTCCAGATTGCCCTCAACCAAAACAGGGTCAGGAGGCACAGTAGTAGGAACCACTGGCTCAACAAACCTCTTCAACAAGGACTTGTGGAACACGTTATGGATCTTAAATGTCCCTGGAAGAAGCAAACGAAAAGAAACAGGATTAAGAATCTTCATGATCTTATAAGGTCCAATGAACCTAGGCTTAAATTTAGGAGATGCCACTCTCATAGGAATATTTCTTGAGGACAACCAGACCAAATCCCCCACTTTAAACTGAGGACCATCAGTCCTATGCCGGTTAGCAAACCGCTGGGCCCTCTCCTGAGAGAGGGACAACCTCTCCACTACCTGGTCCCAAATCTGTTGCATACGCTCCACAACAGAGTTAACACCTGGACAGACAGAAGCCTCCGTCTGTCCTGAAGAAAATCGAGGGTGAAACCCAGAATTACAGAAAAATGGAGACATCAAAGTGGCAGAGCTAGCCCTATTATTAAGAGCAAACTCAGCCAAAGGCAAAAAAGAGACCCAGTCATCCTGATCAGCAGACACAAAGCATCTTAGATAAGTCTCCAATGTCTGGTTTGTTCTCTCAGTTTGACCATTGGTCTGAGGATGAAACGCCGAGGAGAAAGACAATTGAACACCAATTTTAGAACAAAAGGTCCTCCAAAATCTGGAAACAAACTGGACTCCTCTGACAGACGCAATGTTCTCAGGAATGCCGTGTAAACGAACCACGTGCTGAAGGAACAAAGGCACCAATTCAGAGGAGGAAGGCAACTTAGGTAATGGCACAAGATGTATCATCTTGGAAAACCTATCACAAATCACCCAGATGACGGTCATTCTCTGAGAAACAGGGAGGTCGGAAATGAAATCCATAGAGATATGGGTCCATGGTCTCTTGGGCACAGGTAATGGCATCAACAAACCACTAGAACGAGAGCAAGGCTTGGAGCGAGAGCAAGTCCCGCAGGACTGCACAAACTCCCTGACATCACGAGACAAGGTAGGCCACCAAAAGGACCGACTAACCAAGTCTCTGGTACCAAAAATTCCGGGATGACCGCCAACGCGGAACAATGAATCTCAGACATTACACTCTTTTTCCACTGGTCCGGGACAAACAATTTCCCAACAGGGCAGCGCTCGGGCTTATCCTCCTGACACCCCTCCAGAGCCAGTCTCAAATTGGGCGAGATGGCGGAAAGAACTACACCCTCTTTCAAAATAACAGAAGGATCAGATAACGCAGGAGAGTCCGCCAGGAAACTCCTCGAGAGGGCATCCGCCTTAACATTTTTAGTGCCAGGAAGAAATGAAACCACAAAATTAAAACGTGTGAAAAACAAGGCCCACCTGGCCTGTCTAGGATTAAGTCGCTTGGCAGATTCCAGATAAACTAGATTTTTATGGTCCGTAAGGACCACCACCTGATGTTTGGCTCCCTCCAGCCAATGTCTCCACTCTTCAAAAGCCCACTTCATGGCTAATAACTCCCGATTACCCACGTCATAATTACGTTCAGGGGGAGAAAATTTTCGAGAGAAAAAGGCACAAGGGTTACTTTTAGAGGTCTCTGGATCTCTTTGGGACAAAACGGCACCTGCCCCAATTTCAGAGGCATCAACCTCCACCTGAAATGGTAGAGAAACATCAGGCTGCCGTAGAACAGGAGCAGAAGTGAATCTCTGCTTAAGTTCCTGAAATGCAGAGACTGCCTCAGGAGGCCAATTCACCACATCAGAACCCTTCTAGGTCAAATCAGTTAATGGTTTAACAATAACAGAGAAATTACCAATAAATTTACGATAAAAATTGGCAAAACCCAAGAATCTTTGAAGAGCCTTTAATGAAGTAGGTTGGACCCAATCACAGATGGCCTGAACTTTGACCGGGTCCATTTCAATAACAGATGGGGACAAAATGAATCCCAGAAATGAAATCCTCTGAACGCCAAAAAGACACTTTGATCCCTTCACATACAGAGCATTCTCTCTCAAAATCTGGAACACAGTCCGAACATGTTTTACATGAGAGTCCCAGTCATTGGAAAAAATCAAGATATCATCCAAATAAACAATCAGAAATTTATCCACAAAATCCCTGAAAATGTCATTCATGAAGGACTGGAAGACAGAAGGAGCATTAGTGAGCCCAAAGGGCATCACAAGGTACTCAAAATGCCCTTCAGGGGTATTAAATGCCATCTTCCATTCATCCCCGTGCTTAATGCGAATAAGGTTATATGCCCCCCTGAGGTCCAGCTTGGTAAACCAAGTAGCGTTTTTCACCCTGGAAAACAGATCAGAGATCAAGGGTAACGGATATTGATATTTCACAGTAATATTGTTCAAGAGACGATAATCAATACACGGCCTTAGTGAACCATCCTTTTTGGCCACAAAGAAAAAACCGGCACCTAAGGGTGAAGAGGATGGTCTGATATGACCCTTCTCCAATGACTCCTTGATATAAGACCGCATAGCATCATGTTCAGGTACAGACAAGTTAAAAAGGCGACCTTTAGGGAATTTACTACCAGGCACTAATTCAATAGCGCAGTCATAGCTCCTATGGGGAGGTAAGGATGCAGATTTACTTTCGCTAAACACATCAGAAAAATCAATCAAAAAGTCAGGAACATCCTGAGCCTGGGGGAGGCAGAAAAAACAGGAGTGTTGGTATTAACACATTGGCAGCCCCAACTGGTAACAGACACAGATTTCCAATCCAAAACAGGATTATGAGACTGTAACCAAGGGAAACCCAGTACGATAATGTCATGCAGATTATACAGAACCAAAAATTTGCAACTCTCCTGATGATCAGGTTCTACCCTCATTATCACCTGAGTAGAGAACTGAGGTTTATTCTCAGCCAAAGGGGTAGAATCGATCCCCAGTAGGGGAATAGACTTCCGTAGGGGTATCAAGGGAAACCCACAACGTTTAGCAAAATCAAAATCCATCAGGTTAATAGCTGCTCCAGAATCAACAAAAGCCTGAGCAGAAAATGAGGACAGAGAGCATATCAGGGTAACAGTTAATAAAAACTTAGTCTGAACACTACCCAAGACAACTGAGCGAGCAAAACGTCTTCCCCGCTTAGGGCAGACAGAAATAGCATGAGAGGCATCACCACAGTAGAAACATAACCCATTGCGCTTTCGAAATTCATGACGCTGTGCCCCAGAAACCACTCTATCACACTGCATAGATTCAGTAGCAGGTTCACAAGGCAACATTATTCCACGCATACCTTTCCGCTCACGCAAACGTCTGTCAATTTGAATCGCTAATGACATAGAATCATTGAGACCAGAGGGAACAGGGAATCCCACCATAACATCCTTTACATTATCTGACAGACCCTTCCGAAAAAGAGCTGCCAAAGCGTCGTCATTCCATTTGGTCAGGACTGCCCACCTACGGAATCTCTGACAGTATAACTCAGCGTCCTCAAGCCCCTGATTTAATGTCAACAAAGTTTTTTCAGCTTGATCAGTGATATTAGGCTCATCGTACAATAACCCCAAAGCCTGAAAAAATGCATCAACATCACTCAAAACAGGATCCCCAGGTGTCAGGGAAAAAGCCCAATCCTGAGGATCGCCGCGCAGGAGAGAGATGACAATTTGAACCTGCTGTGCTGCGTTCCCTGAGGACTTAGATTTTAAGGCAAAAAACAATTTACAGTTATTTTTGAAATTCAGAAACTTAGCTCGATCCCCTAAAAACAAATCTGGCATAGGAATCCTAGGTTCCACAACAGGCAACCCAGCAAGATAGGTAGTAATACTCCGAAACTCAGTGGCAAGCTGATCCACACGGCCAGACAACCGTGCAAACTCCATTGAGAGAAAAGAAAAAATCCTCCCCAGCACCCAGAGATACAGAGGGAAAAAAAAAATAAAAATCTCTGACAACTTTTTTCTTTAACAATATTATTTTTTTTTTCCCTTCTGAGAGTACAATATAATTTTCAATTTGTTTGGCCGGTGATACTGTTATGTTTCGGTAGCTGAGGAGTACAGGTAAAAAAGGCAATACACCAGAGCAGTTGGAAACTATGAGATTGCAGTACCCTGACTAACCACCACAACTAGAGGCAGCATTGGAGCGTTCCTACGTTGGTCCTAGACGCCTCGTCACAGCCTGAGAAACTAACTACACCTAAAGATAGAAAGAGGAAAGCTATCTGCCCCGGAGCAGATCCCCAAAGAACATAGAAAGCCCCCAAACATGTAATGGCGGTTAGACAAGAAGAAATACTGACACAGACAGAAAATAGTATGAGCAAACGTTGGGGCCCAAACTTACTAAATAGAAAAGGATAGGAAGGGCACTTACTGCAATCCCAAAAAACCCTGAAAAGCACCAACTCTACTAATTTCAAAAACACCTGAGATCACACGACCTCTACCACCTAAATTAGTTCTCTGGTGTAACCAAAATCAAAACAGCAGCCACTGAAAAAAATGGAAAAAGCAAATGTACAAACATCAGTGGCTGAACTGAAATGAGAGGGCAAAAGCCCCCAGAGGGGACCCTGAAGGCCCCCACAGAAGTGCAGGACAAAATGCAAAAATCAAGCACAAAAACAAAAAGAAGAAAATGTCTTATCTGTAAGCAGGAGATTCAGACACGACACAGCAGGCTACCAAGGAAACAGGAATCAAGGATTGAGACCAGAACAATTGATCACCGGCAACCCTGATGGGAAGGCGACTCCCTTATATAAGACCAGTCAGTAACACCTGATTCCCAATCCTCACAATCTTCACTGGACAGTCCAGTACCGCTTGTAACCACCAGAGGGAGCTTCTGCTCAGAACTCATTTCCAGCCTATTCACAACACTTGTCCCTAGGCCATTGTTTTTCCAAACTGAATAACTTCAAATTTGATAACTGAATTTTAGGCTATGAGTTTCAATCAGATGAAAACAAACCTAACAATAATGTGGTAAAGATTCTGCTGATGTGCCTACCACAAAATACTAAAATAACTCAAGAAACCATAGTCATAACATTCTTTTATCTATTTTAATCAAGAAAAACTATAACAGGCAATTGTGCTGCTCCATAGTAATGTGCAAACAACATATTCTACTCCATAAAGGCTGCGTAGTTTAACAGAATTGGTATCTTGCACAAACACTGATCAAAAATAACACTTTTGATACTATAATTGGAGAGATAATACTACAAAAGTCATGTCAATTCAGCAAACTAGACATTTCTCTAGTTAAAATAAGATATAATATTTTGGTTGTAGTAGAATGAGACTTGAAGATCTTTTACAGCTGCATATCAGTCACTATAATAGCTCATTTATACTACCGTATTTTCAGTACAAGTGATGCCTTTGAAAAAAACGGACAGCATTCAGAGCAATGTTATTCAATGGCGCAGTGCAGATAAGCAATTTCTTTTGCTGACCGTATCCACATGTGAAAAAACTTGCAGCATGCACTAGTTTCTTCTATAAATTGGATTAAACTCTGATTTTTCTCTATATGTATAAAAAGGAGTGGTGGATCTGATTCTAATGCTGTCAGTGACGTCAAAAATGCATAGAATATTTAGCTTATTATGAGCATCAAACTATATATAAATGTAAAGGAAAAGGCTAGGGAAGATAGATAGTGCCATATCCTATATACAGTGGTGGCCAAAAGTATTGGCACCCCTGCAATTCTGTCAGATAATACTCAGTTTCTTCCTGAAAATGATTGCAATCACAAATTATTTGCTATTTTTATCTTCATTTAATTTGCTTGCAAGGAAAAAACACAAAAGAGAATGAAGCAAAAATCAAATCCTTGATCATTTCACACAAAACTCCAAAAATGGGCCAGACAAAAGTATTGGCACCCTCAGCCTAATACTTGGTTGCACAACCTTTAGCCAAAATAACTGCGAACAACTGCTTCCGGTAACCATCAATGAGTTTCTTACAATGAAATTTTGCCAAATTCTTCTTTGGCAAACTGCTCCAGGTCCCTGATATTTGAAGGGTGCCTTCTCCAAACTGCCATTTTGAGATCTCTCCACAGGTGTTCTATGGGATTCAGGTCTGGACTCATTGCTGGCCACCTTAGAAGTCTCCAGTGCTTTCTCTCAAACCATTTTATAGTGCTTTTGGAAGTGTGTTTTGGGTCATTGTCCTGCTGGAAGACCCATGACCTCTGAGGGAGACCCAGCTTTCTCACACTGGGCCCTACATTATGCTGCAAAATTAGTTGGTAGTCTTCAGACTTCATAATGCCATGCACACAGTCAAGCAGTCCAGCGCCAGAGGCAGCAAAGCAACCCCAAAACATCAACATGTTCATAATTATCTATATATTCTGTGCATTTTTGACGTCACTGACAGCATTAGAATCAGATCCTCCACTCTTTATTATACATATAGAGATAAGAACATTTTGGTGTTTTTTTATACTTTTTATATTTATTAATAAAAGTTATGTTTTAAGTTTTTTTTTGTGTTTTTTCTTTGTTTTCTTAATGTCATTACCTGCTTTTCTTTTATTACAAAAACACCTGTCAAATTTTTCATAAAGGTTTATCCAGCCACTCACTTCTGCATTGTGAGGTGAGCGGTGCTGATGATGACATGTCTACACAAACCTGCCAGCACAGGTGCATGTTTGATTAGCAGGTATCATTCACGTGTCCTAGTCTAAAGAATAAATCAAGTGCACAATACCTACCGATAGTGCACGTGTCCTGCTATGTGTATACATAATGCACTTACTGGTGCTCAGTTCCCGATGTAAATAAGTGGCACTGAAAAACTCTTTCAGGAGGTGTTATTATCCTTTGAACACATAAGAATAAAATGTACTTAAAAATAACAATCATCCCTTGGTATATTTATGGGATATAACTAGGGATGAGCGAACTGGATCGGTAAGGTTTGGGGTCTGTACCAAACACCGAACACAGAATTTTAACTGTACGTTTCGTGTTCGGGTTTGCCAGTCTAATAAAGCTTGTTGAAAGGCTGCAGTGCAGCCAATCAACAAGCTTTTAGACTGTGGGAACTTCCGGAGCCATTACAGCCATGCCAAGTATTGGCATGAATGTGATTGGCCGGGGCAAAACTTGACCAGGCCGGTATAAAGCCCGGATCACAAGTGCTGCCGCCATTATGCTCTCATTAGTGTAGGGATAGGGCGCAGCTGGAGTAAGGAACAGATTCTGACTGAAAACTCTCTAAAACAGCCGCTGTGTGTATTCTGCAACCCATAGCAGCAGACAGATGAGTGATTGGTGCCAGTGAACCTCAAGCCTGGCCTGGTGATGTACGATAGCGGGAGAAATCTCATAGCAGCTCTGGTTTGATGCATATCTCTTTCCTGGCACAAGTGCTGAACTTGATGGTGCATAACTTCCTGAAAAACTACCCACACATCAGAGCTGCTGCTGAAAGTGCGGTCAGTGCACACTTTCAGCATTCTCATCATGCTGCTGCTCACCTGTCTGTGCTGCAGCGTCACTTCTACCTTCCTGGTCACCGGCTGATATGCGATGTACCAACAAGGTAGAACTCCACCTTTCATATGCTGGAGGGACAGTGCGAACAGCAGCAAGCAACAGCTGAGTCGCTCAGCAGAACACCACTTTACCACCAGTAAGTGGCCCTCCATGTGGGAAGTGTGTGCTATCTTGTGCTGCTTCAAATATTCCACCAATATGGCCAGCGCTGATGATGCTTTCATCAACATTATTACACCACTTATATGCCTGATGGAAACAACAATTCAGGCCATTATGGATGAGGTGGTGGCACTGGAGAAAGAGGAACAAGGCCAATTCACACCGTTAACAGGCCTGTCATCCAAACATGGGTCAGAGGGTGGGTCACTGTTTCCACAGTGGCCACCAACTCAACTGTACACCATGTTCAAAATTATTATGCAAATTGGTTTTAAGTGTCATAGAATTTTTTATTTTTTTTTTAAATGAAACCCATTGATGGTATTGTGTCTCAGGTTTTTTTGGATCACTGAAATCAATCTCAGATACCTGTGATAATTAGTTTGTCATATGAACCCAATAAAAGGAAAACAGGATGTTCCACATTATTAAGCAGGCCAGAGTTTTCAAGTAACATGGGAAAGAAAAAGGATCTCTCTGCTGCTGAAAAGCATCAAATAGTGCAATGCCTTGGTCAAGGGATGAGAACATTAAATATTTCCCGAAAACTTAAGCATGATCATCGTACTGTTAAGAGATTTGTGGCTGATTCTGAGCACAAATGTGTTCATGCTGATAAAGGCAGAATGAGGAAGGTTTCTGCCAGGCAAGTTCATCGGATTAAGAGAGCAGCTGCTAAAAAGCCATTACAAACCAGCTGCTGGTGCCTCTGGAGTCCCTCAAACCTCAAGGTGTAGGATCCTTCAAAGGCTTGATGTGGTGCATAAACCTACTATTTGGCCACAACTAAACAGTGCTCACAAGCAGAAACAGTTGCAGTGGGCCCAGACATACATGAAGACTAATTTTCAAACAGTCTTGTTTACTGATGAGTGTCGAGCAACCCGGGATGGTCCAGATGGATGGAGTAGTGGATCGTTGGTGGATGGCCACCATGTCCCAACAAGGCTGCGACTTCAGCAAGGAGGTGGAGGAGTCATGTTTTGGGCCGGAATCATGGGGAAACAGGTGGTAGGGCCCTTTAAGGTTCCTGAAGGTGTGAAAATGACCTCTGCAAAGTATATAGAGTTTCTGACTGACAACTTTCTTCCACAGTATAAAAAGCAGAAACGTGCCTTCAGGAGCAAAATCATCTTCATGCATGACAATGCACCATCTCATGCTGCAAAGAATACCTCTGGCTGCTATGGGCATAAAATGAGATAAACTCATGGTGTGGCCACCATCTTCCCCTGACCTCAACCCTATAGAGAAGCTTTGGAGTATGATCAAGCAAAAGATCCATGAGGGTGGGAGGCAGTTCACATTAAAACAGCAGCTCTGGGAGGCTATTCTGACTTCATGCAAAGAAATACAAGCAGAAACTCTACAAAAACTCACAAGTTCAATGGATGCAAGAATTGTGAAGGTGATATCAAAGAAGGGTTCCTATGTTAACATGTAACTTGGCCGGTTAGGATGTTTTGGAGTTAAATAGCTTTTTTGTTCAGTGAATGTGACCTCCTAATGCTGCAAATTCCACAAATGAGCATTTTCAGTTCTTTAAAACATATCAAATGTTTCAAAATTTTACTATGCTTAATAATTTGGAACAGTGCATTTTGAGTTTTTATTAATTTTGGAGATTATACTGTTATCATTGGGAGGTTTCTTCACTAACAGTCGATGCACCATCTAACTGGTGATGACTTTTATTAGACTGACTGTCATTTGCACCGACCACTTAGGAAAATCAGAGAAAAATATCACTTACATAATAATTTGGAACATGGTGTGCAGCCAGGGGACAGTTTGAGAGAATGATGATAATGAGGAGGATGAACAACCATATTAAGAGCAGGTAGTACTCATATCAGCTCACGGCATCATTGGATCATGGCTGGTGGATACAGAATTCCCTGACGATACCCCTCCCACCAAGGACAGCTTATCATAGCCTTTGAGCAGCCTGGCACACATGAGCCAGTACATATTGTTACCAGTGCAGATTACTCAATGGCAACCCTGCTGGATCCCCGGTATATGGACAATTACTTCTGTCACTGGTGCGGGAGCACCAAATGATTGAATACATGCAGACCTTGGTAGATAAACAACTGATGGCTTTCCCACCTGACAGAGTGGGCTCAGTGGAACAACAAAGTTAAGGTGGAGGAATAAGAAGCTACACAGCTGGACTACCGCAAGCACCTTGGAAAGCAGGATTAACATGGCCAAAATATGGTAAAACTTTACGAGCATGCCACAGTATACAGTCATGGCCAAAAGTTTTGAGAATGACACAAATATTATATTTTCACATGATCTGCTGCCCTCTGGTTTTTATGTGTGTTTGACAGATGTTTTTATCACAGACAGAAATATAATAATTGCAAACATATGAGTAACAAAAGCTTATATTGACTGTTAGAATGAGTTAATGCAGCAAGTCAATATTTGCAGTGTTGACCCTTCTTCTTCAGGACCTCTGCAATTCTCCCTGGCATGCTCTCAATCAACTTCTGGACCAAATCCTGACTGATAGCAGTCCATTCTTGCACATTCAATGCTTTCATTTTGTCAGAATTTTTAGGTTTTTGTTTGTCCACCCGTCTCTTGATGATTGACCACAAGTTCTCAATGGGATTAAGATCTGGGGAGTTTCCAGGCCATGGACCCAAATCTCTATGTTTTGTTCCCTGAGCCATTTAGTTATCACCTTTGCTTTATGGCAAGGTGCTCCATCATGCTGGAAAAGGCATTGTTGATCGCCAAACTGCTCTTGGAGGGTTGGGAGAAGTTGCTCTTGGAGGACATTCTGGTACCATTCTTTATTCATGGCTGTGTTTTTAGGCAAGACTGTGAGAGAGCCGATTCCCTTGGCTGAGAAGCAACCCCACACATGAATGGTTTCAGGATGCTTAACAGTTGGCATGAGACAAGACTAGTGGTAGCGCTCACCTTGTCTTCTCCGAATGAGGCGTTTTCCTGATGTCCCAAACAATTGAAAAGGGGATTCATCAGAGAAAATAACTTTACCCCAGTCCTCAGCAGTCCACTGCCTGTACCTTTTGCAGAATATCAGTCTGTCCATGATGTTTTTTCTGGAGAGAAGTGGCTTCTTTGCTGCCCTCCTTGAGACCAGGCATTGCTCCAAGAGTCTCCGCCTCACAGTGCGTGCAGATGCACTCACACCTGCCTGCTGCCATTCCTGAGCAAGCTCTGCACTGCTGGTAGCCCGATCCCGCAGCTGAAACACTTTTAAGAGACGGTCCTGGCGCTTGCTGGTCTTTCTTGGGTGCCCTGAAGCCTTTTTGGCAACAATGGAACCTCTCTCCTTGAAGTTCTTGATGATGCGATAGATTGTTGACTGAGGTGCAATCTTTCTAGCTGCGATATCCCTGTTAGGCCATTTTTGTGCATTGCAATGATGACTGCACGTGTTTCTTTAGAGATAACCATGGTTAACAGAAGAGAAACAATGATGCCAAGCACCAGCCTCCTTTTAAAGTGTCCAGTGGTGTCATTCTTACTTAATCATGACAGATTGATCTCCAGCCATGTCCTCATCAACACCCACACCTGTGTTAATGGAGCAATAACTGAAAAGAGGTTAGCTGGTCCTTTTAAGGCATGGCTGCAATGATGTTGAAATGTGTTTTGGGGATAAAGTTCATTTTCTAGCCAAATATTGACTTTGCAAGTAATTGCTGTTAAGCTGATCACTCTTTATAACATTCTGGAGTATATGCAAATTGCCATTAGAAAAAGTGAAGCAGTAGACTTTGTAAAAATTAATATTTGTGTCATTCTCAAAACTTTTGGCCATGACTGTACAGCACCACAATGTAATAGGGTCCGTATTAGCAGGAGCCAGCGTTACAAAAACATGTGGAAGAATACGCATCCACACATCTCCACGTACTAACAGATGTGTCTGCTCTGCCCCATTTAAGAACTTGGTCTAGAAAATTGGACACATGGCCTGAGCTTGCCCTTTAGGCCTGCTCTGTGGCAAGTGTCATGTAGGATTATGTGTTTAGAACAGCAGGGGGTGTTAACACAGACAGGTGCATCCACCTGTCCACATCTAATGTTTAAATTCCTATATTGCATCTGTGATCTCTAAGAAAGCAGTTGAAACATCAACTGATCTTCACGGTGCCATTGAAGGAATAAAAGAATCCACACTGTCAATAAACAGAGGGATGGTGAAAGGACACTTAGCTAATGTAAATTAATTTAAATCTCCTCATCGAGATCAATTACATTCTAGGGCAGTGATGGCGAACCTTGGCACTCCAGCTGTTGGAGAACCACAACTCCCAGCATGCCTCAACTGCTGCAGGTTGCAAGGGCATGCTGGGAGTTGTAGTTTTACAACAGCTGGAGTGCCAAGGTTAGCCATCACTGTTCTAGGGTACAGAAAGAGTTAGCAGAGGAAATTGCAGAACCACTAGCCAGAATCTTTGAAAAATCCTGGAGAACAGGAAAAGTACCAGAAGGGCAAATTCGGAGAAGGGCAAATGTTGTTCCTATTTTCAAAAAAGGAAAGAAGATGGAGCCAGGAAATTATATGCCATGGAGCCTTACTACAATACCAGGAAAGATCTTTGAACAAATTATTAAACAGCATGTATGTAACTACTTGGATAAGAACACAGTAATTAACCAAAGCCAACATGGGTTTGTAGCAAACAAGTCATGCCAGAGAACTCTAATTTCCTTCTCTGATGGAATCACTGACTGGGTAGTTCAGGGAAATGCGGTTGATATAGTATACCTTAACTTCAGCAAAGCATTTGATAAAGTATCTCATACTATCCTTATTGAAAAAATGACCAAGTATGGGATTAACATGGCTACAGCTAAGTGGATTCATAAATGTCTCAGAGATTGTACTCAAAGAGTGGTAATAAGTGGTTGTACATCCAAATATAAGAGTGCTTCAAGTAGGGTACCACAAGGCTCTATCCTGGCCTTAGTATTGTTCAACATTTTCATAAATGATCTACATAAGGGTACTGAAGATAAACAATTAACTAATCAAATTTGCAGATGATGCAAAGCTAGGATGGATAGCTAACACTAGAGAAGACAAAGAAAGGATCTAGGTAAGCTAGAATAATGGGCAGAATTGTATTTAACATGAAGAAATGCAAGATTCTACATCTGGGCAAGTAAAACAAAAATTACATCTACAAAATGGGAGAAATAGAACTAAGCAACAGCACGTGTGAAAAAAGACTTGGGTATACTAACAGATCACAGACTGCACATGAGTCAACAGTGTGATGCTGCAGCAAAAAGGAAAACAGTTCTAGGATGTATTAAGATGTATTTAGAAAAAACGTTTTGACAGTGAGGGTGATAAATGAGTGGAACAGGCTACGACGAGAGGTGGTGAGCTGTCCTTCAATGGAAGTCTCCAAACTGGGCAGCCATCTGTCTTAGAAGGTTTAGTGAAGCCTATGCTGCTTTGAGCAGAGGGTTGGACATAATGACCCTTGAGATCCTTTCCATCTCTAACATTCTGATTCTAATGTGGGAAACCTAACATTCCTTAAAATGAGCCAGGTGTGGATCCCACAGGATTTGTCTATACCTTTGTATGAGTATACATTATAACAGCCGCCCCAGCCATTCTTCAACTTTATTTTCTATTCGATTCATTTCAGTGCCTTCTCTCGAAATAAAAAACTCAAACAACTGTGTTGGCTACCTCTTCTTAATCCACCCGTAGTGCCACATCCACCTATTCCTCCACTTGGACCTACACCTCGCGGCTCTAGATGGCTAGTTTTAGTTTTGTTAAATATAGATTGTATTAAGTCATTTCCTTAAAAACCACATATACAGAAAATAAATGCAATCATACAGTGAAGGAAATAATTATTTGATCCCTTGCTGATTTTGTAAGTTTGCCCACTGACAAAGACATGAACAGTCTATAATTTTAAGGGTAGGTTAATTTTAACCCCAGATCGATGTCGATTGACAGTCATTTTGTATTTCTTCCATTTTCTTACTATTGCACCAACAGTTGTCTCCTTTTCACCCAGTGTCTTACGTATGTTTTTTTAGCCCATTCCAGCTTTGTGCAGGTCTATGATCTTGTCCCTGACATCCTTATAAAGCTCTTTGGTCTTGCCCATGTTGTAGAGGTTAGAGTCTGACTGATTGAGTCTGTGGACAGGAGTTTTTTATAAAGGTGACTATGCAAGACAGCTGTCTTTAATGCACATAACGAATTGATTAGGAGCATCTAACTGGTCTGTAGGAGCCAGAACTGTTAATGGTTGATAGAGGATCAAATACTTATTTCTCACTGCAAAATGCAAATACATTTATATAATTTATACAATGCAATTTTCTGGATTTTATTTTTGATATTCTATCATTTAATGTTAAAATTAACAAACTTAAATTATACACTGTTCATATCTATGACATATTGGTCATATAGAAATAAAATAATTATTAAATTATTAATAATTTTATTCCCAAGCTGGCATGATAATAAACCTATTATGGCAGGTCTGCCTTCGGAAACCCCGGGAACAGTAAAGGTATGTGCACACGTTAAATATTTGCAGCAGAGATTTCTGCATCAAAAACGCATCTCATGGCAGAAAATGTGCAGCGTAAAATACGTGCATTTTTTAATGCACTTTTTTACAAAGCATTTTTGGTGCAGAAATTTCTGCTGCAAATACTTAGCATGTACACATACCTTCACAGTTTGATACACATGTCACCATAGACCTCTGATAGATCACCACAATCATAACAATTAAAAAGCATCACCAGGTCAAAAGTGGCCTGTTCTGCTCTTATTTTGTCCTTCTGATCCTGAGTATACATTTTTTTGGTTGTTTTATTTAATCCTCCATACGGTTCCAGAGATATAGTTCTTTTTATTTTGTACTAATTTTTATGGTCTTTACCAAGGGGCATTGCTCACAGAGTAATAATGCCGAGCAGGTTAGAGATACACTCTCAGAATCCTGGGAGCCATGCCTCTTTGGTAAAAAGCAGAAAAATAGCAGTAAATAAAATGGACCATATCTCTGGAACCGTATGACAGAAATAAAAAATATGGAATACTCAGAAGAACAGCAGGAATCAAATAAGAGAAAACACTGGCCAATCTTGACCTGATGACAGATCCTCTTTAAAGAAATTTTCCTAGCTGGGACATTTCAGCATTCCTAAAGGACCCCATTGTAAACTGCTGGGTAGGGTATTGGAGAGGTGGTCACTCATGTGCGAATTGCTCTATTGACTTAAAATTACAGTGCCTTGCGAAAGTATTTGGCTCCCTGGAACTTTTCAACCTTTTCACACATATCATGCTTCAAACATAAAGATACCAAATGTAAATTTTTGGCGAAGAATCAACAAGTGGGACACAATTGTGAAGTTGAACGAAATTTATTGGTTATTTTAAATTTTTGTGGAAATACAAAAACTGAAAAGTGGGGCGTGCAATATTATTCGGCCCCCTTTAACTTATTACTTTGTTGCACCACCTTTTGCTGCAATTACAGCTGCAAGTCACTTGGGGTATGTCTCTATCAGTTTTGTACATCGAGAGACTGAAATTATTGCCCATTCTTCCTTGGCAAACAGCTCAAGTTCAGTGAGGTTGGATAGAGATAATTTGTGAACAGCAGTTTTCAGCTCTTTCCACAGATTCTCGATTGGATTCAGGTCTGGATTTTGACTTGGCCAATCTAACACCTGGATACGTTTATTTGTGAACCATTCCATTGTAGATTTTGCTTTATGTTTGGGATCATTGTCTTGTTGGAAGACAAATCTCCGTCCCAGTCTCAGGTCTTTTGCAGACTCCAACAGGTTTTCTTCAAGAATGGTCCTGTATTTGGCTCCGTCCATCTTCCCATCAATTTTAACCATCTTCCCTATCCCTGCTGAAGAAAAGCAGGCCCAAACCATGATGTTGCCACCACCAAGTTTGACAGTGGGGATGGTGTGTTCAGGGTAATGAGCTGTGTTGTGTTATTTTTCGGTAGCTGAGTAGTGCAGGTAAAAAAGGAAATACACCAGAGCAGTTGGAATCTATGAGATTGCAGTACCCTGACTAACCACCACAACTAGAGGCAGCCGTGGAGCGTTCCTACGTTGGTCCTAGACGCCTCGTCACAGCCTGAGAAACTAACTACACCTAAAGATAGAAAGAGGAAAGCTATCTGCCCCGGAGCAGATCCCCAAAGATCATAGAAAGCCCCCAAACATGTAATGGCGGTTAGACAAGAAGAAATACTGACACAGACAGAAAATAGTATGAGCAAACGTTGGGGCCCAAACTACCTAAATAGAAAAGGATAGGAAGGGCACTTACTGCAATCCCAAAAAACCCTGAAAAGCACCAACTCTACTAATTTCAAAAACACCTGAGATCACACGACCTCTACCACCTAAATTAGTTCTCTGGTGTAACAAAATCAAAACAGCAGCCACTGAAAAAACTGGAAAAAGCAAATGTACAAACATTAGTGGCTGAACTAAACTGAGATGGCAAAAGCCCCCGGAGGGGACCCTGAAGGCCCCCACAGAAGTGCAGGACAAAATGCAAAAATCAAGCACAAAAACAAAAAGAAGAAAAAGTCTTATCTGTTAGCAGGAGATGCAGACACGACACAGCAGGCTACAAAGGAAACAGGAATCAAGGATTGAGACCAGAACAATTGATCACCGGCAACCCTGATGGGAAGGCAACTCCCTTATATAAGACCAGTCAGTAACACCTGATTCCCAATCCTCACAATCTTCACTGGACAGTCCAGTACCGCTTGTAACCACCAGAGGGAGTCTCTGCTCAGAACTCATTTCAAGCCCATTCACAACAGTGTTGCCTTTACGCCAAACATATCATTTGGCATTGTAGCCAAAAAGTTAGATTTTGGTTTCATCTGACCAGAGCACCTTCTTCCACATGTTTGGTGTGTCTCCCAGGTGGCTTGTTGCAAACTTTAAATGACACTTTTTATGGATATCTTTGAGAAATGGCTTTCTTCTTGCCACTATTCCATAAAGGCCAAATTTGTGCAGTGTACGACTGATTGTTGTCCTATGGACAGACTGTCCCACCTCAGCGGTAGATCTCTGCAGTTCTTCCAGAGTGATCATGGGTCTCTTGGCTGCATCTCTGATCAGTCTTCTCCTTGTTTGAGATGAAAGTTTAGAGGGACGGTTGGGTCTTGGTAGATTTGCAGTGATACTTCTTCCATTTCAATATGATTGCTTGCACAGTGCTCCTTGGGATGTTTAATGTTTTGGAAATCATTTTGTATCCAAATCCGGCTTTAAACTTCTCCACAACAGTATCACGGACCTGCCTGTTGTGTTCCTTGGTCTTCATGATGCTCTCTGTGCTTCAAACAGAACCCTGAGACTATCACAGAGCAGGTGCATTTATACAGAGACTTGTTTACACACAAGTGGATTATATTTATCATCATTAGTCATTAAGGACAACATTGGATCATTCAGAGATCCACAATGAACTTCTGGAGTGAGTTTGCTGCATTGAAAGTAAAGGGGCCGAATAATATTGTACGCACCACTTTTCAGTTTTTGTATTTCCACAAAAATTTAAAATAACCAATAAATTTCATTCAACTTCACAATTGTGTCCCACTTGTTAGTGATTCTTCACCAAAAATTTACATTTGGTATCTTTATGTTTGAAGCATGATATGTGGGAAAAGGTTGAAAAGTTCCAGGGAGCCAAATACTTTCGCAAGGCACAGTATATTCTGAAAATTGTCAAACAAGAGTGCACACAATTTTTGGATCTCCTACACAAATATATAGAGAGGCATAAGTGCAGCTACCGCTCTAATGAGAGCGACATGTGGGCCCAATTCTTGAAATAGATGCAAATCCCAGTGGTGGGTCCATATTTATTGGCCATTCATGCCATAAATCTCCAAGATAGAACAACCCTTTGAAACAATCACACTTGTTCTTTGTTCTACTCTCCCTGTGTTGTTGTAACATAATTTTATGGCTTGTAATGAACTAGAAGACTTAGCATGAACATAGCTGTACATTACTGAATTGTCATTTTATTTAGGTAAAGCAACATATCTGAGTAATATTAATGCATCTAGGTAACGTCTAGTTACAAAAACCCAAAACTGTTTCTCAATTAATTTCAAGCTATTTGACAAGTATTCCTGCAAGCGCAGCAGCGCTGAGGTACATTAGACAAAAAAACAATTGAGACGATTGTCCTGATTGCTGGTCTATGCCACTTTCCCTTCTCTTGAAATAAAAAGATCACTGTTTGCACAATCTTTAGTCGCAACCTACTCATTTACTTTACGTGTAAAATTAAGTTCTTAGGATTCTTTTACTAAAACAAAACACGGTTTACTATAACTGAGTCATTCATTGCTAATAACAAATGATACTTTATAGTTGGACTTTGCTTTTTATATCATTCTCTCTAAAGCCCATGCAAATATTATCAGTGAAAACAAAGTCAAGCAAGTAGAAATAAATGCTGATGCTGAGCTTTCTCATTATATGTGGTGTAAAGACGTTACTAAACATGTCTCTTTCTTATAGGCCCCCTAGAAAGAAAGACAAGTTTATCATAATTTAGCCTTTTCAAAAGTTTCAATAATTCAGTGGCAGAAAATAATTCCATAATAGTTGAAAACTGACTATACATACACAACTCTGATACTGTGATTGAGCATTAGATCCTAAAACAATTGTAAACATTCACATTATAAAATGTTATTTTTTTTCTTTATTTTTCAGAACACTACATGCCATGCCGAAATGAATATTGGTAAACAAAACTAAAATGCGTCCCGCAAAAAAAACACAAGACTTAATATGCATATATGGATTGAGAAATAAAAAAAAGTAATGGTTCTTGGAAAGAAAGGAAGGAAAAAAATGAATGTGCAAAAATGAAAAATTGACGGTTCTTAAAGGTGATGTCAAATCTTTTTTACTAATATGTTTGTGTATCTATACTGTGGACTGCTGACATTTACAATAATGTGATGTTAGTCATTTCTCACAGCCAAACCATGTGTCAGAATGGTCAAGGAGTTCAAGCTCAGAAACCAGGAGGGTTTGTCATCAACAGAAGGAAGAGACAAAAGCGTGGTCAGGTAACGTTCCGAGGTCAGAGTACCGGAAGGATAACAGATGAGAGCTGAAGGGGTTAAACAGAAGAATGGTCAGAATGAAGTCCAAGGTCAGGCAACAACAGATCAAGCATACAGAACTCAAGGCACAGAAGCACAAATCTCACAAGCTGAATGTATGTCTGCCAGAGGTCTGGGAGACACAGAACAGTTAAGTAGCATGGCAATCACCTGGAATAATGAACACTTGGAGATAGGTGACGCCTCCCAGTCTCAGATTGGACAGTTGAGCTGTCAATCAACACACTGACAGCTCACCTTGCCACTGTACCAGACTGGAAGTCCGAGCTGTCAGTAACTGCATCCCAGACACTCTGAGGGGTGGAACCATGACAGTCCCCCCTCTTCTAGGGGGGGCCACCAGACCCCCCAGGCTTCCCAGGAAATTATAGATAGAAGGCCCTGAAAAACCAATCAGACATCACATCTCGAGAAGAGACCCAGTATCTCTCCTCTGGTCCATATCCCCTCCAGTGGATGAGGTACTGGAGGGAATTACGGACCCTACGAGAATCCACAACCCTCTGAACCCCATACTACAGGCCACATATACTGAAAGTGGAGGAGGCAGGGATGAGGACAATGCAGAAGGGACATACTCCTTTAATAGGGAATTATGGAATACATCAGGGATGTGAAGGAATGGAGGAAGCTTTACTCTAAATGTCACAGGATTGACCACCTCTAGTATCTCATATGGACCAATAAACTTTGGACCCAACTTCGCCGACAGCACTTTAAGTTTAATGTTCCTAGAAGACAACTAAATCTTAAAAACAGGACCCATCAAATGTCTTCTATTGGCTTTTCATTTTGGCGAATCTGGGCAGTCCCAATATTCTTTTGAACCTCTCTCCAGACAACTACAAGTCTCTGTATGGAGCCCTCCACCCCAGGGCATTCAGAACTAAACCTAGAAATTCACCAAAATGGGATGAAAATCATAATTACAGAAGAATGGTGAGGTTCAGGTAGATTGATTTACTCGACTGTTAAAAGCAAACTCAGTAAGAGGTAAAAATGAAGACCAGTCCTACTGTCAAGCTGCACAAAGCACCTTAAAATTTGTTCCAAAGATTGATTTGTCCTCTCAGTCTGACCATTAGTTTCAGAGTGATAAGCAGATAAAAATGACAAGTCAATCCCTAGTTTACTGCAAAAAGCTCTCCAAAATTTAGAGAAAAATTGTACTCCCCTATCAGACACAATGTTCAGAGGGATCCCATGTAACCATACACTATGAGAAATAAACAACCTGGAGAGTGTCTCTGCATTAGGAAATCCTGACAAAGGAACAAAATGAGCTTGTTTGCTGAATCAATCAACTACCACCAAGAAGGCAATCTTCTCATCAGACAGAGGCAAATCTGTAATGAAATCCATGGACAAATGAGTCCATGGTCTTTCTGAAATAGGCAATGGAGCCAATTCCCCAGCCAGCCGGCTATGACTGACTTTGGCTCATGCACAGACTTCACAAGCAGATACAAAGTCTTTAACATCATTATGCATGGATGGCCACCAAAAAAGTCTAGCAACGGCTTTCCGTGTAGCAGTAACCCCAGGATGACCACTTAATATGGAGTCATGAAATTCCTGTAACACCCGCAATCTTAGGCACAGGCACAAATAATTTGGACCCTGGGGAAGCGGAAGGAGCCAATGACTGGACTTTACAAATCTTCTTTTCCAATTCTGAGGTTACCATAGAAACCACAATACCCTGAGGAATAATGAAGGATGGAGGTTCTGGACGAGAAATGGAATCTAGACTATGAGATAATGCATCAGCTTTCACATTCTTAGACCCTGGCCTGAATGTAATAGAAAAATTAAGTTAACCTTTTAGCCGATTTAATGTAAGCTAAATTCTTGTGATCAGTGATCACCGTTAAAAATGCCACCATTCCTCAAAGGCCAATTTGACAGCAAGTAACTCCCGATTCCCAACATCATAATTTCTCTCTGCCGGTGAAAATTTTTTAGAAAAAGAAACCACATGGATGCAGGTTAGTCAGAGTTTTGGGCCCCTGCGATAAGACAGCACCCGACCCCGATCTCCGAAGCATCTACCTCCACAATGAACGGTTTTTGGAGATCAGGTTGGATCAGAATGGTTGCAGATAAAAAACAACCTTTTAATCTTTTGAAAGCCCTGAAAGCACCCGACGACAAAACCTTGAGATTTGCCCTCTTTCAAGTAAAGTCAGTAAGTGGTTTAGCAATCTGCAAAAACCCCTTGATAAATTTTCTATAATAGTTGGCAAATCCCAGAAAACGCTGCAAAACCTTAAGATCACGAGGTTGAACCCAATCAATTATGGCCTACACCTTCCCAGGGTACATCTTAAACTCTTCTGCTGACAAGATAAACCCCAAGAAAGAGATTTCCTGAACAGAAAAAAGCACATTTCTCTAATTTAGAAAATAAAGACTACTCCCTCAATCTCTGTAACACAACACAGACATGTTCCTGGTGAGTGTCCAAATCTGGTGAGAAAATTAGAATGTCATCGAGGTAAATCACAACATATCAACACAATGCAGAAAAAATATCATTCATGAAATTTTGAAATACAGCAGGTGCATTAGATAATCCAAAAGGCATGACAAGGTTTTCAAAAAGACCCTCAGACATTAAAAACACTGTTTTCCACTCATCACCCTTCCGGATGCATATCAAATTGTAGGCCCCTCTAAGGTCAAGTATAGAAAACACTGTGGATCCCAGAAGCTGATTATATAGGTCGGGATGAGTGGAAGTGGGTAACCGTAATCTTGTTTAGTTCTCTGAAATCAAGGCAAGGACGGAGACCCTCATCTTTCTTTTAACAAAAATCCAGCAGCTATAGGGGAGGAGGAAGGACGAATATGACCCTTCCGTAAACTTTCATTAACTTTTTCTTTCATGTCGGTCCCTTCAGGCCCCCACAAATTGTAAAGGTGAGCTTTTGGCAATTTGGCGCTAGGAATAAGATCAATAGAATAATCATAGGGTCGATGAGGAGGTAGTATCTTCACCTCTTTTTCTGAAACACATCCTCAAAGTCCTTCAGGTACCCCGGTAGACCCTCCAGAAAAGCGGAGCATATTTGTACATTTTTTAGACATTTCTTGTTACAATTAGGTCTCCATTTCACAATCTCCTTCTGACAACAATCAATAGCAGGATTGTGAATATGCAACCATGGAAACCCCAGTACCAATCCACTAGGTAAATTATAAAAACGATGTATAATGGGGCTTTGAAGACATCATACCATATATAGTGCAGCTGTGGGAATATCATACTGTATAAAGGGAACCATGGGCCATGGTGGACATTATATCCTGTAAAAGGGGGCTCTGGGAATGTCATTCCACATATGGGTAAATTAAAAATTCATGTGGTGTGTCACAGAATGTGTCCCTCTTTATAAAATTTTTCTAAGGTGGGAGGTATGATGATGTCCTTATGCATCTCCACAGCACTGGTATGGGATCACTTGACTGCAGGCCAGCACGGTGAGACCAATTGAATGGATTTACTATCCTATGAGCTGCTATCAGTGAAATTGTGGGAATGTTTTAGAGATCTCTGTCTGTATGTATATGTACATAATAAAGTATTAATTGTCTTTCTGTCTTTTTTTTGACGGACACCTTTCTGGCTTCTCTGCAGGACTTCTCTGTCACTTCCAAATTCAAAATCAATTATAAGATGTGTTCTGCTTTTTTATAATGAAGAACATGGCAAAAATAAAAATATATGCAAATATATGGTATGCACATGATTGAAACTTCTTTCAATATAAAGCAGTACAACACTAGCCTGGACATCTCTGTGAGATGGTTGCAGTTCCAGTTTTGTTAAATTTTTGGATCACTTTTACTATAGATGAGTAAAGCTTTGCTGATCTATTTGTAGCCTTCACTTATATTGCGTAAATAAATTATTTTCTTTCTCAGGTCTTATGACATTTCTCTTCCATGTGGTGCCATCGCTGACAGCGTGAAATGGGAAAGGGTTTTCATTGTTAAGTAACATACATTTACTGTCAACTGCTTGACACCTGTTGATTGTTCATGAATAATTGGACTTAAATGTGGTTGAATTCTTATTCATTGGAATTTTGTAGCCCTCCAGATACTATGGTTTCCAACCTATGTCTTTCCTCCGACACTCCATAGATGTACTGCTAGGAAATTTAAATTGTGAGCCCCAATGGAAGATGTGATGATAATGTCTGTAAAGCATTGTGCAATATGATGGTGCTATAATAAATATAAATATGGGAAATTATTGCTGGAAGCAATTATTTCAACCTGTATGTTATTAGTTTATTTAAATTGTTAGTTACAATTAGTTGTCTATAATTGTGACTAGGTTCATTTGCACTGGGCGATAATTGTTAGTCTATTTAACGCTTAATTCACACACAGCGATTATGCTGCGTCATTTTAGTGCACATCGATTAATCTTGCAGGGAAACATTGGTTTCTCTGCAAAATTAAGACAAGATATAGGATTAATCTGCACGTTAACTGTGTTGCAACGGCTCTGAGAGCCCCCTACCAGGAGGAAATTAACTTTATTCATCACAGCAGCGTTCAGCTTCCAGTCATAAGGGCTGCGCCTGCATTGTTTCAGTCACTTCTCAGTATGCACTGTAACAACACCCCCGGCGCTGACTGAAAGCAGTCTCAGCATTAGAGTTGGCTGTCAGTCAGTGCAGGGACATGGTTACAGCTGCCGCTCTCTATACACTGTGTGGCGACTGAAATCGTGCCAGCGCTACACCTGTGACTGGAAACCGAATGTCGTCAGGGGCATAAAGTTCACTGGTGCCGCATGTTGTCAGAACACTATGAATCTGCAGATTAACCTACAAGTGCTTCTGACAAACTTAGAATATCCTCACAAAGTTAATTTATTTCAGTTGTTCCATACAAAAAGTGAAACTCATTTATTATATACAGTTGTGCTCAAAAGTTTACATACCAGAATTTTTGCTTTCTTGGCCTTTTTTCAGAGAATATGAATGATAACACCAAAACTTTTACTCCACTCATGGTTAGTGGTTGGGAGAAACCATTTATTGTCAAACTACTGTGTTTTCTCTCTTTAAATCATAATGACAACCCAAAACATCCTAATGACCGTGATCAAAACTTTACATACTCTGGTGATTTTGGCCTGATAACATGCAAAGAAGTTGACACAAATAGGTTTGACTAGCTACTAAAGGTAACATCCTCACCTGTGACCTGTTTGCTTGTAATCAGTGTGTGTGTGCATAAAAGCTGAGTGAGTTTCTGGGATCCAGACAGACTCTTGCATCTTTCATCCAGCCACTGACATTTCTGGATTTGAGTCATGGGGAAAGCAAAAGAATTGTCAACAGATCTACGGGAAAAAGTAGTTGAACTGTATAAAACAGGAAAAGGATATAAAAAGATATCCAAGGAATTGATAATGCCAGTCAGCAGCGTTCAAACTGTGATTAACAAATGGAAAATCAGGGGCTCTGTAAAAATAAAACCAAGGTCAGGTACACCAACAAAAATTTTATCCACAACTGCCAGAAAAATTGTTCGGGATTAGTGTTGAGCGATACGATACTGCAAATATCGGGTATCGGCCGATATTAGCTGTATCGGGCTTTCGATTCCGAGTACCGATATTTTCGTCATATCGGATACCGGAATCGGATTTGTCACTGTCACTGTGAGTGTCCGTCGGTCGGTCTGTCAGGAGTCAGCGGCACTTACCTGGCAGAAGATCTCCGGCGGTCACGTCCTGGACTGCTTGATGGCCGCCATTATCTTCTCCCTGGCGATCACATGCAGTTTTTCGCGATAACTGCAGTGACTGCAGGGTAATCCCGGCCGTAAACCAGTCCGATGACGTCACCGCCGGGAAGCAGGTAATCAGCTGTGCTGCGCCGGGATGACAGGCTCTGCCTGTCATTCTGATGTAGCAGAGCTGGATCGTCGTGGGACACTCGTTACTATGGACTGCGTCGGACAGGTGGTATACTGCTGGTTTTTTTTTCATTTTTTTACAGGAGATCGATGGCGTCGCAGGATGAGACTGTAATAAAAGTAATGAAAACTGTGTTGTGTTTTTTATTAAATTAAAAAAAAATTTATGAACATTCACCCGTCCGGGTACATCAACAATTTAACTATTTACATACAGGGACCCTGTCCGGGTTATTTATAATTCTTTGGCAGGATGTTCCAGGTACCACCTGGTACTCTTCTGATGCTTGCCAAACATCCGAGACACCAAGGACCACCAGGACCTGATGACGTCGTGTGGCCTGTACAGTCAAGTCGTGACCCGCTATCTGTGTCTGTGTGGCCACCTCTTTCATCTCCCTCCGGGTCTGGAGCCCTATGTCCCGGACTGAACGAACCCCAGGGGCCTAACAGGCGCCGGGTACGGGCCAGCTATACTTATCATGTCCATAGCTGGGGCTGCTGAGGAGACCACTGAGGGAGGCTGGGGAGATTTACGGCGTGGGGTGGGCACTTGTGCAGAGGCCTGGATGTGGGAGGCTGAAGGCTCCGAGGGTCTCACAGGTTCCTGACACTCTGGGGAGTAGGGGTCGCACCTGGTAACATTTAGGGCGTACCATCCATTGTAACCCCAGTGTCGGGTGTAAGTCACCAAGTCTCCTGGCAACAGATCCCTCCCCGGGTGTCCTTCTGGGAGGTGAGTCTCCACGTCCCACCGGGTCACAAAAACTTCTAAATAAAGTCCAGGCTCCTGGATGAAGCCCCAACCACCTTTCAATTTAAAGTTCCGTACTGCACCCTTACTCCGCGGCTCCCACAGGTTCCTTTATCTTTTCTCATCCGGTCCTTATCTGCCCGGTCCTTCTCCAGGTTACGTTGCCGAAGCTTTTGGGATTCTCGCTGCTCCCTTTGTCACTCTGCTTCCCGCTCCCAACGTCTCCACTCTTCCTCCTGATGCCGGTTGTAATTCTCCTCCACCAGCTGCTCCATGTCTCCACCATCAAACTGCAGCTTACGATGTCCGGTTTGCGGCAGCTCTCCTGGCGCCCCCCAGTCCTGGCGGCGCTCACCTGCGGAGGAAGCAGCCGGCTCTGGAACAGATGACAGTCGGGGCTCCGGTACAGACAGGTAGACCTCTGGTGCCTGCGCGGCCTCCTCCATGAGGACGGGTGTCGCTTCTTCTGTCTCAGCGACGGGGGCAGACAGCGGGATCTGGGGTGCTGCCGGTGCAGAGTTTTTTGCAGGAACGGGTGCCTCCACTGCGACAACGTCAACCGGATCACATTGCAAGGGCTGGGATGCCCGCACGGACTCCTCTACTAGAACGGGTGCCTCACCTTCCGGTACAGACACTTCAGGTAAGAGGGATTGGCGCCGCTCCAAGTTTAGTTTTAGGGCATGCCAGCTGGCTTCCATCCTGGCGACCTCCTCCCGGTGCCGGCCCAGGCCTCTTAGGGTATCCTCCGCTTCTTGCAGCGTAGGAGGGTTTCCAGGCCGGGTGCCCAACGGTGGTTCCGTGGCGATCGGGTCGCTTCCGTGGGGGGAGAGCTCTGACTGCTCCATCCCTTCACACTTCTGCTCGTGTCCATTAGCCATCTCTGCCAAGTTACATGTGTCATTAGCATCTGGAGAGGGCCCCTCTTTTGTAGGGAGGCGGGACCTTCGTGTTAGTTTCCGCACACTGAGGAGGATGAGGAGGCGGAACTGAAGAGCTGTGGGGCACGATCTTACATTGCAGTACCATTTAGAGTGGTCGGCCATCGTTTTCGCGCCACTGAGTGAGTGTACACCCACGAAGAGCACGCCCTTCTTCTTCACCAGTGCCTCGTCGTGACGCAGATATGACGGAAAAATGGCAAATACATTCTCTGATGATTTTAGCAATTCTCAAGCACAAAACCAGTTCAATTCAGGCACACAGGACTCGCTTATAGCGAGCTACAGAATCCTGTTCGTGACGCCCAAGTTGAGTCGCACAGAGCCAGAGGTTTTGGGGTACTCGGCACCGAGCCCGTCGACTTCTATGGGGTATGTCACGGCTTTACCCGCAATTGAATCAGAGTCTATTTTACTATGTAGAAGTGTATAAACTATAAATATATGTATATATATATATATACATGTCACAATGACATGTATATATATATATATATGTATTCTATTGTGTTATATTTGTGTTTACAACGAAAGAAAGGGTTTTTTTTGTTGCGATATTTTGTTCCCATAGACTTACATGGGACTTCCGGTATCGGAATCGGATATCGACGATATTTAGTGATATCGGCGATACCATTCCGATACGATATTTTTAGATATCGAGCAGTATCGCTCAACACTATTCGGGATGAAGAACTGAGAACAAAGAAACGATCAAAAGAATCCCAAAGTATAAAGTAGAAAAAACTTTATTGAGTATCAAAACGGGGGAGCTGGAGGATGACATACAACCAATTAGCACATGTGGGACAAGAACGCATATAGGAAGTCTAATAATAGAGATGCAGTGGATATGTTAGATCCTACAACTGACAGGGTGGTATAACATCACAAAAATAAACATTGCTCATTTTTGTGATGTTATACCACCCTGTCAGTTGTTCTCAGTTCTTCATATGTTTTAGCGATTTTTCCCATGGATTTCCATATTGCCCACATTCATTTGTATTTTCGGAATTTTTTCTTTTTACATTAAGTACATACTTTATATGGGCATGTGTTCTATGAAGTGTTTTCACAAACACTATTCGGGATGTAAAGAAAAACTCACAAATAACATCAGCTGAAATACTGGACTCTCTGAAAGCTAGTGATGTGGCTGTTTCAATATGCACAATTTGTGCGCAAATGCCACAAACTATCTCGCCTAGAATACGCAAAACAGAACAGACACCAGCCTCAAAACTTCTGGAGCAAGGGAATTTGGAGTGATGAGACCAAAATTTTACTTTTTGGCCACAACCATAAATGTTACATTTGGAGAGAGGTCAACAAGGCCTATGATGAAAGGAACACCATTCCTACTGTAAAGCACGAAGGTGGATCGCTGATGTTTTGGGGATGTGTGAGCTACAAAGGCACAGTAAACTTGGTCAAAGTTGAAAGAAAGATGAATGCAGCATATTATCAGCAAATACTGCTTCGCATGGGACATACTTGGACGTTCTAACATGACAAGGTCAAGTCGACCTGTCATTGGCTACAGCAGAACAAAGTGAAGGTTCTGGAGTGGCCATCTTAGTCTCGACCTGAAAATCATTGAGCCACTCTGGGGAGATCTCAAGTGCGCAGTTCATGCTAGACAGCCCAGGAATTTACAGGAACTGGAGGCTTTTTGCCGAGAGGGCAGCTTTACCATCTGAGAAAATAAAGAACCTTATCCACAACTACCACAAAATACTTCAAGCTGTCATTGATGTTAGAGGGGGCAATACACGGTATTAAGAAATGGGTATGTAAACTTTTGATCAGGGTCATTTGGATGTTTTTGGGTTGTCATTGTGTGTCATTATGATTTAAAAAGAGAAAACAGTAGTTTGACAATAAATGGCTTCACCAAACTGCTAACCATGAGTGGACAAAATGTTTTGGTGTTATCATTCATATTCTCTGAAAAAAAGCCAAGAAAGCAAAAATTCTGCCAGGGTATGTAAACTTTTGAGCACAAATGTAGAGTCATTACAAACAGAGTGATCTATTTCAAGTGTTTATTTCTGTTAATGTTGATGATTATACAGCCATTGAAAACCCAAAAGTCACTATCTCAGTAAATTAGAATACTTTTTAACACCAGCTTGAAAAATTATTTTAAAATCCGAAATGTTAGTCTACTGAAATGTATGTTCAGCAAATTCACTCAATACTTGGCCGTGGCTCCTTTTGCATCAATTACTGCAGCAATGCGGCGTGGCATGGAGGTGATCAGCCTGTGACACTGCTGAGGTGTTATGGAAGCCCAGGTTGCTTTGCTAGCAGCCTCAAGCTCGTCTGCATTGTTGGGTCTAGTATCTATCATCTTCCTCTTGACAATACCTACATACAATAGGTCAAGCGAGTTTGTTAACCAATCAAGTACAGTGATACTGTTGTTTTTAAACCAGGTATTGGTACTTTTAGCATTGTGGACAGGTGTCAAGTCTTGCTGGAGAATGAAATTTCCATCTCCAAAAAGCTTGTTGGCAGAGGGAAGCATGAAGTGCTCTAAAATTTCCTGGCAGATGGCTTGTCTGATTTTGGTCTTGATAAAACACAGTGGACCCACATCAGCACATGACATGACTCCCCAAACCATCACTGATTGGGAAACTTCATACTAGACCTCAAGCAGATTGGGTTGTGTGCCTCTCCAATCTTCCTCCAGACTCTGGGACCTTGATTTTCAAATGAAATGCAAAATTTACTTTCATCTGAAAACAACACCTTAGACCACTTAACAACAGCCCAGTTATTTTTCTCCTTGGCCCAGATAAGACGCTTCTGTCAATAAATGTCTATTGGTCATGAGTGGCTTGACACAAGGAATGTGACACTTGTAGCCCATGTTTTTGATATGTCTGTTCTGTGAAGCAATAACTACAGTAGCAGTCCACTCCTTGTGAATCTCCCCCAAATTTTTGAATGGCCTTTTCTTAATAATCCTTTCAAGGCTGCAGTTATTTCAGTTGCTTGGGCAACTTTTTCTTCCACACTTTTTCCTTCCACTCAACTTTCCATTAATAAGCCAGCTTTAGCAATGACCTTTTGTGGCTTACAACCCTTGTGGAGTGTGTCAATGACTGCCTTCTGGACATTTTTAAATTCTTAGGAAGCATTTGCAGGTGTTTTTTATTAATTTATTTATTTTACACACTTCTATAGCGCCATTAATTCCACAGCGCTTTTCATACACTATTGGCAGTGTCCCCATTGGGGCTCACAATCTAGATTCCCTATCAGTATGTTTTTGGAGTGTGGGAGGAAACCGGAGAACCCTGAGGAAACCAACGCAAACACGGGGAGAACACACAAACTCCTCACAGATGTTGTCCTCGGTGGGACTTGAACCCAGGACCCCAGCACTGCAAGGCTTCAGTGCTAACCACTGAGCCAACGTGCTGCCCTTATTCTAATTTACTGAGATAATGACTTTGGGTTTTCATTGGCTGTAAGCCATAATCATCATTAACAGAAATAAACACTTGAAATAGATCACTCTGTAATGACTATATAATATCTGAGTTTCACTTTTTGTATTGAAGAATTGAAATAAATTAACTTTTTGATGATATTCTAGTTTTGCGAGAAGCACTTGTATTTCTGCCGGTTATCAGTTTTTATTTACATGACAGGTTCAGTTTAAATGAAATATGTTATCAGAATATAGCTTATTGTTTAGATCAGGGATGGGGAATATTTTTTCTGCCAAGGGCCATTTGGATATTTATACCATCCTTCGGGGGCCATACAAACTCCTCCCACAAAGTACATCCTGACTCTGGCACTGGTGTCAGGACGTAATCTTTCATTGCATGCCCCTCAGTGTTCAGTAGTGAACACTGCGTGTGTACTTACAGAGCAAGAAGAAATTAATGAGCTGTTGGCAATCAAAATACAGCTCCCTGCCAAAGCACAGCGGTCCTTGAGAATCTGCCCGGGGCCGGATAAAAGGTCACTGAGGGCCGTAAATGGCCCTGGGGACTGAGGTTCCCCACCCCTGGTTTAGATCATATTTTTGTGTTAAATGTATTTTTTATAGCTTTTGACAATTTTTGTAACATATACATTTGTTAAAATGTTTACAACAATCGTTAAGCTCATGTATTAGTCGCAGTGTGCTGACGCATCGTGTGTGTATATACTCATATATTGGCAACATAGCGAATTTGTGCATCTGTACATTAATTTAATACTACAGGTGTGTGGGCCCTATTTTTCATTATTTTTTTTCTACATTTCACAATATGTTTTAAAATTATAAAAAATAAATCTTGCAACTTTCACAGTGGACATGTTTTTTTAGCGTTTAAAGAAGCACTCCTCCCATTAAAATTTGTATCCTCTTAATATATTGCAATGATTGTATTATATGGCAGTGTGTATTTAGAATTGCTCATTTTGCCTTTCTAACCAGCTAAATCTTTTTCTCTGCTATATGTAGGAACAGGAATTCTCTTGTCCCTGCAGAAATCATTCCCTTTTCAACTCCTGACCCAGCTGCACCCTCCTCCCCTCTGCCAAATGCTTTTTCAGTGTCTTATGACTCATACAGGGAAAATGTACTGCCTATTTCTACATGTAGCTTAGAAGAATTCAGCTAGTCATTTTTCAATCACGGGATGTCATAGACCTATTAGAAAAGAGAACAATTAGCTGGGTAGAAAGGCAAAATGTGCAATTGTAAGTACACAGTGCTGTATAATATGATTGCAATATATTAGGAAAAAAAATTTGTTTCAAGGTTCTATTGTTTCATGAAATAACACATTTACATAGCCACAATGGCTGGATCACAACCATTTATTTGATATTGAAGACTCAGATGAGCCTGTGCAAAGTTCATTGTGAAGGGATGTGAAGCAGGGTCAGGTGTGACATCGGATATTGTGATCGGTGGAGTCTTGTTATTAGCTGTATACAGAGGTGTTACCTGTAAATCTAATCCTGTCAATGGTAATAAGCAGCTTGCTACAATCTCTTACTAAAAAAGTATGAATCTTAAAAAAAAGTCACAGTGGCCAGTGTGGAAATTGCAGGATTACTAATTTTTTTTTTTTTTTTTATTAAAGATCATAATATGGATGAAAACATTTTCTGATGAAACATTCATTTTAAAAATCATTGTTCTCCTGATTTGTTAACCTCTTCACCCCGAAGCCTATTTTCACCTTCCTGACCAGGACAAATTTTACTATTCTGACCAGTGTCACTTTATGTGAAAATAACTCTGCGATGCTCCAATGAATCCCAGTGATTCGGATATTAATTTTTCGTGACACATTGTACTTCACAATTTTCAAACTTTCAATTTTTATATCCTTAAACCAGTTAGTCATGCTGTACAAAATAATTTATAAATAACATTTCTCATATGTCTGCTTTACATCGCCATCATTTTTTAAATATATTTTTTGTTAGGCAGTTAGGAGGGTGAAAAGTTTATCACCAATTTCTCATTTTTCCAACAAAATTTACAAAACCTTTTTTTACAGAGACCACATCACATTTGAATTTACTTCATGTGTACTACATGACAGAAAATACCCAAACGTGACACTATTTTAAAAACTGCACCCCTCAAACTGCTCAAAATAACATTAAATAAGTTTATTAACCCTTTAGGTTCTTCATGGGAATTAAAGTAATGTGAAAGAAAAATAATTACATTTTAATTTTTCCCACAAAAATGTTCATTTAGACCAATATAGCATTTTTACAAGTGGAACAAAAGAAAATGAACTATACAATTTGTTGTGAAATTTCTTCTGAGTATGGCGATACCCCACATGTGGAGGAAAATTACTGTTTAGGCGCATGGCAGGGCTTAGAAGGGAAGAAGAGCCATTTGACCTTTTGATCACAAAATTGGCTGGTATAGATAGCGGACATCATGTTGCCTTTGGAAAGCCCCTGGTGTGCCTAAACAGTGAAAACCTCCCACAAATAACCCCATTTTGGAAGCTAAACCCCTTAAGGAATTCTTTTAGGAGATGTGAGCACTTTGAACCCACATGTTCTTCACAGAATTTTATAACATTGAGCTGTGAAAAAGAAAAAATACATTTTTCACATAAAAATGATTTGGCCCCAAATATTTAATTTTTACAAGGGTAACAAGAGAAAATGGACTGTACAATATGTTGTGCAATTTCTTACGAGTATGCTGATACCCAATATGTGGAGGAAAACTACTGTTTGGGCACACTTCAGGGCTTGAAAGGGAAAGAGCTCCAGTTGACTTTTGAGGCTACAAATTGGCTGGAATAGATAAAAGACGCCATGTCACATTTTCAGAGGCCCTGATATGACTAAGCAATATAAACCCTCCACAAGTGACCCCATTTTGGAAACTACACCTCTCAAAGAATTTATCTAGTTTATCTAGAGGTGTGTTGAGCACCTTGATCCCACATATGCTTCACAGAATTTTATAACGTTGAGCCATGAAAATGAATACATTTTTCTTGCAAAAATGTTGCTTCAGCCAAAAATTTTTTCATTTTCACATGGGTAATAGGAGAAAATTCACAATACAATTCATTGTGCAATTTGTCCTGAGTACACCGATACCCCATATTAGATGGAAAAATAATGTTTGGGCATACAGCAGGGCTCGGAAGGGAATTAGTGTCAATTGAATTCTGGAGAGCAATTTTGTCTAGAACAGATTGTCGATATCATGTCACATTTCAAGAGCCGCTGACATGTTGTTAATCGAAAATTATGATTTTTTCCACTAAAATGTTACTTTTACCTCAAGTTTTCGATTTTCAAAAGGGGTAACAGAAGTGGACCACAAATATGTTACACAATTGCTACTGAGTACGTCAATACCTCATATGTAGTTGAAAACTACTTGTGAGGCACAGTGCAAAGCTCAGAAGGGAAGGAGCACCATACTGTAGTGCACATTCAGTGAAATGGTTTGCCGATGCCATGCCACATAGGCAGAGCCCCTGAGGTGGCAGAACGCCTCCATAATTGACCCTATTTTACAAACTACACCTCTCAATTAATTCATCTAAGGGTGCAGTGATCATATTGACACAAGAAGTGTGTCAGAGTTTTATACCATTGGACAGTGATGAAAAAATATCTAGTTTTACCACAAAAATGTTGTTTTAGCCTCATATTTTACATTGTCACACAGGAAAATGGGTAAAAATGGCACCAAAATTTGTCACACATTTGTTTCTGCTGAACGTGGCAATAACTCATACAGTGGGTATGGTAAGTAGTCAGACCCCTTTAGATTTTTCACTCTTTCATTGCAGCCATTTGGTAAATTCAAAAAAATTCATTTTTTTTTCTCATTAATGTACACTCTGCACCCCATTTTGACTGAAAAAAACAGAAATGTAGAATGTTTTGCAAATTTATTAAAAAATAACTGAAATATCACATGGTCATAAGTGTTCAGACCCTTTGCTCAGTATTGAGTAGAAGCACCCTTTTGAGATAGTAAAGCCATGAGTCTTCTTGAGAAAGATGCAAGAAGTTTTTCACACCTGTATTTGGGGATCCTATGCCATTCTTCCTTGCATTTCCTCTCCAGTTCCGTCAGGTTGGTGTCATGGGTGTATTGCCACGAAGATCGTCTCGATTACACATTCTGACTTCTCGCAGCTGAGTTGCTGGTGCTTTGTGTTTGGCAGTGAGGGAGTTAATTCTACCTAGCTCTGTGCTAAGACTAGGTCCAGCCCCGCCCGGCTGCAGTTGATTATGCACTAATTAGCTCCCTTCATATACCTGCCAGTTTGCTTGGGAGATGTCGGTGAAAGCATTCATTCTGACCAGCAGAGCGGATCGTTTCTGAGAAGACTTAAGCTAAGAGTGCCTGTTGTGGTTAATCCTCTCCTCGCTTATTGTTTATCTCCATAACCTTTTGTGTTCCCTCTGTGTTGTAGTTTTTGTATGCAAGGCAGTATTTACTTTACCCCTTGTCTGTCTCGTGTGTCTAATACTGTTAGTAAGCTGTGATCTGCCCATTCCCTTTGGTGGTAATCAGGGTCCTTCTCAGGACTGGATTACAGTGGTCAGGGATCTACAGGAGACAGGGTTAGGCTGGCGGCCTGGACCTCTGTACCATTAACAGTACCTCCAGGTAGATGGACTAGTCAGGACCCCAGTTTAGGGTCAGCATAGACCCCGGTCCACCTCTATCCTAAGACAGCGTGACATTTTCACCGACCATACTAAAGATTCTCCCCAGCCACCATGGATCCAGTAGCCCATTTAGCTCAGCAGTTGCAGAGTTTGTCCATGGAGCTGACGGACGTTAAATCCTAGGTTTTGTACCCCCGGGAGCAAGCCAGATCTGAACCTAAAGTGGCTCTCCCGGACAGGTTTACTGGTGGGCGGGACAAGTTTTTTACTTTCCGGGAAGCATGTAAATTGTATTTTCGGCTGCGGCCGCGGTCGTCGGGGAGTGAGGATCAGAGGGTGGGAATTGTCATCTCGCTCTTACAAGGGGACCCTCAATCCTGGGCGTTCTCTCTCCCCCCGGGCTCCCCGGCTCTCCAGTCAGTGGACCGATTTTTTACAGCCCTGGGTCTGGTATATGATGACCCGGATCGGGTCTCCCTTGCTGAAATGAAGTTACGTAGGATACAGCAGGGAGATCGTCCGGTGGAGGAATTTTCTTCAGAGTTCCGTAGGTGGGCCACGGATACTCAGTGGAATGACCCGGCTCTTAGGAGCCAGTTTTGTCAAGGTTTATCTGATAAATTAAAAGATGTGTTGGCTCAGTATGATTCTCCCCCGTCACTGGAGGCCGCTATGGCTCTTGCAATTCGCATTGATAGACGGCTTCGGGAGAGGTGTGGGGTAACTCCGCCCCCTGTGATGACTCCACCTCCTTCTAAAGTCCCTAATATTGAGGTTTCCCTGGTTTGTTCCGAGGAACCTATGCAGTTGGGAGGGACATCATACCGAGGGAGGGGGTCGGCGGTGTGCCGCAAAACAAGAAGGTGTTTCTTCTGCGGGAGAAAGGGACATTTTATTGAGGGGTGTCCATCCCGTACTGCACTGAGCAAGAAGTCGCCGGAAAACTATTAATCCCAGGTTGTGTGGTGGACGACAATCTGGGAGTATGTATTTCGTCCCCAGGTCCGTCTCAGTTTCTCGTACCAGCGGAGGTGGTGGTAGGTACGAGAACTGAGAGGATTTCTGTTCTTCTGGATAGTGGGGCCGGGTCTAATCTGGTTGACGCTCAGTTTGCCCAGGTTCAAGGTATGCAACTGAGTGTACTAGCCAAACCTATCCCCATATTCTCTATCGACGCCAGGCCTCTCGGTCAAGGTAGCTTTTTGCAAGCCGTACATAACATTGACCTTCGAGTGGGGGCAATACATAAAGAACTATTGTCTTGTTATGTGTTGGAGGGCCTTCCCACTCCTATTGTGTTGGGACTTCCTTGGTTAACTAAACATAACCCAGTTATTAATTGGCAATCCAGAGAGATAAGCCAGTGGGGTGAATTTTGCAATAGTAACTGCATGAACACGGTCATCAGTGCGGTCGTGCCTAGAACCTTACCTCATTTTCTGGAGGACTTTGAGGATGTGTTCTCAGAGGAGGGGTGTCAAGAATTACCTCCTCATCGCGAGTATGACTGTTCTATAAAATTGCTTCCTGATGCTAAGTTACCTAAATCTAGGTTATATAACCTTTCTGGTCCTGAGAGGCAGGCTATGAAGGACTATATTTCGGAAAGTCTGGCCAAGGGGCATATTAGACCTTCATCTTCCCCAGTGGCCGCGGGGTTCTTCTTTGTGAAGAAAAAGGATGGAGGCCTACGCCCTTGCCTGGATTTCCGTGTGCTTAATCGGATTACGGTCCGAGATCCGTATCCGCTCCCATTATTCCTGATCTCTTCAATCAGATTGTGGGCGCCAAATGGTTCTCTAAGTTGGATCTCAGGGGGGCGTATAATCTGATTAGGATAAAGGAGGGGGATGAGTGGAAGACGGCGTTTAAACACTCCGGAGGGACATTATGAGAACCTTGTCATGCCTTTTGGTCTGACTACTGCCCCGGCGGTGTTTCAACATTTTGTTAATGACATCTTTCGCCACCTTGTGGGACAGTTTGTCGTCGTTTATTTAGATGACATCTTAATTTACTCGCCGGATCTTGTGTCTCATCAGGAGCATGTGAGACAGGTGTTGCAGATCTTGCGAGACAATAAACTGTACGCCAAATGGGAAAAATGTGTATTCGCCGTACAGGAACTTCAGTTTTTGGGTTTCCTGGTGTCAGCTTCCGGTTTCCGTATGGACCCTGGGAAAGTAAGAGCTGTGCTTGAATGGGATCGGCCAGAGGATCTTAAAGCACTGCAGCGTTTCCTGGGGTTTGCTAACTACTACCGGAAGTTTATTCGTAATTTCTCATCTGTTGTCAAACCTCTCACTGACATGACTAAAAAAGGGACGGATTTTTCTAGGTGGTCTGACAAAGCTTGTCAAGCATTTTCCTCCTTGAAAAAATGTTTTGCTTCGGCACCTATACTCATTCAACCAGATGCATCACAACCGTTCATTGTGGAGGTAGACGCATCTGACGTAGGGGTGGGTGCGGTATTATCTCAAGGTCCGTCTCCTGGTAAATGGCATCCGTGCGCCTTCTTCTCTAAAAAATTGTCGTCCGCCGAGAGGAATTATGATGTCGGCAATAGGGAACTCTTGGCCATTAAGTTGGCTTTTGAGGAATGGCGTCACTTTTTGGAGGGGGCAGTCCACCCGGTCACCGTCATTACTGATCACAAGAACCTGCTGTATCTAGAATCGGCAAAACGTCTGAATTCCAGACAAGCTAGATGGTCGTTGTTTTTTACCAGGTTTAATTTTGTCGTCACATATCGTCCTGGGTCAAAAAATGTAAAGGCTGATGCCTTATCTCGTAGTTTCCCAGGGGCCGGGAAGACGGATGACCCGGTTCCTATTCTTCAGGAGGGAGTTGTTGTGTCGGCTGTATGCTCTGAGCTTGAGGAGGAGGTATTGGAGGCTCAGGGGGACGCCCCTGTAGGACCTCCAGGGAAACTGTTTGTTCCAGATCAGTTAAGACAAAAGGTTATCGAGGCACATCATAATTCTGCTTTGGCAGGACACCCAGGGAGTAAAGCAACTGTGGATCTCCTTTCACGCCGGTTTTGGTGGCCTAACTTAAATAAAGAGGTGGTAACTTTTGTCGCGTCCTGCGAGGTTTGTGCGCGCTCTAAGACCCCACATACCCGTCCTTCTGGGGCCCTCTTACCTTTGAAAATCCCGGAGCGTCCATGGACTCATCTGTCAATGGACTTCATTACGGACCTCCCTCCGTTGGGCCGGTGAAAACTGTCATACTAGTTGTAGTTGACAGGTTCAGTAAGATGGCACATTTTATTGCTCTTCCTGCTCTTCCTAATGCTAAAACTCTGGCGCAGGTGTTCATTGGGGAGATTGTGAGACTTCACGGGTTGCCTTCTGATGTGGTGTCAGATCGGGGGTCTCAGTTTGTGTCCAAGTTCTGGAAGGCATTTTGTTCACGTCGGGGGATGCAATTGTCATTTTCCTCGGCTTTTCATCCGCAGACCAATGGTCAGACAGAGCGTCTGAATCAGAGCCTAGAGACATATCTTCGGTGTTTTGTCTCAGAGAACCAGGAGAACTGGTCTTCTTTCTTGCCTCTGGCAGAGTTCGCTCTTAACAATAGGCGGAGCGAGTCCACTGGTAAGTCCCCATTTTTTGGGGCATATGGTTTTCACCCCCAGTTTTGTACTTTCAATGGGGGGGGCCCTTCTGGGGTTCCTGAGGAGGAACGATTCTCGTCGTCACTTGCTTCAGTGTGGAGAGGAGTGCTGAATAATCTGAGTGCTATGGGGAACCGATACAAACGTATGGCTGATAGGAGGAGAGTGTCTGGTCCGGACCTTAGTGTGAATGATCTGGTATGGTTGTCTACCAAGAATATAAAACTTAAGGTTCCCTCCTGGAAACTGGGTCCCAGGTTCATCGGGCCATACAGGATCAGTTCTATAATTAATCCTGTGGCATTTCGTCTTGACCTCCCTCCTACGTTTAAAATCCACAATGTGTTCCACAAATCGTTGCTTAAAAGGTACGTGGCGCCAGTTATACCGTCACCTCTACCTCCTCCCCCAGTGGTGGTCAATGGTAACTTGAAATTTCAGGTGTCGAAGATCATTGACTCACGTCGGAATCGCCGGTCCCTTCAGTACTTGGTTCATTGGAAGGGGTATGGTCCTGAGGAGAGGACATGGGTTCCTGCGTCTGATATTAACGCAGATCGTTTGGTTCGGACCTTCCACACAACTCACCCGGACAGACCTGGCCCTGAGGGTCCGGAGGCCCCTCGTAGAAGGGGGGGTACTGTCATGGGTGTATCGCCACGAAGATCGTCGCGATTACACATTCTGACTTCTCGCAGCTGAGTTGCTGGTGCTTTGTGTTTGGCAGTGAGGGAGTTAATTCTACCTAGCTCTGTGCTAAGACTATGTCCAGCCCCGCCCGGCTGCAGTTGATTATGCACTAATTAGCTCCCTTCATATACCTGCCAGTTTGCTTGGGAGATGTCGGTGAAAGCATTCATTCTGACCAGCAGAGCGGATCGTTTCTGAGAAGACTTAAGCTAAGAGTGCCTGTTGTGGTTAATCCTCTCCTCGCTTATTGTTTATCTCCATAACCTTTTGTGTTCCCTCTGTGTTGTAGTTTTTGTATGCAAGGCAGTATTTACTTTACCCCTTGTCTGTCTCGTGTGTCTAATACTGTTAGTAAGCTGTGATCTGCCCATTCCCTTTGGTGGTAATCAGGGTCCTTCTCAGGACTGGATTACAGTGGTCAGGGATCTACAGGAGACAGGGTTAGGCTGGCGGCCTGGACCTCTGTACCATTAACAGTACCTCCAGGTAGAGGGACTAGTCAGGACCCCAGTTTAGGGTCAGCATAGACCCCGGTCCACCTCTATCCTGAGACAGCGTGACAGTTGGATGGTGAACGTTGGTGAACAGCCATTTTCATGTCTCTTCAAAGATGCTCAATTGGGTTTAGGTCAGGGCTCTGGCTGGGCCAGTCAAGAATGGATGTTTGCCAGTTACTGCTGCTTGTTTCTGTCAAAAACCCATGGAGTCAATATTCTCACTGCATCTGTAGAAAAATTCACAATTTTCAAAATGAGGTCACTTGAGGATGATTTTGATCTTCTGGCACTTGGGGCTGTGTATATGGAGTATTCAAACTATTCTATAATTTCTTCTCCAAGAGTCAAATACTGCTATTTACTTCCCTAGCAGTACTGTACAGCTACATACAGTGGGTACAGAAAGTATTCGAAACCCCTTACATTTTTCACTCTTTGTTTCATTGCAGCCATTTGGTAAAATTAAAAAGTTCATTTTTTTTCTCATTAATGTACACTCTGCACCCCATCTTGACTGAAAAAAACATAAATGTAGAAATTTTTGCAAATTTATTAAAAAAGAAAAACTAAAATATCGCATGGTTATAAGTATTCAGACCCTTTGCTCAGACACTCATATTTAAGTCACATGCTGTCTATTTCCTTGTGATCCTCCTTGAGATGGTACTACTCCTACATTGAAGTTCAGCTGTGTTTAATTAAACTGATAGGACTTGATTTGTAAAGGCACACACCTGTCTATATAAGACCTCACAGCTCACAGTGCATGTCAGACCAAATGAGAATCATGAGGTCAAAGGAACTGGCCAAGGAGCTCAAAGACAGAATTGTGAAAAGGCACCGATCTGGCCAAGGTTACAAAAGAATTTCTGCAGTATTAAAGGTTCCAAAGAGCATAGTGGATTCCATAATCCTTAAATGGAAGAAATTTGGGACCACGGAAGTCTTCCTAGACCTGGCCGTCCAGCCAAACTGAGCAATCGTGGGAGAAGAGCATTGGTGAGAGGTAAAGAAGAACCCCAAAATCACTGTGGCTGAGCTCCACAGATAAAGTAGGGAGATGAGAGAAAGTTCCACAAAGTAAACATCCCTCTGTTAGAATCTATTTCGTTTTACCATCCGCCATCTTGTTGTGGTTTTCTGGCTGCTCGTCTTTTTCCCCTGGTGCTGGGCTTGTCGTTGGTCAGGTCATTGTATCACCCTTTATTACCCTGCACCTGCCTCCCAGTCCTTGCTGGACATCAGTGTTAATCCGCTAGAGTTCTGGCTTGGTGCTTTGATAACTTTTTGTATTTAACTTTGTGCAGTTCTGGGAACTCTCGTTCTGCTTGCTTAGTCATTTGCTTTTCCTTTCGTTTCTACAGTTTCCTTTATTTCCCTGCTAGGAGGTCACCTGTCTTTGTTCCCAGTCCCTAGGTCTTTCAGGGATTCCCTTCCCCCATTTTTAGGTCTTCGCTTGAGTCTAGACTATGATCGTCGGTGGGTCTATTCGCAAGGAATAGATCACCCGCTCCATCATAGAGATTGAGTCTAGTCCTAGTGCAGGGTCAGCTTCCCCCCCAGCGCTATTCCTGAGTTGTAGACCTGTAACAGTATGTCCAGCCAGCACATATTAAAAAAAAAAAAGAGGATTTTTTTTCTACCCTCCCGGATTCCTTCAATATGAACAGTGTCCAAGAACTTGCTCAACACTTGCAAGGGTTAACTTTGAAAGTAGCCAGCCTGCAACAGCACATGAGTAATTGTCCTGGAGTATGCTGTGAAGAGCTTAAGGTAGGATTACCTGAGTTTTTTTTTGGTAAACGGCAGGAATTTTTTACGTTTAAAAATGCATGTTTACTATATTTTTGGCTTAGACCTGGATTCTCAGGGAGTGAATTACAGCGTGTGGGGATTATTATGTCTTTGTTGCGAAGTGAACCCTAAATCTGGGCATTTTAATTACCACCTGGTGATCCTTGTTTGCAGTCAGTGGAAGCATTTTTTACTGCAATGGGGTTGTTATGATGATCCGGATAGGGTCACATCAGCTGAGGCTGAGCCAGACGGCTTAAACAGGGTTCTGGTGAGAGGTATTGCACCCTGTTCACACGATGGTCCGCAGAGGTCAGGTGGAATGACCCAGCGCTCAAGAGTCAGTTTTTAGCAGGTTTGAGTGAAAGGGTTAAAGATTTGCTCATTGCATATCCTGCACCTGCTACTTTGGAGACTGCTATGCAGTTAGCTATTCGTGTGGATAGAAGATTGAGAGACAGGTAGAATGAAGAGAAGGCTCTCACAATGCTGGACCCCGTCTCTCAGGATTGCCCCGTCGACAGCGGGGAACCTTTGCAACTTGGGGCGATGTCCTCTTGTTCCCAGGAGAGGGAGAGGAGGTTCTCTGAGGGGTTATGCTTGTATTGTGGAAAGGCTGACCATTTTGTTAAGCAATGTGAGGTTCGCATAAGGAAAGAATAGAAAAAAAAAGGTCAGTAGGAGCAACACACCCGCTCGGATCGCATTTGTACGGTCTGCAGGAGTTTTTTTTCTGGTAATTCCACCTATCATGGTCATTCCATTGATTTTCAGTTCATGGTGGATTGTGGTTCTGTACTGAATTTGATTGATCAACAATTTTTAGACAAATATAAATTTGATTCTGAACCATTGTCATCTCCTTTTCCTGTTGTGGCTATTGATAACACTCCCCTGGAGCATGGGTGCACTTCTCGAAAGGTCACTGGGTTCCCACTTATTGTCAATATGGAACATCAGGAGAGTATAGACTTGTTTGAACTTGATAAACTGCCTGTTCCAGTTGTCCTGGGTTTACCCTGGTTAAAGATGCACAATCCTTTGCTGGACTGGTCGTCTGGTATCATAAGGTCCTGGGGTCAGGAGTGTTATGGTAAATGTTGTTATGATCACATAGCTGCTGTTGTGAAGAGTGAGCTACCTGAAGCCATGCAGGATTTCTGGAAGGTTTTTTCAGAAGTTGAGTCGCAATCTCTACCACCCCAAAGAGATTACGATTGCGCTATTGAGTTAGTCCCAGGGTCTACACTCCCTAAGAGTCGTTTATTTAATCTGACGATTCCCAAGAGGGAGGCCTTAAAGGAATACCTACAGACGAGTTTGACTGCAGGTCATATAAGACCCTCTAAGTCTCCTGTGACTGTAGGATTCTTTTTTGTCAAAAGAAGGATGGGGTCTTAGGCCGTGCCTGGATTTTCGGGAGATTAATAAGATCACTGTGCGCAATCCTTACCCATTGCCTCTTATTCCGGATTTGTTTAACCAACTAAAGTGGTTAAGCAAAGTGGTTCTCTAAAATTGACCTTCGTGGGGCATATAATTTGCTGCAGGTAAAGGAGGATGATGAATGGAAGACAGCCTTTAATACCCCACAGGGTCATTTTGAGTGTCTGGTGATGACTTTTGGCCTGACTAATGCGCCTGTGTTTTTTCAAAATTTCATTAATGACATTCTGAGGCCGTTGATCAGTAGGAGTGTTATTGTCTATCTGGACGATATTTTGATCTATTCTCCGGATCTGGAGTCGAATTGGCAAAGAGTCCGCAAAGGTTTACAGATTTTGAGTGAAAACAACCTCTTTGCCAAATTGGAGAAGTGCGAGTTTGGGTACAGAAAATGAGTTTTTGGGGTACTTGGTCTCCAGTGATGGGTTTGAGATGGACCCGGTGAAGGTTCAGGCTGTACTAGATTGGTCCAGGCCTGAATGTTTAAAGTCTGTTCAAAGATTTTGGGGGTTTGCCAATTATTATAGAAAATTCATAAAGAATTTTTTGGTTATTGCTAAACCTATAACTGATCTCACCATGAAGGGTTCTAATTCTGTCCAATGGTCCACTGAGGCTGTTAAGGATTTTGAGCATCTCAAGGAGAGGTTTAGCTCTGCTCCTCTTTTTATCCCGACAGATGAGACTAAGCCTTTTCTGGTGGAGGTTGATGCCTCATCAGTAGGGGTGGGGGCAGTTCTGTCCCAGGAGGGAGAGGATGGGGTACATCCCTGTGCTTTCTTTTCTAAAAAATTTTCAGAGATTGAGCTCAACTATAATGTTGGAAACCGAGAGTTGCTGGCTATTAAACTCATGTTTGAGCATTGGCAACATTTTTTGGAGGGGGCTAGACATCCGATGCAGGTTTTTACTGATCATAAAAATCTGATATATCTGGATGCTGCTAAACGTTTGAATGCCCATCAAGCTAGGTGGGCACTGTTTTTTGCCAGGTTCCATTTCTCCGTAACATATATCCCTGGCACAAAGAATGTTAAAGCGGACGCTTTGTCTCGTAGTTTCTCTCCAACAGTTAATACTGAGGAGGAATGTATTTTGCAGAGGGGGTGGTGGTGGCAGCATTGGGCTCTGAATTGTAGAATAACATCCTAGAAGCCCAGAATTCTGCACCAACAAACACTCCGTATGGTAAACTATTTGTGCCCAAAGTTTTGAGGAAAGTTTTGTTTGCTGAATGTCATGAGTCTCGGTTGGCGGGTCATCCAGGGATTTCGGAAACTAGAAAGTCGATCGGTCGAAGTTTCTGGTGGCCAGGGTGGCATAGAGAAGTCATCAAGTGGATGCATCAGTGTACGGTGTGTGCTAGGTCGAAGGCCTTTCATGCCCCGGCTGCAGGATTGCTGTGCCCTTTGGAGGTTCCTAGCTCGCCATGGACGCATCTTGCTATGGATTTTATCACCGATCTGCCGGTCTCTGAGGGTTTTTCTGTCATCTGGGTTGTTGTGGACCGGTTTAGTAAGATGTGTCATAGGTTCTGTACAATAAATTACCCTGCACCAAGACTCTAGCCAAGGCATTTGTGAAAGAGATTGTCAGACTCCATGGTGTTCCCACGGACATTGTTTCCGATAGAGGACCACAGTTTGTGGCTCGCTTTTGGCGTGCTTTTTGTGACAGATTAAAGGTTCATTTGTAATTTTCATCAGGTTATCATCCGCAAGGACAGACCGAAAGGAAGAACCAGGACTTGAGCAGTTTTTGAGATGTTTTGTAGCAGATAATCAGGAGATGTGGTCGGAATATCTACCACTAGCTGAGTTTGCCCTTAATAATCATACAACTGCCTCGGCTTGGTGTTCTTTTTTTGCTGTACAGGGAGACATCAATCTTTCGGTCCATCCTTGTAAAATGGGAGGTACTGTTAGAATCTATTTAGTTTTACCATCCGCCATCTTGTTGTGGTTTTCTGGCTGCTCGTCTTTTTCCCATGGTGCTGGGCTTGCGTTGGTTAGGTGATTGTATCACCCTTTGTTACCTTGCACCTGCCTCCAAGTCCTTGCTGGACATCAGTGTTAATCCGCTAGAGTTCTGGCTTGGTGCTTTGATAACTTTTTTGTATTTAACTTTGTGCAGTTCTGGGAACTCTAGTTCTGCTTGCTCAGTCATTTTGCTTTTCCTTTCGTTTCTGCAGTTTCCTCTATTTCTCTGCTAGGAGGTCACCTGTTTTTGTTCCCAGTCCCAAGGTCTTTCAGGGATTCCCTTCCCCCCATTTTTAAGGTCTTCGCTTGAGTCTACTGTAGACTAGGATCGTCGGTTGGTCTATTCGCAAGGAATAGGTCGCCCGCTCCATCATAGGGATTGAGTCTAGTCCTAGTGCAGGGTCAGCTTCCCCCCCAGCTCTATTCCTGAGTTGCAGATCCGTAACACCCTCCACCAGTCGGGCCTTTAAGGCAGAGTGGCCCAACGGAAGCCTCTCCTCAGTGCAAGACATATGAAAGCCAGCATAGAGTTTGCTAAAAAACACATGAAGGACTCCCAGACTATGAGAAATAAGATTCTATGGTCTGATGAGACGAAGATAGAACTTTTTGGTGATAATTCTAAGAGGTATGTGTGGAGAAAATCAGGCACTGCTCATCACCTGCCCAATACAATCCCAACAGTGAAACATGGTGGTGGCAGCATCATGCTATGGGGGTGTTTTTCAGCTGCAGGGACAGGAAGACTGGTTTCATATCCTGGATGAAAACCTCTTCCAGAGTGCTCTGGACCTCAGACTTGGCCGAAGGTTCACCTTCCAAAAAGACAATGACCCTAAGCACACAGCTAAAATAACAAAGAAGTAGCTTCAGAACAACTCTGTGACCATTCTTGACTGGCCCAGCCAGAGTCCTGACCTAAACCCAATTAAGCATCTTTGGACAGACATGAAAATGGCTGTCCACCAACGATCACCATCCAACCTGACGGAACTGGAGAGAGTCTGCAAGGAAGAATGAGAGAGGATCCCCAAATTCAGGTGTGAAAAACGTCTTGCATCATTCCCAAGAAGACTCGTGGCTGTACTAGCTCAAAAGGGTGCCTCTACTCAACACTGAGCAAAGGGTCTGAATACTTGTGACCATGTGATATTTCAGTTTACTCCATATACACAGCCCCCTAAGTGCCAGAAGATCAGAATCATCCTCAAGTGACCTCATTTTGAAAATTGCACCACTCTGGGAATTTTTCTACAGATGCAGTGAGGATATTGACTCCATGAGTGTTTGCCAGAAACAAGCAACAGTGAATGTTGTGGAGTGAAAACTGTAGTGCCTGTATGTTGCACTGCCATTACCTAGTAGTGCACAGCTTGTGCTTCTGGAGATTTTTACCCCATAAATTAAGAGTGCTCTCATCGCTACAGAAATGCCAAACGGGGATGCTAACGGGGCTCAGAACGGAGGGGGGGCATTTGAGTTTGCGAGCGCCGAATTCACTGGATGTCTTTCGAGGGCGAGGAGCCATAGCACTTTTTCAGAGCCTTTGTGCTACCAGTAACGTTGAAGCCCCCTTTATTTTGATTGACGGATGATGGACCGGAGTGGGGACTTGCTTTTTTTGTGAAATGAGTTGAAGCTTTTATTGGGAACCCTTTACATAACATTTTAGATCACGTTTATCCTTTGCTCTACGCTGATCACGTACATCAGGGTTTCCATCTAAATCTCCAAGGGACGTGATTCAAAGGAAACCCTCGAGGCATCTATTCACTACAATGAGGCAGCAGTTACTCTGGACTTCATCTGTCCTCTGTTCTGTGGTGTCCTTCTTTTCAGAGGTGCAGAAAATTGTGGTCAACCATGCTTTTAAAAAGATGGACACTCCCGGATTATAGGCTAGGCAAAGTTCACAGTGTCTCCATCTGCCTCATTATAGGGAATCTTCTGCCAGGGGTTGTCTGCATCATGTAATTCAGAAATTTACACAGAAACCTCAATGTAAGCATTCAGCGTAGAACCCAAGATAAATGTGAGCCAAACCTTACTGCGATTTTTGTGAAGCAGAATGAACAAATCAACAGCAGGTGAAATATGTGTTCTATTTTTTTTAATGACTTCCTCATGCGGTATAAGTAGTGTTGAGCGATAATGCTCGATATCTAAAAATATCGTATCGAAATTGTATCGCCGATAGCACTAAATATCGTCGATATCCGATTGTGATACCGGAAGTCCCATGTAAGTCTATGGGAATATCGCAACAAAAAAAACCCTTTCTTTCGTTGTAAACACAAAATATACACACATAGAATACATATATATATATATATACATGTCATTGTGACATATATATATACATATATTTATAGTTTATACACTTCTACATAGTAAAATAGACTCTGATTCAATTGCCGGGTAATACCCCATAGAAGTCAACGGGCTCGGTGCCGAGTACCCCCAAAACCTCTGGCTCTGTGCGACTCAACTTGGGCGTCATGAACAGGATTCTGTAGCTCGCTATAAGCGAGTCCTGTGTGCCTGAATTGAACTGGTTTTGTGCTTGAGAATTGCTAAAATCATCAGAGAATGTATTTGCCATTTTTCCGCCATATCTGCGTCACGACGAGGCACTGGTGAAGAAGAAGGGCGTGCTCTTCATGGGTGTACACTCACTCAGTGACGCGAAAACGATGGCTCTAAATGGTACTGCAATGTAAGATCGTGGCCCACAGCTCTTCAGTTCCGCCTCCTCATCCTCCTCAGTGGGCGGAAACTAACATGAAGGTCCCGCCTCCCTACAAAAGAGGGGCCCTCTCCAGATGCTAATGACACATGTGACTTGGCAGAGATGGCTAATGGACACGAGCAGAAGTGTGAAGGGATGGAGCAGTCAGAGCTCTCCCCCCACGGAAGCGACCCGATCGCCACGGAACCACCGTTGGGCACCCGGCCTGGAAACCCTCCTACGCTGCAAGAAGCGGAGGATACCCTAAGAGGCCTGGCCCGGCACCGGGAGGAGGTCGCCAGGATGGAAGCGAGCTGGCGTGCCCTAAAACTAAACTTGGAGCGGCGCCAATCCCTCTTACCTGAAGTGTCTGTACCGGAAGGTGAGGCACCCGTTCTAGTAGAGGAGTCCTTGCAATGTGATCCGGTTGACGTTGTCGCAGTGGAGGCACACGTTCGTGCAAAAAACTCTGCACCGGCAGCACCCCAGATCCCACTGTCTGCCCCCGTCGCTGAGACAGAAGAAGCGACACCCGTCCTCATGGAGGAGGCCGCGCAGGCACCAGAGCACTACCTGCCTGTACCGGAGCCCCGACTGTCATCTGTTCCAGAGCCGGCTGCTTCCTCCGCAGGTGAGCGCCGCCAGGACTGGGGGGCGCCAGGAGAGCTGCCGCAAACCGGACACTGTAAGCTGGCATTTGATGGTGGAGACATGGAGCAGCTGGTGGAGGAGAATTACAACCGGCGTCAGGAGGAAGAGTGGAGACGTTGGGAGCGGGAAGCAGAGCGACAAAGGGAGCAGCGAGAAACCCAAAAGCTTCGCCAACGTCAGCTGGAGAAGGACCGGGCAGATAAGGACCGGATGAGAAAGGATAAAGGAACCCTGTGGGAGCCGCGGCGTAAGGGTGCAGTACGGAGCTTTAAATTGAAAGGTGGTTGGGGCTTCATCCCGGAGCCTGGACTTTATTTAGAAGTTTTTGTGAACCGGCGGGATGTGGAGGCTCACCTCCCAGAAGGACACCCGGGGAGGGACCTGTTGCCAGGAGACTTGGTGACTTACACCCGACACTGGGGTTACAATGGATGGTACGCCCTAAATGTTACCAGGTGCGACCCCTACTCCCCAGAGTGTCAGGAACCTGTGAGACCCTCGGAGCCTTCAGCCTCCCACATCCAGGCCTCTGCAAAAGTGCCCACCCCACGCCGTAAATCTCCCAAGCCTCCCTCAGTGGTCTCCTCAGCAGCCCCAGCTATGGACATGATAAGTATAGCTGGCCCGTACCCGGCGCCTGTTAGGCCCCCTGGGGTTCGTTCAGTCCGGGACATAGGGTTCCAGACCCGGAGGGAGATGAAAGAGGTGGCCACACAGACCCAGATAGCGGGTCACGACTTGACTGTACAGGCCACACGACGTCATCAGGTCCTGGTGGTCCTTGGTGCCTCGGATGTTTGGCAAGCATCAGAAGAGTACCAGGTGGTACCTGGAACACCCCTGCCAAAGAATTATAAATAACCCGGACAGGGTCCCTGTATGTAAATAGTTAAATTGTTTATGTACCCGGACGGGTGAATGTTCATAAAAAAGTTTTTTAATTTAATAAAAAAAAAAAAACACAGTTTTCATTACTTTTATTACAGTCTCATCCTGCGACGCCATCGATCTCCTGTAAAAAAATGAAAAAAAAAAAAAGTATACCACCTGACCGACGCAGTCCATAGTAACGAGTGTCCCACGACGATCCAGCTCTGCTACATCAGAATGACAGGCAGAGCCTGTCATCCCGGCGCAGCACAGCTGATTACCTGCTTCCCCGGCGGTGACGTCATCGGACTGGTTTACGGCCGGGATTACCCTGCAGTCACTGCAGTTATCGCGAAAAACTGCATGTGACCGCCAGGGAGAAGATAATGGCGGCCATCAAGCAGTCCAGGACGTGACCGCCGGAGATCTTTTGCCAGGTAAGTGCCGCTGACTCCTGACAGACCCGACCGACGGACACTCACAGTGACAGTGACAAATCCGATTCCGGTATTCGATAAGACGAAAATATCGAAACGAATTATCGAAAGGCCGATAGAGCTAATATCGGCCGATGGCCGATATTTGCAGTATCGTATCGCTCAACACTAGGTATAAGTGATTAGATGACTATTCTTAGGGTTGATGCGATTACAGCAATTCCAGGTTTATATTTTTTTGTGTTTTGCTATTATCACCCACTAAAAACGCTATTTTTTTTTTTGAAAAACAGCTTTTGCGTTGCCATATTTTGAAAACTATAATTTTACTATATTTCTGCCGAAAGTAATATTAGTGTTTGTTTTTTGCGGGACCTGTTGACGTTTTGATTGGTACCATTTTCGGCCACATAAGATTTTTTGATTGCTTTCTATTATAATTTTTGGGAGGCAGAATGAGGAAAAACCAGCAATTCAGGAAGTTGTTTTTTTAATGCCGTTCACAGTGTTGTAAATCTGATAAGAAAGCTTCATTCTTCAGCTTTGTATGATTAGGACAATACCACATTTATATAATTTTTTAAATGTTTTGATGCTTACTATTCTTGGGCTCTTTCACAAATCCTGATATTTCTGGTAATGAAAATAACAGTACCTAGATATCAGTGTCTGTGTGTAATACTAGTGGCATACATGTGGCAACCGTGTGCTGCTTCAGTATCACAATTATCGGCACCTGGGAAGCTACGGCACTGTTCCCCTGCGCCGGGTGCTGAAGACAGCTCACATCATTCTACCTTACTCGCGCTGCGATCAGCATTAGGCTGGAGTCACACACAACCACAAAAAATCGGTCCGTTTTAGACGGTCGACAATCGGATCAAAATAAAAACAACACACATCCTTCTGGCATCCGATTTTCCTTCAAAGATGCGATTTAGTCGCATGTGTGTGTACCTTGTAACATCCGATTTTCATCCGACTTGTGAGATTTTCTCGCAGGCTTGCAAAACTGACATATAATGGATCCAAAAGAATAGTATTTAAATGCCAAAAGAAAGAATAGATATATACACAGAGCACATATATATATATATATATATATATGTCATTGTGACATATATATATACATATATTTATAATTCTTACACTTCTACATACTGTTATAGCCGCTAATTCAATTGCCGGCTTCAGTGAAATCACAGAAGCCGACATGAAATGATACATTGTTTCCACACATTTAACCATGTAATTTCATGTATTTTTATATATGTTTGAAACATACAATTACATGAGTATATGTGTGCTAAATTTCAGACATGTAGGGGTTAATTAAAGGTGTAAATTCGTTGAAAAAAAATGCGTGGGCTCCCGCTGTATTTTCTCCACCAGACAGACAAAGCAAAGCGAGTGGGGGCAGATAATAATAGCCTAGGGAGGGTACATTTTTTGTGCCCCCCCTGGCTACTAACATCTGCCCCCAGACACCCCAGAAAGGGCAAATCTATAATTAGATTCGCCCTTTCTGGCACTTTGCCCGTCTATTCCCATTGCCCTGTAGCGGTGGCGAATGGGTTAATCTCACCTTACTGTCACCTTAGTATTGAAAGGTGACCTTAAGGCAGGTTAATAATTGATAGCTGTCAATTAGACAACTATCAATTATTAATCCTATTGTATGATAGAAAAATCAAACACACACAGTTTAATAAAAAATAAGTTTAATGAAATAATCACACAGTTTTTGACCATATTTTATTTTCCTGCTAAAACCATTTCCTGTAATGAAAATAAAATAAAAAAGCAAAATTATACTTACCAATCCGATGTACAGTCAGGTCCCACGGTGTAATCCATCAGAAAGGGTTAACAGGTTACAGGTCGCAGAGAGCTAATAATGCTGTCTCAGACTGTATACCCCTGAATGAATAAGTTCCTCTCCACGAAAGTAGAGGAATAGATTCATGAATGGAGCTTAATTGATTTATTGCCAATTTAACTGTAGTGACCTGACCTAAAGGGAAAGTGGACACAATCAATTAAGCTTCATTCATGAAACACATCCTCTCCTGTCGCCAGGAGAGGAACTTATTCATTCAGGAGCTTTGAGCTGAGCATGCAGGATTACTTGCACTGCTTGGCTCAAAGCTAGTTAACCCTTTGTGAAGGATTACAGCGTGGGATGTGACAGATCGGCGGAATAGGTAAGAATAATGTTGTTTTATTTTTTTTTCTTTATTTTAGGAGTTCAATGGCTTCGCACGGATTAAGTGTAAAATAAAATATGGTCAAAAAAATGTGTTTTTATTTCATTAAAATTATTTATTCTTAGTGTGTGTGTTTTTTTATTTACTTCAATAGGATTAATAATTGATAGTTGTCTAATTGACAGCTATCAATTATTAACCTGCCTTAAGGTCACCTTTCAATACTAAGGTGACAGTAAGGTGAGATTAACCCATTCGCCACCGCTACAGGGCAATGGGAATAGACGGGCAAAGTGCCAGAAAGGGCGAATCTAATTATAGATTTGCCCTTTCTGGGGTGTCTGGGGGCAGATGTTAGTAGCCAGGGGGGGCACAAAAAAAATGTACCCTCCCTAGGCTATTATTATCTGCCCCCACTCGCTTTGCTTTGTCTGGCTGGTGGAGAAAATACAGCGGGAGCCCACGCATTTTTTTTCAACGAAATTACACCTTTAATTAACCCCTACATGTCTGAAATTTTGCACAAATACACTCATGTAATTGTATGTTTCAAACATATATAAAAATACATGAAATTACATGGTTAAATGTGTGGAAACAATGTATCATTTCATGTCGGCTTCTGTGATTTCACAAAACCCGGCAATTGAATTAGCGGCTATTACAGTATGTAGAAGTCTAGGAAATATAAATATATGTATATATATATGTCACAATGACATGTATATATATTATATATATGTGTTCTATGTGTATATATCTATTCTTTCTAGTCTTTATTAAAGCTGTCAGTGTGATTTTACAGTATAGCCGGGGATGAATTGCCGGCTTTTCTAAAGGACACCGATGCGATTTCATCGCAAGTCACACATGCGGTCCGTTTGTAATCCGATTTTTCATCGCTCCCATAGACTTGCATTGGCGATTGTCGACCGACAATCGGTGACAATCGCAGCATGCTGCGATTGTACACGGACGTTTAAAACGGACCACAAAAAATCGGATACTGGGAGCTGCTCCATAGATTAACATAGGTCCGACTGCAATGCAATATTTCATCGCATTGCAGTCGTCCGATTTTGTCGCCAGTGTGACTCCGGCCTTAGGAGAGAATGCTGAGAGTTGTATTAAACTGATAACATTAAGAGCATTTTTTAAAAATTATTTCTTTATTGGGCAGGTAGTGGCTGATGAATACTCACATCAGCCGCCCCCTGCCCAATAAAGAAATAATTTAAAAAAAATGAAGTGGGGCTCCCCTTTTTTTTGATAACCAGCCAGAGAAAACTAACAGGTGCGGTCTGCAACCCTTAGCTGTCATCTTTAGCAAGGTTGGTTATCAAGAATAGAGGTGCCCATGCCAATTTTTATTTAAATAAGTAATTTCAAAAACAGCTTGGGGTCCACCCACATTTTTTGACAACCAGTCAAGCTAAAGCAGACAACTGGGGCCTGGCATTCTCAGGCTGGTAATGGGCCATTGATATTGCCCCCACAGCATAAAAATAGCAGGGCGGAAATGATGCATCACTTGTGTCTCTTTGACCGGTTCTTCCCCCTGTGGTGGTGGCAAGTGGGGTTCATATCTGTGGGGTTGATGTCACCTTTGTATTATCTGGTGACATCAAGCCCATGGCTTAGTAATAGAGAGGCGTCTATAAGACACCTATCCATTACTAATCCTATAGTTATACTGTAAACACACAGCAAATTTTAAGTCCTGTATTTGTAATGAACACAAAACACACTTTTTTATTTAAAAATAATAAACAGTTAGGTATGAGCACACGATTAGCAATTGCTGCAAGTTTGACGCTGCATACTTATGCAGCGTCTAACCGACTCCGGCCAGATGTTACAGCATAGTGGATGGGAGACTGACATGTGGAGTGTCTTTCCAGACCGTTATATGTCTGGAACCCTGCGAACATGCTCTGCGTCCAAAGTGCTGTTACTTCAAAATCATGTGCACCAGGCCTTATACTCACCTAACACCCATTCCATTGAAGCACTCGAAGGGTAACAGGAGAAATTGGACCCCAAAAGTTGTTGTCCAATTTGTCCTGAGTACGCTGATACCCAATATGTGGGAGAAAACTACTGTATGGGTACACGTTGGGGCTCGGAAGGGAAGTAGTGACGTTTTGGATTGAAGACTTTGATGGAATGGTCTGGGGGCGTCATGTCGCATTTGGAGAGCCCCTGATGCGCCTAAACAGTGGAAATCCCCAACAAGTGACCCCATTTTGGAAAATAGACCCCACAAGGAACTTATCTAGATGTTTGGTGAGCGCTATGAAGCCCCAAGTGCTTTACAGAAGTTTATAATGTACAGCCGTAAAAACAAAAAAATAATTTTTTTTGGACAAAAATGATATTTTCGCCCCCAGTTTTTTATTTTCCCAAGGGTAACAGAAGAAATAGGACAAATTGCACAATAAGTCTTGGGGTCCAGAGTACGCTGATACCCCATATGTGGGGATAAACTACTGTTTGGACGCATGGCAGAGCTCAGAAGTGAAGGAGCACCGTTTGACTTTTTCAACGCAGAATTGGCTGGAATTGAGATCAGACGCCATGTCACATTTGGAGAGCCCCTGATGTGCCTAAACAGCGGAAACCCCCCAATTCTAACTCCAACCCTAACCCCAACACACCCCTAACCCTAGTCCCAACCCTAACCACAAACCTAACTCTAACACACCCTAATCCCAACCCTAACCCTAACTTTAGCGCCAACCCTAACCCTAACTTTAGCCGCAACCCTAACCCTAATGGGAAAATGGAAATAAATACATTTTTTTAATTTTATTATTTTTCCCTAACTAAGGGGGTGATAAAGGGGGGTTTGATTTACTATTTATAGCGGGTTTTTATGATTGGCAGCTGTCACGCTAAAAGACGCTTTTTATTGCAAAAATAGTTTTTTGCATCGCCACATTTTGAGAGCTATAATTTTTGCATATTTTGGCCCACAGAGTCATGTGAGGTCTTATTTTTTGCGGTACGAGTTGACGTTTGTACCATTTTTGAGCAGGTGACATTTTTTGATCGCTTTTTATTTCGATTTTTGGGAGGTTAGAATGAACAAAAATCAGCAATTCATGAATTTCTTTTGGGGGAGGCGTTTTTATTCCGCGTGTGGTAAAATTGATAAAGCAGTTTTATTCTTCGGGTCAGTACGATTATGGCGATACCTCATTTATATCATTTTTTTATGTTTTGGCGCTTTTATAGAATAAAAACAATTTTATATAAAAAATAATTATTTTTGCATCGCTTTATTCTGCGAGCTATAACTTTTTTATTTTTTCGCTGATGATGGTGTATGGCGGCTCGTTTTTTGCGGGACAAGATGACGTTTTCAGCGGTACCATGTTTATTTATATCGGTCTTTTTGATCGCGCGTTATTCCACTTTTTGTTCGGCGGTATGATGATAAAGCATTGATTTTTTGCTTCGTTTTTTTTTTTTTTTAAGGGGTTCACTAAAGGGGTTAACTAGTGGGACAGTTTTATAGGGGGGGTCGTTACGGACGCGGCGATACCAAATATGTGTACTTTTATTGTTTTGTTTTTTTTATTTACAGGAAGAAATGAATTTATTGGGGAATATTTTTTTTTTTTCTTATTTATTTTGGATTTTTTTTTATAACATGTTTATTTTTATTTTTTTAACTTTTTTACTTTGTCCCAGGGTGGGACATCACTGTATTTTATCAAATCGCTGGTGTGACAGTGTGCACAGCACACTGTCACACCAGCGATCGCTCAGGCAGTGCAGCAGGCTTCTCAGTACCTGCTCTCAGCAGGCACTGAGGAAGCCGCCTCCCTCCAGGACCCCGGCGCCATCTTGGATCCGATCCTGGGAGGGAGGAAGCCCTCAGAACAGCGCAATCACATCGCGCTGGTCTGAGGGTCTCAGGGGGGGCGCGCAGGGAGCCCCCACCCTGCGCGATCCTCCCCTGTGCCCCCAGTACACCGCGATCATGTTTGATCGCGGTGTGCTAGGGGTTAATGTATCGGGAGCGGTCCGTGACCGCTCCTGACACACAGTCACGGGTGTCAGCTGTGATAATCAGCTGACACCCGGCGGCGATTAGCTGCGCTCCCCTCAGGAGCGCAGCTGATTGCCTATGACGTACTATCCCGTCCATGGGCAGAATGGCACGGGTTTTATGGACGGGATAGTACGTCTAATGTCAGAGAGGGGTTAAAGTAATGATGGCTACTCGTTTTTCTTTACTTAGCTGCCTTTTTCTTGCCATAATACAAATTCTAAGTCTATTCAGTAGGACAATCAGCTGTGTATCCACCAGACTTCTGCACAACACAACTGATGGTCCCAACCCCATTTATAAGGCCAGAAATCCCACTTATTAAACCTGACAGGGCACACCTGTGAAGTGAAAACCATTTCTGGTGACTACCTCTTGAAGCTCATCAAGAGAATGCCAAGAGTGTGCAAAGCAGTCATCAAAGCAAAAGGTGGCTACTTTGAAGAACCTAGAATATAAGACATATTTTCAGTTGTTTCACACTTTTTTGTTAAGTATATAATTCCACATGTGTTAATTCATAGTTTTGATGCCTTCAGTGTGAATGTACAATTTTCATAGTCATGAAAATACAGAAAAATCTTTAAATGAGGTGTCCAAACTTTTGGTCTGCACTGTATATGATTAGATTTGATACTCTAATTTTATGGTGTATAAATATATGGAGGTGTAATGATCCGATCATCTATTCTACACGAACAAGTAAGCATAAGCCAGCTCTACTGCATTCTTTGTTAATTACTTAAGTTGTTTGCATAGGCAGAACACCACTTTTTTTCAACTTTAATAACAATCAGTGGTTTATATTTTAAGGAACGTAATTTTTTTGTAGTTTGGAGTTTAACAAATAGATTTATATCATATCATAAATAAAATTATGACAATACATATTCATTAAATGATTTTACTTTGAAATGAGCAATATATATTCAAGAGTGGGTTCAGATACTGGTAATGAAAAGTGGTTTTATAATGATCGCTGGATTTAACCACAATTTTTCATCCTTGTGTGGGATAAAATTTTCAACAGTGTCTAGTAGTAAAATATACCCTACCCATGGTAGTAGACATGCATAGGGCACGATTCATCACAGCTTTTACGTCAGATTTGTAGTAAAGTCGAAAAATACAGATGCAAATAGAGGCTGTGCTAAAACTTTGCATTTTTTGGCACTCACAATTTTCACCCATATCCAAAAGAGTGAGTTCCTGGCACTTCATTCTGCCCCCACATCAAGACTGGCATGAAGATCAGCAGTCTTGATGAATCAGGGCCATAGTCGGTAGATCCAAGAATGTGTGTTGTTGGAGATGGTGGTCAACTTTCCTATTTGTATAAGCATCTTAAGATGCAAAATTCAGAAGGCAAAGGAGTTTTGGTCTTAAGCCCCGGATCCGACCTGTAAGAGAAGAAAAATAACTTTTTATTATACTCACTTGCAGGGAGCTCCGGTCTGAGGGGTGTCGCTCTTTATGGTCCAGCGCCTCCCATCTTCCTGCGCCGGAGAGCAATGCCGAGCAGATTGTGTGGATGATGCAGGGATGCGTCATCCACATGAAGCAAGCAGGAGAACGGCATCGCAAAAAGATGGTAGGCACCGGAACAATAAGATCAACACCCCTTGGACAGGACCACTCCGCAGGTGAGTATAATAAAAGTTATTTTTCAGTTCTTCAAGATCTGGTTGGGGCAGATACACAGCATTATAGAATACTGTACATAGGCCCTGAAAGGTGGTGGCTGTAACTCGTATCGGCCAAACCTGGTGACAGGTTCGCTTTAAGACACCTATACAATATCAGAGGGATCAGCCAACAATCTAATGTTTACGGGGGCCTACAAACTTCCCCCTGGCATAGGTGTCTGGGGGATCGGGTAGGGAAAGGATCCAGCCTGTTGAATATCAGAGGCCGATCCTTTTGCTCGGCACCCAAATAAGATGCTGCCGGAGGAGTCTGGAAAACTTTCCCATAGACATCACAAGAATGTTCAACCAAGCCAGGCCAAGGGTTCCTGCATATAGGGAGTTTAATATATTATAACATTTTTGTTATAATATATTTGACTTCCCATATACAGGAACCCTTGGCCTGGCTTGGTTGAGCATTTTTGTGGTGTCTATAGGAGAGCCAATGCTATAATATATTACATACTTCCACATTCATTGGGAGAAATTATTCAAAACAAATGCAAATGAAAAGTGGAGAATTGCTTACAGAAAGTAATCTGAACAATTCTTTCATTTTAAAGACAATCAACTGAAAAATGAGAACTGTGATCTAATTGGTTAACTATGACCAACTGCTCCACATCTTCTTTGCACCAGCTTAAATAATTTTTCCCTAATTATTTTTACTATTCACGTGATTATTGAATAGAAGATCCAGCCTTTTGCATGTCAAAGTCAAAACTTCACGGAAATGTTTTACAATGGTCATTGGTTGTTCACTGTGACTAGGAAAGACAAGAACCAAGGCACACTCCTTACTCAATGAGCCATAGTTTTGATAACAGAATATTGATCAGCTACATGTAATTCAGCTGTTAAAAGGGAATTTGTCTTCAGAAAATAATCTATTGTTTAAATCAGGTTTCTATGTGATTTTTTTATTTTTGCCATTTTTTTCCCGTATCAAATTTTTTTTATTAAAAAGAAAAAAATTGAAATCTTGCTAAGCTCACACTGACACTTTCTTTACACTCAAACCTTTTCAGGAAATTCACAAGTATATTAATCACAATTAACAGACACTGACCCCATCTTTTGATGCGGCCTAACGCAGATTTTGTGTTTAACTCTTTATGTACCATTTTATTATGTTTATTACTAAACATCAGGCTTGGTATTATCTATCTACATCTATTATCTATCTATGGCTCATTTTTTGCAGGACAAGATGACGTTTTCAGCAATCCCATGTTTATTTATATCCGTCTTTTTCATTGTGCTATTCCACTTTTTGTACGGCTGTATGATGATAAAGCATTGTTTTTTTTTACGGTGTTCACTGAAGGGGTTAACTAGTGGGACAGTTTTATAGGTCGGGTCGTTACGGACGCAGTGATACTAAATATGTGTACTTTTATTTTTATTTACATAAAGAAAAGTATTGGGAAAAAAATATATATTTTTTTCTTTATTTTGGAATTTTTAAAAAAATATTTTTACACAGTTATAATATATATATATATATATATATATATAGTTTACCTTTTTACATTGTCACAGAGTGGGACATCACTATATAAAGTCAGATCGCTGATCTGACACCTTACACAGCACTGTGTAAGGTCAGTGATCTGATAGGCAGTGAAGGAGGCTTGCCGATGCCTGCTTTCAGCAGGCACTTACAAGCCACCTCCTTGCAGGACCCGGAAGGACCCCCGGCCATCTTGGATCCGGGGGTCTGCAGGCAGGGAGAACCTCAGAACAACGCGATCACATCGCGTTGTTCTGAGGGAAGCACGCAGGGAGCCCCCTTCCTCCGCAAAGCTCTATGCCATTGGAACGCTGCGATATAGTTTGATCGCAGTCTTCAGGGGGTTAAAGAGCCGGGTGCGGTCACTCCTGGCACTTAGTGCCAGGTGTCAGCTGTGAGAACAGCTGACACCTGGCCGCGCTCCCCTTGTGAGCGCGGCTGATCGCGATGACGTACTATCCCATCCAAGGTCATGCGGGCCCATGGGCACATGGACAGGATAGTACGTAAAGGGGTTAATAGCCAGTAAAGGCTAAATATACAGCTACGGGCTGATAGTCATAGCCTTGAAAGATCCATGGATATTAACCCCTTCCCAGGCTATAAATATTGGCCCCCCAATCACTGGCTTTCCCTCTCAGGCTCAGAAAATTGCACAGGAGCCCACGCCATTTTTTTTAAGTTAAACAGATATTGCGTTTAAGGTTGGGGTCACACTTGCGAGAAATTCGCATGAGTCTCGCAACTCAATACCCAACACTGCCGCCGGCACTCTGGACCGGAGTGTGCAGCTGCATGTACTTCAATGCAGCTGAAACTCCGGTGCGAGTGACGGCGGCAGTGCCGTGTATTGAGGTGCGCAATATAATGTCTGACATTGGTGTACTATTACGCCCTATGTCGGAAAGAGGTTAAGAAAGTTTGTGGCATGTTAAAAAAAAAAAAATCCCAATATTTATTAAAAATATACGTAACACAAAAAACAAATAAACAATAGGTCATTTACACACTCCCTTTAAGCCATGGTAATAGTGCTGGGAGTTTCTGCAAAGAGAAATTGAATACTACTTCATATGGACAAGCTTTTGTTACCTGGGCGTCAAAAAAATAAGCCTTCCAAACAGAGAGATGCCTGAATGTAAAAGGCCTCCGTTAACCGAGTTTATAGAAGTTTAAATTAGACTATCCCTTTAATTTTGTCTAGCCAGCTCCTAGCGTGAAATGCTAAAAAAAAAAAAAAAAAAAAAAAAAATATAGAATTTTTTATCTATTGTACGGAAGAAAAAAATTGTACATTTTTTTTCTACTGGAACAATGTCAAAGATGCATCTGTATTTAGATATTGCTGTCAAAAGGTTGCTATGAAGCCCCCTGAATCTTCCTCAAAATGTCCACCTTGTGGGTGGTCAGTCCAGTGATCACATGTGGTCAGTAGCTCAGTCCAATCTTCAAGATCATTTTACAAAGGCAGAAAAGTACTTAAGCCATTGTGTGGACCAGCCAATAAGTTGCAGTTTCTTTTCACCAGCGCTGGACACGTCCCTTTTGGACATTCGGAAAGGATATTAACAGAGCAGAGTGAGGATGGGGGTTATATTGGCGATTCCAATTGAAAAACTATTTTGCATGATCAGAGACGAATATTCACACATGGAAGAAAATTATAATATTTGATGAAAAGCAAATATATTTATTATGCACTTTCATATACATAGGAGTCTTTTGTAGAATATCATACAAGGAATAAAATAAAAAGAAATTTACAATGTTTAATTCAATGTACATAGGATATTTACATTCAAAAACAGAAAATTGTAAAATGAATGTTTTTTTTCCATAACAATGGAGCAAAATACATTTGCATAGCAGAGTAAATGATTTGTAAAGTAACATACAGACAAATGAAATACTGTTGAGTTTAGAAAGCAAAACCACCGATAATAAAGCACATTGGCCGATAGGAAACAATGGATTACAAGGAAAGGTTTCAGGTATTTGATTTATTTCTGCTGATACAACTTTCATGAATTTAAATAAAAATTCTAGTGGTTTTACCAATTTAAAATAAAGTGTAAAAAGGGGTGTAAAAAAAAAAAAAAAAAAAAAAAAAGGCGATGTAAAACAGTAGATTGGGGTCAGCTATGTTATGTGTTGATTTACAAGAAAGGACTTTTGACTATTCTATGTTGGTAACGGTGCTTTCACATTGTGTTTAGGGACACACTCGGTGACCCCCGTCGGGGCATGCGTCCGAACCCCAACAATATGGGATTCAGACGTTTGCGCAGTGCGCAGACGTGGCCATAGTCTGTAATGCAGCCGGTAGAGCGAATATGCAGGGAGCCGTGCATCATTTTTGGAAGTGTACGCCTGCAGGAGGTGGACACTCAGACGCAGTCTACTATGTCTGAGTGGCCGCTTCCTGTAGGTACACTCCCAAAAATAATGCAAGGCACAGTGCATGATTGCCCTACCGGAACCATTTCCGACTATGGCCTTTGCGTGGGGTTTGCACATATGCCCGGATAGGGCCACCAAGTGTGTCCTAAATCTCAATGTGAAAGCACCATTGCTTTGTATTGCAAATTATGTCTTACTGGGGAGAAAAACAAAACAAACTGGGAAGTAAAAAAAGAAAGACTAGAAAATTTATAATCTCAAGTTACCTGTTTGCTGATAAAATAAAAATGTTTACTTATTGGGCAGACAAAACGAAAATAAATATTCAGTAAAATGAAAGGTCAGCAAAAATTGGCAAACCGGTGAGCAGTACAGGAAAGCCGACTGTACTTCCTTTTTATGACTTAATTAGCCATTAGCATTCTTAAGGCTACTATTTAAGAACTTGTTTTTAATTATTAAGTATATGTCCCACAGGGACAAGAAAATTCCAAACTTTGATAACATGTTGCAATTCCTCAGCAGAGGCGTCACTATTATATTATTACCTTTGAGCGCTGCATGGAAAATAAATATGCTTCAATATTACTATGTAGAATCCTATAGTGGATTCAGCTCAAACATTTGTATCTGTCCGTGGTGACATCAACAAGCAAATATGGAGTCCTTCCTCTAACTGGACAAAGACAACATAACTGGTTACAAAGTTTCTTTAAATAAGCATCGAGAACATTAACACCAGAAAAATACATAACACTGAAATCGTCAGTGGTGGATAAATACGGATTGAAGGAAAGTTGAGCGTAATACATTCAACTCCACAGCAAAGTGGTGGGTGGGGGATGGGCATCGCTTGACTGACTGTGCAGGGCATGTCTGGGCAAGACGCAGGTTGCTAATTACATATTGGAGGTAAATACTGCAGAAAAAATAGGCTTTTTTTCATTTACAAGTCTTGCCTGCCTCGCACAGGTTATATTTTCAGACTCTGTCAGGAATGGACATCTTTCAGCTGAACGGGAGAAACAAGACGAGTGGAGGGTGGGGGGAGGGGAGTCATACAGTTCATGGCAGGACATGCATATTTATTATGTTTCACTTCCATCTGAAAAGTGGAAATTCTCTTAAATGGGAAAAAAGGGTTTTAAGAGCAGTTACAAAGTGCATTTCTGTGCACAGAACATCTAACATTTGTACAATTGCGTTGCCTACAGGTAGGCACAAGAAAGCCATTTTTCAGTAAATTACACTTCAGATGTTATGGGAGCCAAGAGCGATGGCTTAGCCGTTGTCGGAGCCTTCTTTTCTCTAGTGTACTATAGGATTGTGCTTTTTTAACCTGTAAAATAAAAATATATAATTAGAAAGCCAATCTAAACCTCACAAAGTAAAAGCTTGCTGACTAGCCATAATGGAACGGTGAAAAGCCCACCCCTTATAATAGTCCTTGCACTGTAAACTTTTGGCCATTAGTGAGCTGCATTTTAACATGATGCACGAAATCTACAAGGGGTTAACCAAGTCCACACTATCTTACAAATAGCTCCTAATTAGGGTGCAGGCAGTTAGACCTCCATATAAATCCGACTGATACGGGACGGCGGTGCGTGGACTGGCCACCGACAAGTCCATGCATTGTAGTCCAATCTATGCCCAAAATTATAAGGCATCCTGACTGCACCCTTACATAGAACAACAAAAGAAGTAAGACATAAAAAGATGATCCAGCAAGAGTTCCCCAAGGGCTTGGAGCCGTAAAAAACAACACGTGATACTTACTGGCATCTACCGTCAATTGGCTGCAGTGGTCGGGTGACGATCAGTGTCATCAGAAAAACATCTGATGATGCGCTGCTCAAGTCACCTGACCACTGCAGCCAATCGTAGGACTCAGCAGTCCTGCTGCTGGTGAACAGTGATGTCTTCTCTTCCTACATCAGCACATACCACATACATTAGATACAGGTAGGTGTTGCATGTGAGTATCACAGTTTGCCATTTTCTTTTTACAGCTCATAAGTCACTGGGAACTTTTATTTTAGGCTGGACAACCCCTTTCAGGATCATGTACACAAGCTGATTAATTGGCCCATGGAAATATGCAGCCGATTAGATGAGTAGCATTCTTGTCAACAGCACATCATCCCGTGTAAATAGGGAATGTGTCGCTGACAATATGCATGCTGTATAGGGACAGATTGGTCATATTAACAGTTTGTATTGGTCTATTGGATAACACCATCAAACAAGCACTGATTGGAGTAATTTTAACCATTACTGCTGTGCCAATGCTACCCTGCAGGTCTTTGTTTTTCTGGCTCTAATTATGACACATCAACATGACATTTGACCACTGCAGCTAATCACTGCCCACCCACAGTGGTGACTGCAGTGCTGTTGACGTATCATCACCACTACTTCCAGTGATTGGAAGTGCATTAGTCGTGCATTGACAAGCTAGATTATCCCTGGAGTTTGGCTACCAGACTGACAAGATATTACAAATGATTTAGCCTGGGATTGACAGTAACTGGTAAAGAAAGAATTACTCCTTTGGTTATGGCATCAAATTTTTAGCGCTTTGTAAAAAATAAAATGTTTTGTATTCGGTAACCCTTTAATTGTTGGGGAAAAAATTAGAACAACAATGTTAAAAATTTCAACTATGGAAATTCTTATAATTGTGTTTTCTACCCATTGATGTAAGCATTATAGGGGTATTTCCATCTCCAAGATCCTATCCAAGTAGTAGTTTTAATAATAATAGTATTAGCAAATACCCACAATAAGAATTTTAGTATAGTTTTCTGATTTGCTGTGTCCCTTTCCTTATGTGCAGGCATTGCAAGACCTTACGGAACCATGGTTACAACCACTGATATAGTGCCAGCTAGTTAGTGGTCGTAACTAGTGATGAGCGAACGTACTCTGATAACGTGTTATCCGAGAATGCTTGGGAGTTCTCTGAATATCTTCGCCGTGCTCGAATAATATGTTCGGGTCCCTACGGCTGCATGATTCGAGGATATTAGACAGCCGCAACACATGTGGAGCTTGCTTTAGATAATGTGTTGCGGATGTTTAACAGCCACGAATCATGCACCTGCAGAGACTAGTAGTAACCATGGATGCCTAAGGTTCTGCAATGCCTGCACATGAGGAAAGAGACAAAGCGAATCAGAAAAACTATACTACATTTCTAATTGGAGGTATTTGCTAATATTATTATTATTAGGCCTATTACATATAGGATATTGGAGATGGTAATACCCCTTTAATGCCCGGTTTTTAGTTATTTCCCAAGTGTAAACATGCACTTTTTGTAGTCTATTACAGATCTAGCAAATCCCCAAAGAGGTGACATTCTGAAAATAAAATACTGAGGTCAGTTTATTACAATATAGAAGTTCACACTGCAAACCAGAAACATTTCATTTTTTTAATGGCTTGATGAGTACTAAAAATAATAAGGCTCACTGGAGGAGGGCAGCAAGACGTAGGAAACGTTTTGAGCAGAACTTAATGTTATGATGTCTAATCCCTTACTTTTCTGGGGAAATATGTAACTCACCAGAATGATGTTTTCTAGCAATATTTCCGATCACTATATATCTGGTATACACACATTAGTTTTACTCACTTATATAGTGCCATTAATTCCATAGTGCTTTACAGACATCATCATCACTGTCCCCAATGGGGCTCACAATCTAGGTTCCCTATCAGTATATCAGTGTGGGAGGAAACCCATGCAAACTACAGGCAGAACAATCTCCTTGCAGATGTCGTCTTTGGCGGGACAGGAATCAGTGCATTTTACGTCTAGCGTGCAGTTACTTTTGCAGAACATAAAAACTGAACTGCCCACATGCGGCCACGTCACCATTTACAGACCCACTCTCAAAATAGAGGTAGATCAAAGATGTAGGGAATGCATCTATCAGACAGTTACGGAATCCCCTGTGGATTATGACACTATTAATTAAGACTGGCGTTGTACATGCCAGACTGAATAAAAGGGGCATTGCAGAGTAAGAGGAGAATCATTAAAGGGGTTTTCCCACGAGGAAAAGTTGATTTTAATCAATGGATCTTAGAATAATAATAATTTTCACAATTTGATGTGTTTTAAATAAAATGATCCTGTGCGGAGATAATCTTATAAATGTGCCCCTGCTGTGTACTGTGTAATGGCCGTGTCTGACCGTCCAGGAACATGGTCTAATCATACCACATCTCCTGGGCAGGGTGAACAAAACAGAGAGGATACAGACATTACAGCAGAGGATCGCAGTTGAGTCTTTCTTTGACGCAACCTATTGTTTAAAAACAGGCAGGGAGATGTTTTGCCTCACAAAAAGAATAAGCTGCGATCCCGTGCTCTAATTTCTGTATACTCTTTTGCTTCCTCCCCTGCCCAGGAGCTGTGTATGATCAGACCATGTTCCTGCACGGTCAGACACAGCCATTACACAGTACACAGCAGAGGCACATTTATAAGATTACAGTATCTCAGCACAGGAACATTTTATTTAAACATCCAATTGTGGAAATTATTATTATTCCAAGATGTATTAATTAAAATGAAGTTTTATTCATGGTAAAACCCCGTAAAAAGTGCACGCCGTTTAAAGGATCAGGCGCATCAAACAAATTGCATGCATCTCCGTTTGCTTCGTCAGGGACTGGAGTAAGATCTCTGACTTAAGGTACTGTATGTCACATCTAGTAATGAATTAGATGGCCAGGAACTGCCTTTCTCATATGCTAACTCAGCCCATTTTGTCAAAACTAGGCATGAAAACAAACAAAAAAAAGATGCGCAATTTCATGTTGCGCAATTTTTTTTTTCGCTTTTAAACATGTTTTACGGCAGAAAATTGGCATAAGACACTGATGTATTTGCCCCTTAGTGATCAAAAGGAAAACCTGAAAATAAAAAAGACTTTTGGATAGCAGTTATTCTGAAAGGACTGTTTTAGAGACTGAAACTAAACAGCAGACTGTTCTAGGGTGTATGCTAATGAGTTACCGTATTTATTGGATTTTAAGACGCACTTTTTTACCCCAAAATTTTTTGGGGAAAATGGGGGAATAATGCGGGAAGGCCAGGGCCCGGCAGTTAAATGGTTTCGTATGTGGTGGACTCCGGGAAAATGGCTGCCAGGAGTGGGGGGGGGCGCATCTCCCGAGATCTCCATCTGCACGTGCCACCCACGGAAGCCATTTTCCCAGAGTCCACCACATAGGAAACCATGGAACTGTGGGGGCTCCAGCCTTTCACAAAATGTCGGCAGAGCCCGTGCGGCATCGGACACCCCATCATCCCAGCAATGCTCTTGCCTCCTCCAGCAGCGACCCTGGGACCCCACTTCACCGCAGCCATCACCCCCGGTAAGCAATAAGACGCATGGATTATAAGCACCACCATTTTATTAAAAAAAAAGTTTTTTTTCCTATTTTTCTCCTCAAAATTTGGGGTGCATCTTATAATCCAGAGCATCTTATCCACAAAATACGGTAAAAAGTTGCTTAGCAGAGTATATGGTATAGGGTAAACCACATTTTGTCACTAATCATTTAGGGAAATTAGTGTCTATATGGTTCTGTACTACAGCATAGTTTATTTAGTGTTTTAAAGCACAAGTAATATTTTTAAGCTAAATATGGCTTCTTATCACTGGCATTAAAGCAGAGAACTCTATTGTTTAAAGGTTATATTCATAAAAAGGGAGTCTGTCAGTCTAAACTAACAGTGTAATTTGAACTGTCTTGTAGGGGCTATATCACCTTTAAAAAAAAATTGCACCTTTAGGCTATGTGCACACGTTGCGTTTAAGCGTTTTTGCCACTGTTTCCCGGCGCGAAAACGCCGCAAAAATGCTTACACAACGCAACCCATTATATTCTATGGCATTCTGCATGGCTATGCTAATGCTACGTATTTTTCCGCGGCGGAATCGCATAGCGGAAAAATACACAGCATGCTCATTCTTTTTGCGTAATCGCGGCGATTACGCCGCCATAGGATTGCATTGAAATGCCCACAATGCGTAAAGTGAGCGCTTCATGTGCGGTTGGTATCCAGGGTCTGGAGGAGAGGAGACTCTGCTCCAGGCCCTGGGTACCATATTCCTGTAAAAAATAGAATTAAAATAAAACACTATGTCATCAGAGGTCATTCGCGCAATGCATCCCTGGAAACGGAACTTGCTGGCAGCGTCGCTGAGGAGCGGGAAAACTCCGAGGGCTGACAGAGGGCGAGTATATCAATATTTTTTTGATTATTTCTAACATTCTATCTTTTACTACTGATGCTGCATAGGCGGCACCAATAGTAAAAAGTTGGTCACACTTGTCAAACTCTATGGAGATGCGGGAATGCATCGGAAATTTCCGCTGCATTTCCGAACATGTGCACATAGCCTTAGTGTTCTAATCATTGCCTACATTATGCAGAAATCAAACAACAAATATGCTAATTGTGGTGCACAGTGCACCCTTGGTGTGGCTAATAGGCTCAGTGCACCGACTATTGTTGCCACCCTTAGCTCTCACTGGTGCCATTTTTCTAATACGACCCCTGAGGAAGGAGTTACCCTCCAAAACGTGCGTCGGGGTGGGCCGGTATACCACCTACAAGCCACCTATTATCCTGCTTTTGCACTTTGCATAGGTATTTATCCTTATATGTATAAATGCTGTGATTTGTTTATGTGATTCTTTGATGCATAGTTGCAACTAGATTTATTATTTCTGGTAGTATCAAAATCCAACTTGGGGATACTATGTAGTATCATTTTATTATAATATTAGCATTACCATTGGGTGGGCTCTACCGGCTCTTGGAAGGATGCGGTTTGGATTTGTACATTTTTTACCTTTCCATGCCTTTTCCTGATTTCTTGATTAATAAAGATTTTTTGATATTTCGCTTCTCCTTGGTCCATATGACTGTTTTTTGTATATATTTACTGTTCTGCAGTTTGTCCAGATTTTTGGTCCTTATTAATACTGGGGTAACAATTTATGATTTGTTATGAATTATCATCCTGGTATGATACTATGGGTGATTATTTATTATACTGATTTTTATGTCTTCATCCTGGTATAATATGTTTGACATCATTTTTCGTTAATACGTATATTGGTATACGGATTCATATCCCACCAAGGACATCTGCAAGGAGTTTGTATGCTCTCCCCGTGTTTGCGTGGGTTTCCGCCGGATTCTCTGGTTTTCTCCCACACTCCAAAGACATACTGATAGGGAGTATAGATTGTGAGCCACCATGGGGACAGTGCCAATAATGTCTGTAAAGCGCTGTGGAACAAAAGGCGCTGTATAAATGAGTAAAATAAATAAATATAGCAAAAAAGTATTCTTTATCTACTGTACTCTGTCAGGATTTGAAGATGTTAGCTACCATCAATCACACCATGTCTTAGTAGTAGCAGTACGGGCTGTGTAAAGCATGAGACCAAGGTCACAACATAGGTCACGTGAGAGCAGAGTCCTGTCAGGCAGCGTGAATACTCATTCCTCTGTTCAGTCAACCTGACAGGACGCTGAGTGGAGCCAGACTAAGGCTAAGTTCACACGTTGCGGAATTGCCGCGGAAATTTCCGCGGCAATCCCGCACTTCTCCCGCAGGAAATACGCACGTTTTTTTATGCTGATTCCCGCCAGAATAATAGCGTTTTGCAAGCGTAATTAGCTTGCAGAATGCTAGCGTTTTCCTAGCGATCTGTAGCATCGCTTGGAAAACTGATTGACAGGTTGGTCACACGAGTCACACATAGTGTTTGACACGTGTGACCAACTTTTTACTATTGATGCCGCCTATGCCGCATCAATAGTAAAAAGATCTAATGTAAAAATAATAAAAAAAATAATAAATAATGATATTCTCACCTTCCGGCGGCCCCCGCAGCCTTCCCGCCTTCAGCGACGCTCCCGGCAACTCCGGTCCCAAGGATGCTTTGCGACAAATCACACCGATGACGTAGCATCTCGCGAGACCGCTATGCCATCTGGGTGATTCTCGCAAAGGACTCTTGGGACCGGAAGTTGCCGGGAGCGTCGCTGAAGGCGGGAAGGCTGCGGGGGCCGCGGGAAGGCTGCGGGGGCCGCCGGAAGGTGAGAATATCATTATTTTTTATTTTAATTATTGTTTTACCAGGGATATGGTACCCAGGGCCTGGAGGAGAGTCTCCTCTCCTCCAGACCCTGGGTACCACCGCACATGAACCGCTTACATTCCGCAAAATTAATGAACATGTTGCTATTTTTTCCGCAAAGCGTTTTTTTCGCGGAAAAAAACGCAACATGTGGCCAAAACATGCGGAATCAATTAACATGTATAGGATGCTTAATGCTTGCGTTTTTATCGCGTTTTTACCGCGGAAAACCGCGGAAAAAACCGCGAAAAAAACGCAATTATTCCTGATCGTGTGCACTTAGCCTAAAAGGAGACGATAACTTGCTTATTTAGCTCTGAGAATGAATATCCATCTCAGTTAGACTGGCCCTTTTAGGGCGTCTGTCTCTTGCTTCACGTAGGCCGTCCTTCTGCATGTCAAGGTAGTTGCCATGTTTGCAATCCTGACAGAGTGCAGTAGATTAGCAAAAATGTATGCTTTAATAAAGGTGTTTAAAAAAATGTTTTATATTTAAAAGTGTATTTATTACATTTCTTGGAGAACCTCTTAATGACTAGCACTCTACATGCATGCTGGTCCACGGCGCATGTTCATGAGCCAACCACACACAATTCACAGCAAATAATGGTTGTTTTTCAGCTATCATCTGCCCATAAGAGACGCAGGTGGAACTGAGCTCCGCCCACAGCTATCAACCCATTAAATGCTGCTGTCACTCTCCGTGGGAGGGGGTTACGCTATTCCTAGTGACTGCTGGGTACCTCTAGTGGCAGTTCATACAAAAATGATATCTACTAAAGTAATACTGTATTATCGAGTACATTAAAGGGAACCTGTCACCTGTTTTGGCCGCTATAAGATGCTGCCAGTGCCTTTCAGGGCTTATCTTCAGCATTAAGCCCTCGGTCCGACCTGCAAGATAAGAAAAATAAGTTTTATTATACTCACCAGGAGGGGGTCGCAGGTCCGGGTTCGGCGCCTCCCATCTTCTTGCAACGACGCCCTCCTGCTTGCTTCCTCGCTCCCGACATTGCGCTTCTGCGCAGGCTTACTTCTCTGCTCTGTTGAGGGCAGAGCGATGTACTGCAGTGCGCAGGCACCGGGAAATGTCAGAGAGGCCCAGCGCCTGCGCACTGCAGTAATTTGCTCTGCCCTCAATAGGGCAGATAAATATGCCTGCTCAGTAAGTACGCTGAGAGCGAGGAAGCAAACAGGAGCGTGGCATCGCGAGAAAATGGGAGGCGCCGAACCCGGACCTGCAACACCCATCGGACCGGACCGCCCCCTGGGTGAGTATAATAAAACTTATTTTTCTTTTCTTGCAGGTCGGATTGGGGGCTTATCTACAGCATTATAGAATGCTGTAGATAAGCCTTGAAAGGCAGTGGCCGCATCTTATAGCGGCCAAAACAGGTGACAGGTTCCCTTTAAAGTTCGATCTAACAAAATCTCGTCTCTCATGTGGTCCCCGGGAGCTATATACTAGGTTTTTCCTCTGAAACATTGCATTTTTCAGAGTTACACATATATGGCTGAAATAATGCAGCTTGTGTCTGATACATTGCTGCTTTGGATTGGGTAACATGTACCAGCTATGAGGTTCCCGTTCAAAGAATAAACTGCAGTAAATAAGGTTACATTTATTGGGGGCAATAATGATGTGGCAGAGTATTCACAATTGATTTGCTTGATTGCACTATGCTGCACATTAGCCCCCAATAAACCATTAGGTAAAATCTGGTGACATCTGCTATGGGCTGCACTTCCAATTTTTGTTTGCAATAGTTTTTATCAGGACTTGTGAAGCTTGCATTTTCGCAAGCAATGGGCACAAAACAATTTTGCACTAAGAACTTACCATTTATAGTGGCGTTTCCTTTTTGTAATTAAAGCTAGGGTCTGTTCCATCAATCTGAAGCTTCAGTGACTGTTTAAGGCCTAACTCTGTTTCTGTTGAAGGGTAGCCATCCAAAACTTCCATATGTCCTCGACCTTGTACTGAACGTGGCACAGAAACTCTACCAAGGAAAACCTGGTTTCCTTGAAGGTGATAATTGGGATTGGTCATGATTCCGTTTCTTTTCTTCTGTTCTGCACTCTGCTGTTGAATAAGGAACTGCTGTTGAGAACGACCGACCTCCTGCTGCACTGAGGTAATCTGAAGTTTTGATGTGTCTTCAGGGATTTGTTTTAGAGGTACATTTATACTAGTTACCGAAATTGGACAGTGCACTCGTTTGTCAAACTGAGTCATTTCATATTCTAATACCTTAGACTGAGAGCAGCTGCTTTGCTTGCACTTCTTTGACACAGAATTAGATTTATTTGAGGTTTCTGCCTTGCCTCCTTTACTTGTTTTTGTTGACTTTAAACTAGGCTTGACTTGGCTCCATTCAAATTCACTTGTGGGAGAATTATTCTGCCCAACAGAGTGGGTTGTTGAAGAAGGAGATACTATTGAGTGCCTACTTCTACTTCGTGGAAGTGAATGTTGTTGAATCTGCTCTGTAAAAGAAAGGCAATGGAAACTATCAATAGGCACAGTTTGAGCAGTAGCTGTAGAAGAAGTTGTTCGAAGAGAAGAGTTTTTAGAACTTTTTAATGAATTATTAGATAGTGATGACTTGTGTCTGTCCACAGTAGAATCCGGAGATTCTGAAGGAGAACTAAAAGCATGAGATGGGCCATTGCATAAGCCACGCATGTTAGGATGTAAATCCCCTCCTCCAGTGCTGGATGAGCTATTGGATTTTATTGTTAAAGACTGCATTTTTGTAGATAAAGGGTTTAAGGCTTTTTGCTCCATTGTGTGCACAGGAGACGGGTTGCATCCATTCAGAGTTGAGGCTCCATATTTTTCAAGCAATTTAATTATTTGTGAATGTCCATTTTTAGCTGCAACGCGCATGGCAGTTCTTCCAAACTGATCTGCGTGGTTGGGGTCAGCACCATGTTCTAACAAAACTTGAACAGCATCAGTATGCCCTTCCTGGGCTGCGATGCAAAGTGCAGTGGCTCCTTGGTTACATGCATGGTCAACAAGGGCACCATGCTCAATTAAGAGCTGAACAACTTTCACATGACCTTGCCAAGCAGCAGACTGTAAGGCAGAGCGTTTTTCATTGTCTGAAGCATTGACATCAGCTCTGTAGGTGATAAGGGACTGGACCATCTCCAAATGTCCCTGCCAGCAGGAAACATGTAAAGCTGTCCTTCCTTCAGCATCACTAGCTTCTACATTTGCACTATTCTCTAAAAAATATTCAGCCATCGTCAACTGATTTTCCAGTGATAATATATAAAGTGTTGGTCTTCCATCTGCATCTTTGGCATTTATGTCTGCACCATGACTTAGAAGTAACTCAGCTATGTCTCTATGTCCTTCAAGTGATGCAACACGCAAAGCATTTTGGCCATCATATCCCTTTTGATCAACTGGAGATTTATTTTCTAAAAGAATTTGCACACAGTCATAATGACCTTCCTGCGCAGCCAGTACTAAGGGGACTCGACCATCATTGTCAATTTCGTTTGTTCGAGCACCTTGTTCGATCAATGCTTCACATATCAACCTGTGACCTTCAAATGCAGCCATGTGTAGTGGAGTCCATCCACCACCATCCCTATGGTTTTCATCTAGGCCTCGATCCAAGAGTGTCCTCACAACTTCAACATTTCCTTGAGCAGAAGATATGCTAAGAACAGTTCTACCTTCACTATCAATGCTATCGATGGCAGCACCCCAAAAAAGTAAAGTGTTTACTACAGAAGCATGTCCCATTGAGGCTGCTGCAAGAAGAGGGGTACGGCTTATTTTGTCAGTATGATCAACATCTGCACCACCTTCTAAGAGTAAGTCAACAACATCTACATGTCCCTCATAAGCAGCCACAAGTAATGGAGTCATTAGGTCTTTATCACAATGATCCACTTCTGCTCCCCGTTCAATTAAGAGACTCACTACTGATGCATGACCCTTGCTTGCAGGAACACATAGTGCAGCTACTGATAAAGCAGTTCGGCCATCCACATCTTCGTGGTCAACTTCTGCACCATGATTTAAAAGATGCTCCACAATTTCTCTATGACCCATGTAAGCTGCTGCAATCAAAGCAGTTCTTCCTTCATTGTCAGCTTTATTAACCTCCGCTCCATGCTGTAGCAAATTCAGTACAATATCTTCATGTCCCCCCCAAGATGCTGCCCTTAAAGCTGTTCGACTATCTGCATCTGCACAATCCACTTTTGCTCCAGCATATAATAGCGCAGAAACAACTTCAGTGTGCCCGCCCCAAGCGGCAGATCTTAGTGCCGTCCATCCATCATGATCACAATGGTTTATATTTGCACCGCATCCAATTAAACAATTTACAACCTTTACATGACCTTGACGAGCAGCTAAAGTAAGTGCAGTTTGTCCATTGGCATCTTCTATTTCAAGATCAGATCCTCTTGAAACAAGTAAGTTGACAACATCAAGATTACCGCTATACGCTGCATTGGCCAACAAGGTTCTTCCATTGGAATCACACTGGTTAACAGAAGCTCCGTTATCTAGTAGAGTTCGGATGGAATCTTCTCTTTCCAAGGCCTGTCGTACAATGCAACAAGTTCTATCGTCTTCACTATCAACATGTGCACCTGCCTTGACCAACAATTGTAGCACCTCTTGTTCCTTTGGTATTACAGTACACAAAGAGTCTTTAACACAAGTCCCATTCCAGATCATCCATAATGCCAATTCAGAGTTTGTTAACTGCAAGTTTGAATGTATGAGATGTAATCCGAACTCTTGAACTTCTACTGGTGCTAGTTCTTTTGCTCGGCATGTGTAACTCATTGCAAGCATTCGATGTCCCTCAGCTGCATTACATAAGTATTTTTGAGTGCAGTGCTTTACATCAAGCAACCATTCAGCAAAACTGTAATGGAATAGAATTTTAGTGTTTCCTAGCCCATCTACAAGTACTTTAGACAATACATCTAATTTACGTTGAAAATCTTCCATGGTCAATGACATGTTTTTGGTCCATACTGCGTGAAAAAGTTCAGTGGTTGTTAAAGGCCTACAAGCAGCCAGAATCACATTTAAGATTGGTTGGACCTTTGCAAACTGTTTTCTTACAAATAGGCGTTGACAGAGCCAGAGGTATAAGCCATTTAAAGTTCCAGGGATGTCACGAATTTCACGAAGCATAATAAAATTCTCTACAACGCCATCTAATACACGTTCCAGGTAAAGAAAGCACCCGCTGCTTTTTATGTGTAGTTGATTTAACATTTCTGCAGTTTCCTTAGTTAAATGTTGTCTTAAAGCTTCTTCTTGGTCTAAACGATGCAGTATATATTGCTGTACATCTTTAACTATGTAGGCTTTTCGGAGATCATCCAGACTTATCTTCCGAAAACCTGCAATTAAAAAAAAAAAAAAATCATAGTCTCAATCTTAGGAAGACAGTACACACAATACAATTATCCAAAGCAGTGCAATACTATGTATACTTGGCAAAGGATGTGTGAACATAGTCAATGGGTGTCTTATTCTTACTGGAGGTCAAGCTAAAAAAAAAAATAGCTATTTGAATGCCTTTGTCTTACTAAGGAAAAGTTGTTCCCATTTCAACAACATTCCAGCATGATTTTAGACAATAAAGAAGCCCCCTCCGAACTTCCTATGTTTATTTTTTTTACATAAAATTCCTTTACTTGTAGATTTTCCTCATTGTAGTAAAAAAAAACACAGCATTAAAAGGAATATACAAGTGTTTAACGACAGTGACAATAACGTTATACTATTGTTATGTTAATACTAACAAAGCTGAATAAAAGAAAATAAACTAACAGCAGAATACTCAGCACTTTATATTCACATTGTGATAGATCCCTAATTGCAGCAGGCTGGGAAAAGACTTCTGCTAAGGCAACACGCTTTAAAGTCAGACTTAAAGCAGACCACAAGCATATTATAGGTGCAAATCTGGACTTGACCACAAGTCATAAAGATCTTGTGTGAGACAGCCCAATGATCCGTTCACAGTGTCAATCTGGCTTCTATTTTTAAAGGGGACATTAAGGACTAATAATTATTGACCTATCCCTAGGTTTAGACATCAATGTGAGATCAGTGGGAGTTCTATCCAGTCCCATACATTGCTTAGTGTCCGGGTAACAGGAGAAATTGGACCCCAAAAGTTGTTGTGCAATTTTTCCTGAGTACACTGATACCCCATACGTGGGGTGGAACCACTGTTTGGGCGCATAGGAGAGCTTGGAAGGGAAGGAGCGCCATTTTGTAATGTAGACTTTGATGGAATGTTCTGCGGGCGTCATGTTGTGTTTGCAGAGCCCTTGATTATTATTATTATAGATTTTTATAGCGCCATTTATTCCATGGCGCTTTACATGTGAAGAGGGGCAAGTATAGACAAGTACAGTAAACATGAGCAATACAAGGCACACACAAGTACAGAAGGAGAGAGGACCCTGCCCGCAAGGGCTCACAGTCTACAGGGATGGGTGAGGATACACTAGGAGAGGGAAGAGCTGATCGTGCGGAGGTTCAGTAGACTGATGATCACTGCAGGTTGTAGGCTTGTTGGAAGAGGTGGGTCTTCAGGTTCTTTTTGAAGGTTTCCATGGTAGGCGCGAGTCTGATGTGTTGGGGTAGAGAGTTCCAGAGTATGGGAGAGGCACGGGAGAAGCTTTGTATGCGGTTGTGGGAAGAAGAGATAAGAGGGGAGTAGAGGAGGAGATCTTGAGAGGATCGAAGGTTGCGTGTGGGTATGTACCGGGAGACCATGTCACAGATGTATGGAGGAGACAGATTGTGGATGGCTTTGTAGGTCATGGTTAGGGTTTTGAACTGGAGCCTCTGAACGATAGGAAGCCAATGAAGGGCTTGGCAGAGAGGAGAGGCTGGGGAATAGCGGGGAGACAAGTGTATTAGTCGTGCAGCAGAGTGCAGGATGGATTGGAGTGGTGCCAGAGGGAAGGCCAGAGAGTAGGAGGTTGCAGTAGTCGAGGCGGGAGATGATGAGGGCATGCACTAGTGTTTTTGTACTTTCACGGTCAAGGAATGCACGGATCCGGGAAATATTTTTGAGTTTGAGACGGCAGGAGGAGGCTAGGGTTTGGACATGTGGCTTGAAAGAGAGGGCAGAGTCGAGGATCACTCCGAGGCACCGAGCGTGCGGGACTGGGGAAAGTGAGCAGCCATTGATGTTAATGGACAGGTCTGGTGGGGGGGTAGAGTGAGATGGGGGAAAGATGATAAATTCTGTTTTGTCCATGTTCAGTTTTAGAAAGCGAGCAGAGAAGAAAGCAGAAATAGCAGACAGACATTGTGGGATTTTGGTCAGTAAGGAGGTGAGGTCAGGTCCAGATAGGTAGATCTGCGTGTCGTCGGCGTAGAGATGATACTGAAGACCATGGGATTCTATGAGCTGTCCCAGGCCGAGGGTGTAGATGGAGAAGAGTAGGGGTCCAAGAACTGAGCCTTGGGGAACACCGACAGACAGGGGGCGAGGTAGGAGGTGGTGTGGGAGAGGGAGACACTGAAAGTTCGGTTTGTTAGATATGATGAGATCCAGGATAGGGCCAAGCCTGTGATGCCAAGAGATGAGAGAATCTGTAACAGGAGGGAATGATGTGCCTAAACAGTACAAACCCCCTGCAAGTGACACCATTTTGGAAACTAGAGCCCCCAAGGAGCTTATCTAGATGTGTGGTGAGCACTTTGAACCCCCAAGTGCTTCACAGAAATTTATAAATGCAGAGCCATGAAAATAAAAAATCATTTTTTTCCTCAAAAATGATTTTTTAGACAGCTATTTTTTATTTTCCCAAGGGTAACAGGAGAAATTAGAACCCCAAAATTGGTGTGCAATTTGTCCTGAGTACGCGGATAGCCCATATGTTGGGGTAAACCACTGTTTGGGGGCACGGCAGGGCTCGGAAGGGAGGAAGCACCATTTGACTTTTTTTAACGCCACGTCGTGTTTGGAGACCCCCTGATGTTCCTAAATAGTGGAAACCCCTCAATTCTAGCTTCAACCCTATCCCCAACATACCGCTAACCCTAATCCCAACCCTAACCCTAACCTAAATCCCAACCCTAATTGTAACCCTAACCCTAAGGCTAGGTTCATTTTGCGTTTTACCAGCCCGTTCAACACATAGCGTTGGCGGGCTGGTAACGGTTTAGCATAACGCGATTGCGTTATGCTATACCCACTAGCACAGAGGAATCAGCAGATGATTCATCTGCGCTAGCGGTGACGGAGCCCAGACGCTGCAGGCTACGTCCGAGGCTCCTTCACTGATTGACAGCACGTCGCGAACGCATGCTGCTTTGCGGCAGGCGTCGCGATGCGCCCTCAAATGGGGGTGAATGGCAGCGTTAACAGACTGCATTACACCGCGTTATACTGCGGTGTAACGCAGTCCGTCTAACGGACTGCCATAACGCAGTATGAACCCAGCCTAACCCTAATGCTAACCCTAACCCTAATGCTAACCCTAACGGAAAAATTAAAATAAATACAATTTCTATATTTTATTATATGTCCCTAACTAAGAGGGTGATAAAGGGGGGGTTTATGCACTGTTTTGTTTATTTTGATCACTGTGATAGTGATTCGGCGGGTGCACAGCGCATGCGCCCGTCATTTTTTTCTCCAGCATGAAGAGGACGGGAGCCTGGGACCTGCCGGAGGACGGGGGACACCGGGAGGTACAGGGGGGGGATCGGGGGTCCTGGGGACCCTAATTCTCACCCCTCTGATGTGCGATCACATCAGAGGGGAGAGAAATCATTTTTTTTGTTGTGGTCGCCGTTATACTGTTATAACGGCGATCGCAACACCGGGGTCGGTAAATACCGACCCGGATCATGTTCTCTGGGGTCTCGGCTACCCCTGGCAGCCGAGACCCTGGAGAAAATCGCCCCAGCCCCCCGGCACATCGCGGCGGGCGCACTGCGCATGCACATCGCGGCGGGCGCACTGCGCATGCGCCCGCCATTTTCTCGCCATTGATGCATGGCGGTGGCACTGGGGGACTCAGGAGGGCCCTAGGACCACCAGAGGCCTCAAAGGGGGGATCGGGGACCCTATTTCTCTCTCCTCTGATGTCCGATCACATCAGAGGAGAGAGAAATTAAATGGCACATTAGATTTTTTTTGTTGTTGCGATCGCCGTTATAGGGTTAATAACGGCGATCGCAACACTGGGGTCGGTAAAAACCGATCCGAATCATGTTCTCTGGGGTCTTGGCTACCCCTGCAGCCGAGACCCCAGAGAAAATCCGACTGTGGGGTGCGCTATACATTTTTTCCACAGCGCTGTGGTTAAGTACCCTTAACTACCGCCGTTAAAAGGCGTATCGGCGGTCGTTAAGGAGTTAAGTGTACTGAGGGTTTTTTCTCCTTTTCAAGGAGGAGTCGAAGGAGCTACTTTTAACCTTTTTTTCCCAGAAAATTGCCCAACCCCCCGCCCCCCCCGGCACATCACGGCGGGCGAACTGAGCATGCACCCGCCATTTTTTCGCCATTGCAGCATGGCTGCGCCATCGGGGGACACCGGAGGGCCCTGGGGCCACAAGGGGGGATCGGCGGCCACAAGGGGGATCGGGGACCCTTTTTCTCTCTCCTCTGATGTCCGATCACATCAGAGGAAAGGGAAATTAAATGGCCCCCCTTTTTTTTATTGCGACCGCCGTTATAGGGTTAATAACGGCGATTGCAACATCAGGGTCGGTAAAAACCGACCCGATTCATGTTCTCTGGGGTCTCCGCTACCCCTGGCAGCCGAGACCCCGGAGAAAATTTGACTGCGGGGGGCGCTATTCACTTTTTTTTAATTAACGGCGCTGTGGTTTAAGTACCCTTAATGACCACCGTTAAAAGGCGTATCGGCGGTCGTAAAGGGGTTAATGATTGTCTGTTTCTCTTCCATAGAGAGCTCCTTTGACCACATATTTTGAGTTCATGGCAACAGCTTTCAAATGCAAATGCTACACCTGGAATCAACTCCAGACCTTTTACCTGCTTAATTGATGATGGATTATTGAGAACCCATGCAGCCTATTTAAGAGCTTTTGTGATTAACTGTACAATTACTTTAGGGCCCTTTAAAAAAAGGCAGCTACATATTAAAGAGCTGTAAACCCTTCCTAAATACTTACTCCAATTAGGATGTAAATACCCTCAAATTAAAGCTTAGACTCTGCACTTTAAGTCCATATTGATCATATAATGCCACGTGCACACGTTGAGAATTTGGTGAGTTTTTTTTACCTCAGTGAATGTAATCCAAAACCAGGTGTGGGTAAAAAAAAATATGCAGAAGTGGTGCACATGTTGCCATTACAGTTGTCCTCTGACTGCCCCTGATTTTGGCTTAAAAATTCTGGAGGTAAAAAAAAAATAAAAAATCAAATACTCAATGTGTGCACGTGGTCTAACTATCTGTCCTCCCGCTATTCCTTGGCCTCTCCCCTATGTTAATACCTGCACTGGCTCCCCATTACCCAAAGACTCCAGTTCAAAACCCTAACCATGATATACAAAGCCATCCACATCCTGTGTCCTCCATACATCAGTGACCTCGTCTCCTGGTATTTACCTGCACGCAACCTCCGATCCTCACAAGATCTTCTATACTCCCCTCTTATTTCCTCTTCCCAAAATCACATACAAGATCTCTCCAGCGCATCCCCCCTACTCTGGAACTCTCTACCCCAACATATCACTCTCATCTACCATGGAAACCTTCAAAAAGATCCTGAAGACCCACCTCTACCGACAAGCCTACAACCTGCAGTAACCACCGATCGACCAAACCACTGCACGACCAGCTCTACTCTCGTCACTGTATCCTCACCCATCCCTTGTAGATTGTGAGCCCTCGCGGGCAGGATCGTCGCTCCTCCTGTACCAGTAGTGACTTGTATCGTTTAAGATTACTGCACTTGTTTTTATCATGTACAACCCCTTTTCACATGTAAAGCGCCATGAAATAAATGGATCTATAATAATAAATAATAATAATATGTTTTGATAAACAGCTAAAATGTCTAACAAATATTTCTGGACTATAAAATCACATCTTTCACAATGATGGACACATCTCTCCTCATTCACGCTGCTGCTCTGTGACCTCGGCTCACGTCACCCTACAAGCCCACAATACAAGAGTGATAGTAAGACACGTGGCAGATTTACTGCAGCTTTTAATACAAGTATTATCCACATGGATAGCTACGAAAATCAGTGTTATGCTCTGTTCTGAATGTCTTAAGAAAACCTTGAAGTCTGTGAATTTTTTCAGTATCCTTCCGATAGATGAAGAATCAAATGTATAAAACAGATTTATAGCGGTTGCAGAAGAGCAGAAGTGATGACCACATGGTTAAACAGGGATCCCAGCATTCAGACCTATAACAGCCTACAGAAAGAACTGAAAGTTAAAACGCATGATCTAGAAATCGGCACTATTTATCACTTACTATGAACTTTGGTAAAGACGATCAATATGTGCCGGGCGATTACACCTTTAAGAGTTATCTAATGCCAAGTTAACAGCTGTTTCTCATTACCAGAGGCCTTTGTCTAAGCTTTCTTGGAACAAGCGGGACATTAATCATTAGAAGTATTCCGCTTCGACTAACCCTTTCCTCTTCATTTCTTGGAATCCTAAACAGCAGCTCATCCTGCGCCCAACATGAAAACCTGATAGGCAAACAATTAGTGCTCCTTTCTAAGCACAAGTCTATTTTTGAAAAATATCCATTACTGTCAGTAGGAATGCTCAGTAGACAAGAAGGCCAATAAATGACGTGACGTACATCGCTGGAAGAAGGGTCTCGCTTCCTATATTTTAAGCTGCCCATAGATTGGAAAGCATAAACCTGGTGACTAAACAGCCCTTTAAGGATGCTTTGACATAGATTTTTCTACTGCATATCTGAAGCAAATATGAAGAAAATTTTGAGTATTTTTCATTAGGATTTTGTTACAGATTTCCCTGAATGCACTACAAAGGGGAAAATTCACAGTGAAGATCAGCAGAAAACAATATGCGGCAGATCTGTAATCAATGTAGCATGTCAATTACAGCACAGATTTTTTCAGTGTGTGGATGGCATGTTATCTTATCCATTGTACTGCTACTGTAATACAGTACAACTGCAAATTTTCTTAAAAACGCACAAAATATAAGTCATATCTACATATACTTACCACAAACGTAGTTGACATCGTTGGCCAGTTTAAAAGGGTTGACCACTAGCTATGGTATTCTTCCAAAAAGTTGATCTGTGAATTTGTGCCACTCATGTTTCTCTATTTATTTCTGATGACAGGTTTCTAATCACAAAACACTTTGCTGGTCATGTTCACACATCCGTTTTTTACAATGAGAGAGAGAGAGAGAAAACAAAAAACGTTCCTAGACGCGTTGTCTCCGGCTGCCGGAATTGAAATTTTTGACGGATCCGGAAAAAAACGGATGAAACGGAAGGACATGCGGCGCGATCCGGCGCAAATGTAAGTCAATGAAAAAAAATGGATTCCTCTGGTAGCAAAAACTTACATGACCAATTTCTCTGCTGTCACAGGTGTCATCTACTTTTAGGCACCTCCTCAACTACAACTACATACTGGAATGGAATATCTGTATAAGTGATCGGGACTAAACTGCAGTACCAGGTACACCTGAATAGGAGGGAGGAGCAATTTCACTTGTGTGTGTCCGTACCAGGCTGCTCACACTTCTGCACTCGGCATCTTGGTGGCCTCCACCGCATAACAGGCGATGCAACATCATTAAGTTGTATGGCGACTAGTCGTTAGGCCTCATGCAACGTCATGACGTGGATCGCAGGGCCTAGTAATTGCTGAGAATGGTGGGTGCAAAAGTGAAGATTGGATGCGACAGTAAGACAGACTGGAAGACAGACCAGGAATGAAGAAAGCAACCAGCAGAACTCTTTCAACGGATGCAAAGTTGAAAGTTCCAAGGAACCCACTTGAAGACATTTCAGTAAGTAGCAAGAGACAGTGTCCAAGTCCCGGGTGAAAAAGTAAAACAAAATTTATTCCACCATATAACAGGTAATAACGTTTCAACCTATCAAAAAGGTCATGCCAAGACCAGGGCAGCGAAAAAAAGAATTATTCTTACCGTTAATTCGGTTTCTAGTAGCATTCCACGACAGCATAGGAGGATGTCTCCTTGTCCTATTGGGGGACAGGAATACAGAGAGGTTAAAAACCCCTCCCACCTCCCGTTAACCAGTGTTTTACCACCACATTTAGGAACGGTTACCTTTAGTATTCTCAGAACTTAATCCAAGAATTTCGGGAGGGAATTGGCGCTGTCTTGGAATGCTACTAGAAACCGAATTAACGGTAAGAATAATTCTTTTTTCTCTAGTAGCCTTCCACGACAGCATAGGAGGTATACCAACCAATTCAAATTTTAAGGGGGGGTTATGGTCTGGAGAACTTTCCGGCCAAAAGCTAGGTCCCGATTGGACCAAAAGTCCAATCTGTAATGCTTCGTAAAAGTATGGAATGAAGACCATGTTGCAGCCCTGCAAATCTGCTCAGACGAAGCTCCAGCTCTTTCAGCCCAGGATGTTGCTACGGATCTTGTTGAGTGGGCCTTCAGGCCCGCTGGTGGAGCTATATTCTGGGCCAAGTAAGCTTCAGATATGGTTTTCTTTATCCAAGTGGCGATTGTAGTTTTTGCCACTTTTTTACCTTTATTCTTACCGTGTAGGTGAACCAAGAGATTCTGGTCAGCTCTAAAAGATGATGAGAAATCAAGGTAGTGAAGAACAATTCTTCTAACATCCAGGGTATGGAACTGTTGTTCTTTTAGGTTTGCCGGTTTATTGCAAAAAGAAGGTAAAACTATGTCCTGTGATCGGTGAAAATCTGATACAACCTTGGGAAGAAAAGATGGATCAGGACGAAATATGATAGCGTCATCTCTGATGAGCAAATATGGTTCTCGTATTGAGAGGGCCTGTAATTCCCCTATTCTTCTGGCTGTGGAAATGGCGATCAAAAATGCTGTTTTACATGCTAGTAATTGAGGGGAACATGTCACCAAAGGTTCAAAGGGGGGTCCTGTAAGGCCCTTGAGAACTATGTTTAAGTCCCATGGTGGGACAATAATTTGTTTCCTAGGGTTCAGTCTGAGTGCTGACACCATGAATCTTTTAATCCACTTATGGCCCGCTAAATTTTGGTCATACACCTTACTTAGAGCGGACACCTGGACTTTTAATGTGTTTGGTCTGAGACCAAGTTCCAACCCTTTCTGTAAAAAGTCCAGTATTTTAGATATATCAGGACGCAATGGGTCTGGAATATCAGGGTGACACCAGGAGGAGAACTTTTTCCAGACCTTGTTGTAAATAGTATTAGTTACTGGTTTCCTGGATTTTTGAAGAGTGGCGATCACAGGTCCTGAAAGTCCTTTCTCTCTGAGAACCCGGGCTTCAACAGCCAAGCTGCTAGGTTCAGTTTCCGGGGATCTGGATGATGGAGATGACCTTGTTGGAGAAGATCGACCTCTGGTTGCAACTGAATTGGTCCTTCTGCCCGTAACTCCAGAATGAGATGGAACCAACTTCTCTTTGGCCAGGCTGGAGCTACTAGTATGACCGGGACTTGATCGTCTAGGATTTTTCTCAGAGTTTTTGCCAGAAGAGGTATCGGGGGAAAAACGTAGGCCAATCGGAAACTCCAAGGATGACTGAACGCATCTACCCCTAGGCATCCATCTCCTGGATTTAGGGAAAAAAATGTTTCTACCTGGGCATTCTGCCCCGAGGCCATCAAATCCACATCAGGAAGGCCCCACAACTCTGTAAGTGACCTGAAGACTTTTCTCTTTAGGCTCCATTCTCCTGGTTGCAGGTCTTGACGGCTCAGGAAGTCTGCCTGGTAGTTCTCTGAGCCTTTCAGGTGAACTGCTGATAAGGAAAGGAGATTGGCTTCGGCCCATTGGAGAATCTGATTTGAAATGTTCCTCAGACTGTTGAATTTGGGGCTCCCTTGGTGCTTGAGATGAGCCACTGTAGTCATGTTGTCCGAAAGAACTCTGACATGATAACCTGAGATTAGAGAACTGGCTGCCTGAAAGGCTTTTAGTACTGCCTTTAGTTCCCTGTAGTTGGAGGATTTGGCGCTGTCCTGCTGACACCATAGGCCCTGGAAGGGAGTCTGTAGCACCACTGCTCCCCAGCCTCTCGAACTTGCGTCGGTTGTCACTGTCAACAAGGGAGCTTGAGACCAGTCTATTCCCTTGCGTAGGTTTGAAAGATTTAACCACCAAGACAGGGAGGTTTTGACCCTTCCTGGAGTTCGTATCTTCTTGTTCAGCAAGGCAGGGTTTCCATTCCAATTTTCTAGAATGTGTGCCTGAAGAACTCTGGAATGGGCCTGAGCCCATGCCACGGATTGTATACAGGCTGTCATTGACCCTAGCAGGGACATAGCTGCCCTCAGCGATGGAGTTGTTTGACTTCTGAAGGCTAGAGTCTTGGATATCAGGTCTTGGCGGTGGTCGTCTGGTAGATATGAAGTCTGATTCTCTGCATCCAGGAGGACACCTAGAAACCTTATTACTTTTGAAGGTTGGAGTTGAGACTTCTTTATGTTGACGATCCAACCTAAACTCTGAAGGATGTCTCGAGTTTGGTGTAACCTTGTCTCGAGGATCCTGGCTGAGGGACCGATAATTAGAAGGTCGTCTAGATAGGGGACTATAGCCACTCCTTGTTTTCGAATATGAGCTATCGTTTCCGCCATAATCCTCGAGAATACCCTTGGGGCTGACGAAATGCCGAAGGGGAGTACTTTGAACTGAAAATGTACTATCTCGTGATCTAGACGGACCGCAAATCTCAGAAACTTCCGATGAAGAGGATGTATTGGAATGTGAAAATAGGCGTCTTTGAGATCTATGGTTGCCATAAACGAGTAACGGGTTATCAAGGGAATGGCTGACTTTACCGATTCCATCTTGAATCTCTGGTAGGAAACTGAATGGTTGAGGTTTTTCAGATTTATTATGATCCGAGCTTTCCCCGACGGTTTTTTTACTATGAAAATGCGGGAGTAATGGCCTTTCCCTTGCTCGTCTCGTGGAACCATGGATATTGCGTCTGAGGCTACCAGATTTTGGATCTCTGTAGCGATCAAAGATTGACTCTCTTGTGATGGTAGGGAGGTTACTCTGAATAGTGGAGGAGGGGGAGACTCGAAATCTATTAAGAGACCATCTCTTATTACATTCAACACCCAGCGGCTGCTGGAAATCTTTTGCCAGTTGTTTAGGAATTTCGAGAGTCTCCCTCCTACCTGTTGGGAGTCATTGCTTCTCCTGTTGTGCCTGCTGGGGGACGAGGATATTTTTAGGTTTCCCTTTTGCATGACTCCATCTTCCCGTCTTCCCTTTACCTCTATACTGATTAGGTTGAGCCCGGGAAGGTTGAAAAACTCGCTTCTTGGGAGGCCTTTGTTCTGGAAGAGCTTTCTTCCTATCCGTGGCCTTTTCCAGGATGTCATCCAGGGCTGGCCCGAATACATAGTCGCCTTTAAAGGGAATGGAGCACAATTTAATTTTGGAAGTAACATCCCCGTTCCACATTTTAAGCCAGAGGGCTCTACGGGCCGAATTCGTTTGGACCAGGTTCCTAGCCGCAATACGTATGGATTCCAAAGAGGAGTCAGCTAAAAAACCCACTGCTTTATGCAGGATAGGTAGAGAGTCTAGCATGTCATCTCTTGGAGTGCCCTGGGAGATATGAGTTTCCAGTTCCTGAAGCCAGCGATGAAGCGATCTGGCAACGCAGGTGGATGCTATATTACCCTTAAGGGCCGAAGTGTAAGTCTCCCAAGATTTTTTAAGAAGACTTTCGACTTTCCTGTCCATGGGATCTTTCAGTTGGGAGGAATCTTCAAACGGTAGTGCCGTTTTCTTTGCTACCCTCGCCACTTGTACGTCCACTTTAGGGATATCCCATTTGACAGAATTTTCATCCAGAGGAAATCTATTTTTAAACTCTGAAGGGATCGTGAGGCGTTTCTCTGGAAGCTCCCACTCCCGATTTATCATGTCTAATATACTCTTATGGACTGGAAAGCCGACCAACCGCTCCACCTGGGCCCCGCCAAAAAATTCATCCTGTACGGAATGAGGGACCGGTAGGTCCTCCAACCCCATAGTGTTACGTACCGCACTTACTAGTTCCTCAATATATTCTGAGGAGAAAAGGAATTTCCTTAATTCCGCGGTTTTATGAACTAAGGGATTCTCCCACTTGGTTGATGACGACCCTTGGGAAATATCGGACTCGGAATCCGAAGGTTCCGCCTGAATCTTTCTCTTTTTTGGGAGAGATGGACCAGGTGAGGGTGGTGGAGGCGGGGGTGGGGGGGGGTTAATGCGGCCAGCGAAGATTGCACTTCTTGTTTCACCAGGGTGCGGATCTCGTCTAGCCACGAGGGATGCTCTGCACTAATCACTTTATCCGTGCACTTTTGACAGAGTTTTTTCTCCCATTTGGGAGGTAATTTAACCCCTTCACCCCAAGGGTGGTTTGCACGTTAATGACCGGGACAATTTTTACAATTCTGACCACTGTCTCTTTATGAGGTTATAACTCCGGAACGCTTCAACGGATCTTCGCGATTCTGAGATTGTTTTCTCGTGACATATTGTACTTCATGTTAGTGGTAAAATTTCTTCCATATAACTTGCGTTTATTTTTGAAAAATACGCAAATATGGCGAAAATTTTGAAAATTTAGCAATTTTCAAACTTTGAATTTTTATTCCCTTAAAACAGAGAAATATGTAACACAAAATAGTTAAGAAATAACATTTCCCACATGTCTACTTTACATCAGCACAATTTTGGAATCAAAATTTTTTTTTGTTAGGAAGTTATAAGGGTTAAAAGTTGACCAGCGATTTCTCATTTTTACAACAAAATTTACAAAGCCATTTTTTTTAGGGACCACCTCACATTTGAAGTCACTTTGAGGGGTCTACATGACAGAAAATACCCAAAAGTGACACCATTCTAAAAACTGCACCCCTCAAGGTACTCAAAACCACATTCAAGAAGTTTATTAACCCTTCAGGTGCTTCACAGGAACTAAAGCAACGTGGAAGGAAAAAATGAATATTTAACTTTTTAGCCACAAAAATGATCTTTTACAAACTTTTTTTTTATTTTCACAAGGGTAAAAGGAGAAAATGGACAGATAAGGTTGTTATGCAATTTCTCCTGAGTACGCCAATACCCCATATGTGGGGGAAAACCACTGTTTGGGCGCACAGCAGAGCTCGTAAGGGAAGGAGCGCCGTTTGACTTTTTCAAACTAAAATTGGCTGGAGTTGAGATTGGACGCCATGTCGCGCTTGGAGAACCTCTGATGCGCCTAAACAGTGGAAACCCCACACAAGTGACACCATTTTGGAAACTAGACCCCCTAAGGTACTTATCTAGATCTGTTGTGAGCACTTTGAACCCCCAAGTGTTTCACAAAAGTTTATAATGCCTGGGTGTGAAAAAAAAAAAAAAAAATTCCACAAAAATGATTTTTTAGTCCTAAATTTTTGAATTTTCCCAAGGAAATTGGACCCCAAAAGTTGTTGTCCAATTTGTCCTGAGTACGCTGATACCCCATATGTGGGGGTGGAAAACTGTTTGGGCGCACGGCAGGGCTTGGAAAGGAAGTAGTAACGTTTTGGAATGCAGACGTTGATGGGGGTCATGTTCCGTTTGCAGTGCCCCAGATGAGCCTAAACAGTGGAAATCCCCCACAAGTGACCCCATTTTGGAAACTAGACCCCCTAAGGAACTTATCTAGATCTTTGGTGAGCACTTTGAACCCCCAAGTGCTTCACACAAGTTTATAATGCCCGGGCATGAAAATAAAAAATCCTATTTTTTTCCCACAAAAATTATCTTTTAGTCACTAATTTTTTATTTTCCCAAGGGTATCAGGAGAAATTGGACCACATAAGTTGTTGTCCAATTTGTCCTGAGTACGCTGATGCCCCATATGTGGGGGGGAACCACTGTTTGGGCGCACGGCAGAGCTCGGAAGGGAAGGAGCACCATTTGACTTTTTCCAACCAAAATTGGCTGGAATTGAGATTGGATGCCATGTTGCATTTGGAGAGCCCCTGATGTGCCTAAACAGTGGAAACCCCCCACAAATGACCCCATTTGGGAAACTAGACCCCCTAAGGAACTTATCTAGATCTTTGGTGAGCAATTTGAACCCTCAAGTGCTTCACACAAGTTTATAACGTAGAGCCGTAAAATTTAAAAATCATATTTTTTCCACAAAAATGATCTTTTCACCCGAATTTTTATTTTTCCAAGGGTAACAAGACTCCAAAAGTTATTGTGCAATTTGTCCTGAGTACACTGATACCCCATATGTGGGGGTATACCACTGTTTGGGTGCATGGCAGAGTTTGGAAGGGAAGGAGCGCCGTCTCACTTTTTCAACGCAGAATTGGCTGGACGCCATGTCGTGTTTGGAGAGCTCCTGATCTGCCTAAACAGTGGAAACCCCCCACAAATGACACCATTTTGGAAACTAGACCCCTCAAGGAACTTATCTAGATGTGTGGTGAGAACTTTGAACCCCCAGGTGTTTCACTAAAGTTTATAACGTACAGCCTTAAAATAAAAAATCCTTTTTTTTTTTTTACAAAAATGATTTTTTCGCCCCCAATATTTTATTTTCACAAGGGTAACAGAAGAAATTGGAACGCAAAAGTTGTTGTCCAATTTGTCCTGAGTACGCTGATACCCAATATGTAGGAGAAAACTACTGTATGGTGCACGTCAGGGCTCGGAAGGGAAGTAGTGACGTTTTGGATTGCAGACTTTGATGGAATGGTCTGGGGGCGTCATGTCGCATTTGGAGAGCCCCTGATACGCCTAAACAGTGGAAACCCCCCAAAGTGACCCCATTTTGGAAAATAGACCCCACAAGGAACTTATCTAGATGTGTGGTGAGCACTTTGAACCCCGAAGTGCTTCACAGAAGTTTATAACGCACAGCCGTAAAAATAAAAAATCCTTTTTTTTTTTACAAAAATGATTTTTTCGCCCCCAATATTTTATTTTCACAAGGGTAACAGGAGAAATTGGACCCCAAAAGTTGTTGTCCAATTTGTCCTGAGTACGCTGATACCCAATATGTGGGAGAAAACTTCTGTATGGGCGCATGTCAGGGCTCGGAAAGGGAAGTAGTGACGTTTTGGATTGCAGACTTTGATGGAATGGTCTGGGGGCGTCATGTCGCATTTGGAGAGCCCCTGATGCGCCTAAACAGTGGAAACCCCCCACAAGTGACCCCATTTTGGAAAATAGACCTCACAAGGAACTTACCTAGATGTGTGGTGAGCACTTTGAACCCCGAAGTGCTTCACAGAAGTTTATAACGCACAGCCGTAAAAATAAAAAATCCTTTTTTTTTTTACAAAAATGATTTTTTCGCCCCCAATATTTTATTTTCACAAGAGCAACAGGAGAAATTGGACCCCAAAAGTTGTTGTCCAATTTGTCCTGAGTACGCTGATACCCAATATGTGGGAGAAAACTACTGTATGGGCGCATGTCAGGGCTCGGAAAGGGAAGTAGTGACGTTTTGGATTGCAGACTTTGATGGAATGGTCTGGGGGCGTCATGTCGCATTTGGAGAGCCCCTGATGCGCCTAAACAGTGGAAATCCCCAACAAGTGACCCCATTTTGGAAAATAGACCCCACAAGGAACTTATTTAGATGTGTGGTGAGCGCTATGAAGCCCCAAGTGCTTCACAGAAGTTTATAATGTACAGCCGTAAAAACAAAAAAATCTTATTTTTTTTACAAAAATAATATTTTCGCCCCCAGTTTTTTATTTTCCCAAGGGTAACAGAAGAAATAGGACAAATTTCACAATAACTCTTGGGGTCCAGAGTACGCTGATACCCCATATGTGGGGATAAACTACTGTTTGGGCGCATGGCAGAGCTCAGAAGTGAAGGAACACCGTTTGACTTTTTCAACGCAGAATTGGCTGGAATGGAGATCAGACGCCATGTCACATTTGGAGAGCCCCTGATGTGCCTAAACAGCGGAAACCCCCCAATTCTAACTCCAACCCTAACCCCAACACACCCCTAACTCTAGTCCCAACCCTAATCCCAACCCTAACCCTAATCCTAACTCTAACCCTAATCCTAACTTTAGCCGAAACCCTAACCCTAACCCTAATGGGAAAATGGAAATAAATACATTTTTTTTATTTTATTATTTTTCCCTAACTAAGGGGGTGATAAAGGGGGGTTTGATTTACTATTTATAGCGGTTTTTATGATTGGCAGCTGTCACGCTAAAAGACGCTTTTTATTGCAAAAAGTAGTTTTTTGCATCACCACATTTTGAGAGCTATAATTTTTGCATATTTTGGCCCACAGAGTCATGTGAGGTCTTAATTTTTGCGGGACGAGGTGACGCTTTTATTGGTACCATTTTTGAGCACGTGACATTTTTTGATCGCTTTTTATTTCGATTTTTGGGAGGTTAGAATGAACAAAAATCAGCAATTCATGAATTTCTTTTGGGTGAGGCGTTTTTATTGTTCCGCGTGTGGTAAAATCGATAAAGCAGTTTTATTCTTCGGGTCAGTACGATTATGGCAATACCTCATTTATATAATTTTTTTATGTTTTGGCGCTTTTATAGAATAAAAACAATTTTATATAAAAAATAATTATTTTTGCATCGCTTTATTCTGCGAGCTATAACTTTTTTATTTTTTTGCTGATGATGCTGTGTGACGGCTCGTTTTTTGCGGGACAAGATGACGTTTTCAGCGGTACCATGTTTATTTATATCCGTCTTTTTGATCGCGTGTTATTCCACTTTTTGTTCAGCGGTATGATGATAAAGCACTGATTTTTTGCTTCGTTTTTATTTTTTATTTTTTAAGGGGTTCACAAAAGGGGTTAACTAGTGGGACAGTTTTATAGGGGGGGTCGTTACGGACGCGGCGATACCATATATGTGTACTTTTATTGTTTTATTTTTTTTATTTACAATAAGTAATGAATTTATTGGGGAATATTTTTTTTTTTTTTTTTGGATTTTTTTTTACACATGTTTATTTTTACTTTTTTTAACTTTTTTACTTTGTCCCAGGGTGGGACATCACTGTATTTCATCAGATCGCTGGTGTGACAGTGTGCACAGCACTCTGTCACACCAGCGATGTGACAGGCAGTGCAGGACGCTTCCTCATGCCTGCTCTCGGCAGGCACTGAGGAAGCCGCCTCCCTCCAGGACCCCAGCGCCATCTTGGATCCGGGTCCTGGGAGGGAGGAAGCCCTCAGAGCAGCGCGATCACATCGCGCTGCTCTGAGGGTCTCAGGGGGGCGCGCAGGGAGCCCCCACCCTGCGCGATCCTCCCCTGTGCCCCCAGCACACCGCGATCATGTTTGATCGCGGTGTGCAAGGGGTTAATGTGCCGGGAGCGGTCCGTGACCGCTCCTGACACACAGTCACGGGTGTCAGCTGTGATAATCAGCTGACACCCGGCGGCGATTAGCTGCGCTCTCTCCGGGAGCGCAGCTAATCGCCTATGACGTACTATCCCGTCCATGGTCAGAATGGCACGGGTTTTATGGACGGGATAGTACGTCTAATGTCAGAGAGGGGTTAAGGGAACAAATTGCGCATTTATTCCTTTTAATCGAGGGTCTCTGGGCGGAACCTTCTCCCTGTAACAAAGGGAGAGATGAAAAAAGGGGGGGCCCAGGAGCCTCTAATAAGGGAGGGGGCCTTAGTACTCACTGAGGCCAGAGAAGCGCTGAGCTCTGCAGTTGCAGGGCTGGACGTCTCCATGGCAGGAAGATTCGGCCCAAGGGCGCTTACCTGCAGACGTTTTCGGCAGTTTATATACCGTCGGTATAAGCGCTGCCCAGCGCTTGGATTCCCCCTCCCCCTCCGGTCCCAGCGCAGGTGGAAGACGTGCGCTAGCGGAGACAGGGGCTTGCAGGAGCCCTGCATTTCACCGCAGTGGAACGCAAGACCCGGAAATGATGCAGCACTTCCGGGTCACCGCACGTGGAGGGGAAGACGCCGGAGAGCTGCCTTTCAGGTGAACTGTCAGGAGGCCTTCGGCGGGGAGAGACGGACCGCTTTATCCCCTAAGGAGACGCAGGGAGTCCGTCTCGATGTGGTCCCGAGTCGGGAGCAGCTCTGGAGGAGGGAGACACAAAGGCCCCGACCACCGCCGCCCGGCATAAATATATCGCACATGGAGTGCATCCAGGTACTGCTGCACAGCCGGCCACCAGCGTACTAGGATCTCTCCGTGCCCCAAAGGTGGGCAGGAAAACACTGGTTAACGGGAGGTGGGAGGGGTTTTTAACCTCTGTATTCCTGTCCCCCAATAGGACAAGGAGACATCCTCCTATGCTGTCGTGGAAGGCTACTAGAGAAAATCAAATTGATCACCTCTACTGAATAGATAAAAGCTACAATTTCAGACACACCTAATGAACAGACATGTTTGCTGCATCTGAAGGCAAAAAAGAAAAACTTCAAAACCCTTTCTTTCTAATCCTAGAAAATTCTTTAATCTGGAATAATTATAGAAATATATTAAGTTCCCAAATAACACTACACAACATTGAAACTGCAACATCAGGAAGGAAATTTCCAGGAATAATGGAAATCTCAGGATCAATAGACATCTTGATAATATGTAAGTGATGAAAAATTGGAAACAGTTTTCAAAACATCTAATTTATTTAGTATCAAGTTCGATCAAAATGGGCAGAAATGCGCCCCCACACACACAAGCCTCTGCATGCTATCAATGAGTTTACTAATGATTATCTGAGGAACGTTCAGCCATGCTGAATGCACTTGGACATACAAATCATTAAAGTAAACCTGTCAGGTCCCCATGCCCTTTGACCCAGCAGCATTCACCTATGTATGAGCAATTTCTCTGCCTAACCTTCTATATCGTTATTGAGTGAAAACACAGTATAAAATAGCATTTATAATGTCCCCGCTTGCTATACTATTGAGGGCCTTGACTAGTCGATGGGGTAATAGTTTCCCCAGACTAGTCAGCCCTCTTTCCATGTTATAATTTGCACAAGCGGCATCATCAGTTGATGCAAATCTAGCGCATGCGCACTGCTCATCCCGGCAGCGCCACTGTGTCTCTGAAGCTGAACATTTCCCGGCTCCAGAGTTTCGCACTGTGCATGATCGGAACTACGGTCTAAACTTCCAGACATTCGAAATGCACGCCTATGAATCTGGGAAGCGTACCCCCGGCTTCAGAGACAAAGTGACACTGCTGGACTGAGCAGCACGCATGCGCTAGATTTGCAGCAGCAGTGATGACGCCGCTCGTGGAAATGATCTTATCATACCCATAGAGGCGTGATAACATGGAAAGAGGGCTGACTAGTCTGCGGTAAATAGTGCCCCATCGACTAGTCAAAGCCCTCCATTAGCATAACAAAGGAGGACATTATAAATGCTTACATTTATACCTTGATTTCACTCAAAGTTATACAGGGGTGGTTATGTAAGGAATTTGCTCATACAAAAATGAATTCTGCTGTATTGGAGGACATGGGGGACCCGACAGGTTCCCTTTAAGATGCACTGCTGACAGCTGCCTGGGCAAATGTTGACCAATCAAGTGTGAAATGAATGCTAAAACAACTGCAGATTGCACTGCAAAAACTCTGAAGCAGATACAGTCAGGGCCAGAAATATTTGGACAGTGACACAATTTTCGCGAGTTGGGCTCTGCATGCCACCACATTGGATTTGAAATGAAACCTCTACAACAGAATTCAAGTGCAGATTGTAACGTTTAATTTGAAGGGTTGAACAAAAATATGTGTTAGAAAATGTAGGAATTGTACACATTTCTTTACAAACACTCCACATTTTAGGAGGTCAAAAGTAATTGGACAAATAAACATAACCCAAACAAAATATTTTTATTTTCAAAAGTTTGTGGCGAATCCTTTGGAGGCAATCACTGCCTTAAGTCTGGAACCCATGGACATCACCAAACGCTGGGTTTCCTCCTTCTTAATGCTTTGCCAGGCCTTTACAGCCGCAGCCTTCAGGTCTTGCTTGTTTGTGGGTCTTTCCCTCTTAAGTCTGGATTTGAGCAAGTGAAATGCATGCTCAATTGGGTTAAGATCTGGTGATTGACTTAGCCATTGAAGAATGTTCCACTTTTTTGCACTCATGAACTCCTGTGTAGCTTTGGCTGTATGCTTGGGGTCATTATCCATCTGTACTATGAAGCGCCGTCCAATCAAGTTTACAGCATTTGGCTGAATCTGGGCTGAAAGTATATCCCGGTACACTTCAGAATTCATCCGGCTACTCTTGTCTGCTGTTATGTCATCAATAAACACAAGTGACCCAGTGCCATTGAAAGCCATGCATGCCCATGCCATCACGTTGCCTCCACCATGTTTTACAGAGGATGTGGTGTGCCTTGGATCATGTGCCGTTCCCTTTCTTCTCCAAACTTTTGGCTTCCCATCATTCTGGTACAGGTTGATCTTTGTCTCATCTGTCCATAGAATACTTTTCCAGAACTGAGCTGGCTTCTGGAGGTGTTTTTCAGCAAATTTAACTCTGGCCTGTCTATTTTTGGAATTGAAGAATGGTTTGCATCTAGATGTGAACCCTTTGTATTTACTTTCATGGAGTCTTCTCTTTACTGTTGACTTAGAGACAGATACACCTACTTCACTGAGAGTGTTCTGGACTTCAGTTGATGTTGTGAACGGGTTCTTCTTCACCAAAGAAAGTATGCGGCGATCATCCACCACTGTTGTCTTCCGTGGGCTCCCAGGTCTTTTTGGATTGATGAGTTCACCAGTGCTTTCTTTCTTTCTTTCTCAGGATGTACCAAATTGTAGATTTTGCCACTTCTAATGTTGTAGCAATTTCTTGGATGGGTTTTTTTCTGTTCTTGCAGCTTAAGGATGGCTTGTTTGACCTGCATGGAGAGCTCCTGTGACCACATGTTTCCTTCACAGCAAAACCTTCCAAATGCAAACACCACACCTCAAATCAACTCCGGCCCTTTCATCTGCTTAATTGAGAATGACATAACAAAGGGATTGCCCACACCTGTCCATGAAATAGCCTTGGAGTCATTTGTCCAATTACTTTTGGTCCCTTTAAAAACAGGGTGGCACATGTTAAGGAGCTGAAACTCCTAAACCCTTCATCCAATTTTAATGTGGATACCCTCAAATGAAAGCTGAAAGTCTGAACTTCAACTGCATCTGATTTGTTTTGTTTCAAATTCATTGTGGTAATGTCTAGATCCAAAATTAGATAAATGTTGTCTCTGTCCAAATATTTATGGACCTAACTGTAAGACAAGTTAGTGTATCCTATCTTAAAATTCATGGTATTTTTCTCATCATCATGGTAACCCTCTGGGAATTGACATGGCTTTATGAAGGTGTTATCTCAGTCACCAGAAGTTTTTGTAGGTTGCAACTGCAATGACTGTACCACTGAGATTATCCACAAGGTAAAAACAAAGCTCCTATCTCAAATAATGATGATGATTACTCAGCTCCTGTTGCACTATTCTAATGTAGGAGATGGCCATTCAGCTTCCCTGACTGCATAATATCTATAAGAATATAGAAGGAAGGATAATCACACTTGCCACAGCAGGTTGGTACTGGTTCTAGTTGCAAATATGATGCTGAATTAATGCATCATGGAATTGATAGAGCACAAAGGGAAAAATGCAATCTATGGATCAAACATGAAGACTGGACAGAAGCAAGGAAGAAGTTTGACAAGGGGAAGCAACAACAAATATACGCCTTTATGTAACGGTGGAGAAAATGTCTGGGTACATCAAATATTATAAGTTCTCAAATCTTGGTAAAAGGAACATTATTTATAAGAGCTCTGCATGAACAGAATTCAAGATGCGCTCTTAAACATGCTATATCAACTTACTTCCTTCAGCGCTGGCTGGTTAGCTGCTTTACAGCTCAATTAGGTTTCATTCATATATGGCAGGACCCGGGACTCTCAGCTCGCCAAGCAGCCACCCACCTCTCTCCATCGAACTTTATGAAAAATGGAGTGGACATGAACTGGAGCTTCGCTTAATCCCCATTCTCCCCACAGATGACGGTCTCAGAAGGACTTGCATTTCTCAAGTATTTACTGGCTATTTTATGCATCGGGAATAAATGCTTGATATTATTAACCCTTCCATGACCGATGACGTATATTTACGCCATCGGCTGTGTCGCTGAATATGATGCAGGCTCTGGCGCTGAGCCACATCTTTCCCTGCACTTCATGGCTGATTTAATCATCAAGTGCCTCTAACAGCTGCTGGTGGATTCTAGATTCACCAGCAGCTGTTAACCAGTTAAATGTCGCTGGCAGTAGCATTTAACACAAGTCGGCAAGAAGCGCGTCACAAACTCTGCCCTGTGATCACGTGGTCTCTTAAGGGGATTATTAAATAAAGTAAAAAAAATTAAAAAAAATCACCTTCCTTTTGCCCCATTACATAAAAAAAAAAATATATATATATATATATATATATATATATCGTATCGGTGCATTCAGAAATGTTTGATCAAAATACAAAGTGAATTAATCCAATCAGTAAACAGCGCAGGAAAAAAAAAAATCAATACGCCTGAATTAATTTTTTTTTTTTGGTTGAAGCAACATTGCAATAAGAGGTGTTCAAATCATTGTATTTATCCCAAAATGGTATACCGTATATACTCGAGTATAAGCCAACCCTAGTGTAAGCCGAGGGCCCTAATTTTACCACAAAAAACTGTGAAAACTTATTGACTCGAGTATAAGCCTAGGGTGGGAAATGCAGCAGCTACTGGTAAATTTCAAAAATAAAAATAGATACCAATAAAAGTAAAATTGTGGCCTATAAGATGCTCCATATTAATATATGCCCCATATAATGCTGCATAAAGGTTAATGGTGGCCCCATAACATGCTCCATATTAATATATGCCCATATAATGCTGCACAAAGGTTAATGGTGGCCCATAACATGCTCCATATTAATACATGCAACACATAAAGCTGCACAAAGGTTAATGGTGGCCCCATAACATGCTCCATATTAACATATGCCCCATATAATACAGCACAAAAGTTAATGGTGGCCCCATAACATGCTCCATATAATGCTGCACAAAGGTTAATGGTGGCCTCATAACATGCTCCATATTAACATATGCCCCATATAATACTGCACAAAAGTTAATGGTGGCCCCATAACATGCTCCATATAATGCTGCTGCTGCGATTTAAAAAAAGAAAAATGACATACTCACCTCTCGTCGCTGCTCCTCAGCGTCGCCGACTCTCTACAGTGACTGTTCAAGCAGAGGATGTGCACTAATCACATCATCGCGCCCTCTGACCTGAACGTCACAGCCAGAGGACACGGGAAACAGCGCAGCGGTGGAACGGGGACAGGTGAATATTGCATGGCTCACCCTCCCCCAGTCCTACTCACCCTCCTGGCGTTAGCATATCAGGCTCTGCTACATCTCAGTCCCGGCATCTGCATCTCTCTTGCTGTCTTCTTCCTGTGCGGTCACGTGATACCGCTCATTAAAGTAATGAATATGCTCTCCACCCCTATGGGAGTGGAGATGCGTCCATATTCATTACTTTAATGAGAGGTACCATGTGACCGCACAGGAAGATAGATGACGGGACTGAGATGTAGCAGAGCCTGATATGCAGACACCAGGAGGGGTGAGTAGATGCCTCCTGCTCCACCGCCGGTTTTCTGGCATAGACTCGTGAATAAGCCGAGAGGTTCTTTTTCAGCCCAAAAAAAGGGGCTGAAAAACTCGGCTTATACACGAGTATATACGGTAAATAAAAACTTCAGCTCGGGTTGTAAAAAAAAAAAAAAAAAAAACCCTCAGCCAGCCCCCCAGATCCCGAAAAATATAAACGGTACGGGTCTCGGAAAATGGCAATAAACACAAACTTTTTTCATACAAATTTCTGAATTTTTTTTCACAACATAAAAAAGAACTAACCTATACATGTTTGGTATTTTCGGTCCTATATCGGACCTTCCTCAGAAAATTGACCGTACACGGTCAGACACAGACAATTTTTAAAATGAACTTTCATTTGCGGGAAAACCCCTTTAATGTGACCGGCTTCCTCTGCCTGTAGACACGTCGCGCATCTGCCGCCGGGATCAGCCGAATGATTCACTGCGCCTGTGCGGAATTCGTGCAGGCGCACTAAATCAGACTGTCTCCATCTTTGTGAAGACAGATAGCAGCGGTCACATTAAAACTGCGCATGCACTCCTCCTGTACAAAGATGGTGGCGGTCAGTGAATCATTCGGCTGATCTCGGCGGCGGCGTGTTCGTGACAGTGTTCCGCTGGAAATACCGTGCAAGAGGCTGCTTACGGCGTATATAGTGTGTGTGTGTATGGTTCGTATGGCATTTACAGAGTGCGTGTGTGTGTGGTGCGTACGGCATATACATACAGAGTGTGTGTGTGTGTGGTGCGTATGGCATATACAGTGTGTGTGTGATGCGTACGACGTATACAGTGTGTGTGTGTAGTGCGTACAGACATATACAGTGTGGGGGTGTGTACGGCATATACAGAGTGTGTGTGTGGTGCGTACGGAGTATACAGTGTGTGTGGTGGGTATGGCGTATACAGTGTGTGTGTGGTGCGTACGGTGTATACAGTGTGTGGGTGTTGTGTGTGCGCGACGGTGTTCCGCTGATGGTACCGCGCAAGAGGCTGGTATCACCAGCAGTTTCCATATTGAGACACCCATTACTTGGGTGTCCCAATATGGCGGTCAGTGAACTTCCTCAGCTTGGAATTCTGGGATCCGGAGACATCTGGACAGAACAGGATGTGAAGACATTACAAGGTAATTATATAATAAGAATGCTACATTTGTAGTGTCAGTCCTATGTACTGCTGATGCATAAAACTTAGGATTCACAAAAGCTTATTAAGAAATCCCCTTGAAACTACGAACACAGGATGTTCAGGGAGATGTCCATAATAAACCAGCTGTCCTTATATACTAATAGGAGTAATCATAGGCCATGTTATAACAGCAGTATCCAGTGAACTGTCAAGTGCAAATGACAGCTTGTAAGGGTTGCACTTACACCAGTTCCTAAATAATTACAACCAGATGCATCTATGTTTTATGGGAATTGTCAGAGGTTTTTTTTTTTTACTTTCCATCCATAGGCCCCAAATGACAAACTTCCAAGTCACTCATGGAAAAAGTCTAGAATGTTATGAAGCCCAATGAACCAGGTCATCCTTATACTTGGCCAAGAAAATGTGTCCGATGTGGAAAAAAATAAGCAGTATGTGGCAAATTTCACTCATTATAATAGGATTATATTACTTTTTAAGGGATTGTTCACACAATACAATCGTGACTGAAATGGTTGAATAGCTACAGATAATCTGAAGTGTAGGTGTCTTCAACAATCAAATCTTATATGCGATAGTAACTATTTCAAATACATGAACTCAAAATAGTGTACAAACATTTCCATTGATACTGTATTAAGAAAATGTAATCGGATTAACGAAACAAAACATTATTCACTAATTACGAATATGTACTCGCTCCAATGCTCCAACTGCTACTGAACCGTTGCCTTGGAACACAGTCACCCCTATTTAAGGCATAAATCTCTACTCATCCTTTTCATCAGTCAAATCTTGAATGAGTGATCAATCTCCATTTATATTACACAATTTTCTATAATAAAAAGAGAATTTTTTCACCCGCTTAAACAATTTCATACACGATGAATGAGCGATTTGGACAAATCATTCAGTCGCTCAACGCATTCACATTACACATTGTGGACGACGGGTCATTACCACTGGAATAGAATCTGATAAGATCATCAACCAGTGTTGTATCATATTTTTTCACGCAGAATTTGCCAAAAAATTTGCATGTGTAGTGCCACTGGCTCACATTTATGTGCATATGCCAAATTTGCAGTAAAAATAAGGTGTGCGAATCCACTACTAGGACAACCCCTTCTTGATTCAAATGTTTGACCCCATAAAATAATATACTCACCTCCCATGCATGCGCCATTCCCACGGTGTTGGGGCTCAGGTGCTGCTGTTGTGATAAGTGACGCCAGCGCCCAATCAGCGCCGGCGTCACTGTCCCTGCCTTTGGACAAATTGGACATGAAGAGGAATACCGGGCTGCAGCCGATCTTGGACTTCTTCATACTCCATTCAACATGAGATGGGGACAGTGACGCCAGCGCTGATTGGCGACACGGTGGGAACAGCGCCAGCAGGGGAGGTGAGTATAAGCGTTATTATTTTATGGGGGCCAAGCGAGGGGTATCAAAAGCTGTCCAAGTAGTGGATAACGTCTTTAAAGCGTTCACATCAGCTAATCATACAGTTGCTGAGACTCTCAACAAATTCATTTTGACGGGATTCAACACTTCCATATTCTTGAGGGTCTTACGATGAAACCCCTTCTCACCATTGATTTTGCTCTCTGCCCTTCTAGTTTTCCATGCACATGTAAGCTTTATGGCTACTTTCTGCACTTTCATTCCTTCACATAATGGCAGAGTGACCTTTGGCCACCAAAGAGAGCAACCAGCAAAGCATGGCCTCAGGCAGTTTCATAAATAGCAAAGGGGTCTTTCAGTGAACTCTGGGGCCGCTTTGTTAAACTTGCATAGTTAACATAACTCTGCAAAACCCATAAATTAGCTTGTTGCTTACAGGCTGGGACAATAAAGCAAGTGATTTTAATAGCCATTAAAGTAAGAAAAGGCTGACGCGATTAAAAAATGAAAGGCCATGATAAAACATGTGACCGGTTTGCTGGAATTTATCTTAAAGTAACTTTACCACACACATAAAAGTTACTTCAGAGGAACCATGAATATCGGGAAGTAGAAGAAAGTGGCTTCCAAGAAACCCTGGCTGTTCTGATAGTAACTAGGTATTAACCCATTAAAGAATTGCATCCTTTATTTACAATATTATATATGTGACAAGGCATCATCTTAACAACTTTTGTTTGTGAGGAAACAAGGAATCTAGCAGCCTGGGAATGAAGAAGAAAAGCATGGCTACTTTCATCCACAGCTTTAGCAGGACACGGATTAGAATGAAATGTCTTGGACATCTCTTTAAATACTTACCTGTAAACATTTTAGTGATTGTTCTGCTCTGTTTGCGGGCCGAACAAATAAGAAGCAGCCATGGCGGAAAGAACTCATGGTGAGTTGCCAGAAGATCAGCAATGGTTCCAGATAAGCCAGATGGTCGGAGTTCTCCTTCTGTAACATTGCATCCTTCATCAACTGAATCAACCACCAGAAGAAGACTTTGAGGAGGAGCATTCAAGGCCAGAAGAGGGAGGAGAACACATCTGTGAATAAAAAGAATATTACTCTATACCAGTCTCCAAAAACCTTTGTCCTCACTTCAACCAAATGCTATTAAGCAAGTGAATGAGCTCTGATTCTTAGCACAGAATGTTGAATTACTCACATATTTTAGACCTTTTCAAAAAATAAAGATAGAATAAAACTTAGAAGAGAGAGAAAAAGCCGCTGAATGACACTTCTGGCGGTGGCATATCGCCTGGTAAAACTAGTGGATCAGGAATGCTGAAAACCAACTGCTCAATCATTCTATTCCACATCTGCCAGTGGGAGGGAGTCACAGCACAGTCAGACACTAGACAGTGGTTCCACCAAAATCAGTAGGTTCAGATTACATTTATTTAAAGAGTATGGTCACCTTAAAACTAGTTGGAACAAATAAACAGTAATGCCTTCTACGAGTGAGGTTTCATTGCTGGATTGATGGGTGGGGGTCTGACAGCTAGAACCTGCACCAATCGGAAGAACTAGGCATTTTTATCCCTGTTCAGGTATTTTGATTCCCATTAGATTGGAGAAGCAGTGCGCATGATTGACAGCGGTTACATTCATTCTTTTTCTGCCATAAAAAGCACTTGGCAGTCCCATAATAAATGGGAAGGCCCATAAGGGTTGGGCTTTGCAGGACCATAAGGAAAGTCGAGAATGCACACTGCTGCTCCATACTAATGGGGATAAGAATGCCCTGTTCTGACAATCAGTGCTGGTCCCCGTAGTTATGGAAAGCGGCGGAGAGAGATGAGGGACAGGCGCAGTGATCCTCACTACGCAGGCGCCAGATACCCAGCACCGCATTGTGAATACATCATAACACACTGTGGGTGGGATCTAGGGCCGCCGCTACTCGCACTGCCGCCGGTGACGTCGCAAGGAGAGGAGGAGGGGCTGGAAACAAGAGGGGCATGATTGACACCGCTGATATAGGGCGAGAAGACATACCTCCCTGACACAATAGAGGTATGTCGGACAGATTATAAAAGTGTACGTATATTTCTGCATTCCTAGCGATCAGAAACATAAGAGCCACCTTCACAGAATGCAGCCTTAGTGCTGGTGAAGGTGGCTCTTTTACTTAAAAAGGCCCTGGGGGGGGGGAATGACAGGTTCCCTTTAAAAACAGATGTTAGGGGAAAGAAGAATCAGGCATGATGGATTTTAATGCACAATTCTTTGTTCACACAGGAGATAAGCTACTGCTAGCAGAGTTTATTGGCAGCTTACATCCCTCCTCCCACTGATACACACGCTAGCTCGGCCAAGCCAAGCGCACAGGTGCAATATAGTCATCTAATAAAGGTACATCAGAGATCTAATAAAGGTGTATGGGCATCATTGGACAATGGTATATTACGGTAAGTATGCTAGTCTCTCAGCTAGTAAGCCTCAGTATTGTTTCCAGAACATAAACCTCAGTATGTGAAAATTTCACAAGTTTAATCAGCAATTTCCCCTTACTACCATGAAAAAAAAAAAGGAAAACGCCAAGTTGAAAGAGACTTTGGTGAGTCAACAAAATGTGGTGAATTACTCCTTGATACAATTTTTAAAGATTAAAATTGGTTATAGTGCTTAAGGGTATGTGCACACTGCAAGTGATGTACAGTACCTTTATATTAAATGGAAATCAAAAAACGCAGTGCACATGCTGCAGATTTTTCTGCGCGGATTTAAATCCGCAGCATGTCACTTCTTTTGTGCAGTTCCGCAGCGTTTTGAGACCTGCTCTTTATAGGAATCTGCAGGTCTCAAAACGCAGGGGAAATCCGCACAAAAACCGCAGCAAATCCGCAGGTAAAATGGAGGTAATTTTAACTGCGGATTTAGCTAAATCTGCACGGAAAATTCCACAGCAGATTCTGCAACGTGTGCACATAGCCTTAGACATACGTAAAAGTATTTTGGGTGATTATGAAGAAGCTTTGGGTCCTCGTTGAAACTCGCTTTCATTTTACTAGCTCTGTGTGTTATGTAGATGCTCATGCTTAGATTGGGCAGCATTTATCAGGTTTTTTTTCTGTCTTGCCATTTTATAAAGTTGAGCCATCTGTTATATTTTGGTCTCCTTTTACTTTATGACGTAGCCTATGAAGTGATACGTCCTCTTTAAATAAATGTTTATAATAAACACTTCCAGTTAATACATTGAATATGATCAGTGAACTGAACAGTACCAGCTCAACCCCTTGCAATGTGGCGGACGGACATCCATTAAGTTGTCAATTGGAGCACTTTTTATGAAAGAAATTATCAGCTCCCTTTAACATCAAAAGGATTACAGGGCCAATATGATCGCTTAAATTGCAGCATGCCATACACAATGCTCCAGACTAAAACAATTAACTTGGAGACATCTGACCTGAAAAAAATTAGAAGCTAATTTTTTTTAGGTGAAAAATGTAAATACATATGGTATATAATGTAAGACTCACGGAGGGCAGTGCTGCACATCTCTCACCTTTCCAAATTGGATTCTCCATCCGATTCCTCTTTTACTGCTCTATACAATGAATAACTATCAACTTTAAAATATTTTACAATTCTGGCTTGTGGAAGGATCCAGACCTTGTATATAGAGTCCTGTAGATCTGGTTCTGCTCCAATATTCATATTTGCCTTCACGCTCTGTCACTCTTTAATATTTTCTGCTATACCCTATTTAACCTGTTACCCCATTTGTCCTCTTATTTCTCACCACGATTCATCACTCCCTGTTAAACCCAGTTACTTTCCATCACCTGCGCTCTTTCCCTATCACCCTATGTCACTTCCCTGCACACTCATTTCTTATAACCCCCATCATCATACCAACATGACCGGGGCAATGGCAGAACAAGCATCACCATGGGCAGCAGAAGCATTGGCTTCCAATACATCACTAATGGCAATATTCACTGTCACTTTCAGAGTCTGTATTACTGGAGTCAGACCCAATGCATTTTAATATTAGAAGTCAAACCAGAAAGAAAAAGCAATGAAACCTTGAAACTGTAGGTGCCGGACTGAAAAAGGAGAGGTGCAAGAGAAGCCGTCATAGTGTATAGAAGAAAGACGGATTTTGGTAAGTACTTACCTGTAAAATCCTTTTCAGCGAAGGAAGGAAGATAGACACAGCCATTACTAGTGGGTAGGCAGAGCCCAGATGAGATAGACACCTCAGATTAAAAAGAGTGTTGACCGGCCCCTCCAGCTCGGGCTCCTCCTACTCAGCTCTCCAGTTGTACACAAGCTTAGGGAAGAGCAATATCACCAGCGGAGCAACATAACCCCTTCTGAAGGAATTCAGAGAAAAAACACAAGAATACAGGTTATGCATGTATGTAGGCAAAAAACCACACAGTTCCAGGTACTACTCACTGGACCTGATCACTGCGATGAGCTGGCGATGCTGGAACAGAGCCTTAGCGCGTCAACCTCAGCCCAGATAATCGCTATCAGAGAAGGGTCACGCCGCATCTGAAAACATCAACACACTTCTGCCATGGGAGGGAGCTGTGTCTCTCTTCCTTCCTTCGCTGAAAAGGATTTTACAGGTAAGTTCTTACCAAAATCCGTCTTTCAGCAGCAGATGGAAGGAAGAGAGCCACAGTCATTACTAGTGGGACGTCCCAAAGCAGTCCAAAAATTAAGGGTGGGAAAAAACCAGAAAAAGGCAGAATCCCAACAACCTAGATAAAATGCGCAATAGGCGCCAAACACAAGTTAACTAGAGCTTTAAGCTACGGCCGCCTGCAGGACCCTACGTCCTAAGGCCGCAGCAGCGGAAGCACTGACGTCCACCTTATAAAACTTTATAAACGTGTGGACGGAACGCCAGGACGCCGCTCGGCAGAGCTGAGCTGCCGAGGCCCCTTGATGAAAGGCCCACGAAGAAGCCACAGCCCTCGTGGAGTGAGCTCGAATCTTAATCGGGCAAAGGTTCGCTTTTAAGTCGGTAAGCCTCTAAAAAGTCCGACCGAAACCAACGAGCTATAGAGTCCTTGGAAGCTCGTTGACCATGCTGACGACCTGCTGGAATCACAGAGAGTTCCGACTTCTGAAAATTTTGAGTAATAAACAAATAGAACTTCAAAGCCCGCACCAAATCCAATTTGTGCAAGGCCTGTTCCTTCGCATTCCTCGGCTCCGGACAGAGCGAGGGCACCTTAGGTGAAACTCCAGGAAAGGAGGCAAGCAAGAAAGAGCCGCCAACTCAGAAAAACCTTTCTCAAAAAGGTAACCGCCACTAGAAAGGCAACCTTCCAAGATAGCAAAGAAAAGCTAGCAGAGTCCATAGGCTCAAAAGGCCCATGTTGAAGAGCTTCCAATACAAGATTGAGCCGCCAAGGCGACACAGGTGCCTCCGCGGCGGAAACTGACGGGTTACTCCGCGAAAAAAGGAACGTACGTCCCTACGCGAGGCGATAGCCTTCCGAAAAGCAAAAGCAGGGCAGAACCTGACCCTTCAGAGTGCTAACTGCCAAACCCTTGTCCAGCCCGTACTGCAAAAGGCCAACAAATTGGGAATGGAAAAAATCCTCGGGTTCCTTGAAGAAACCGAACACCACAAAAAGAAGGCTTCCCAAGACTTTGTGATAAATCCTAGTAGTAGCCGGACCTCTGGCAGCCCGCAAAGTGGCAATGACTTTGGCTGAAAAACCTTGAAGGTCAATATTTCGGTCTCAAGAGCCACGCCGTCAAACGCAGAGACCTCAGGTCCGGATGACGAACGGGCCCTTGGGTTAACAGGTCCGGGCGAAGAGGAAATGGAAAAGGAGGCGCTGTCAGAAGCGACACCAGTGTCGAGAACCACGTTCTCCTTGGCCAATCTGGGGCTATCAACATAGCAGGGACTCTCTCCAGTCTGATCTGACACCACCCCAGAGGAAGTAAGGGTATTGGCAGGAACACATAGATTAGCTCGAATTGGTCCAACGGAGCCACCAGAGCATCCACCGTCACAGCCTTCGGGTCCTTGTACCTGGACATGAAAATCGGTAACTTGGCATTGAACCTGGATGCCATCAAATCCACTTGGGGAGTTCCCCAACGGGAGCACAGCAGTGCAAAAATCTCCGGATGAAGACTCCATTCTCCGGGATCCATCTTCTCGCGACTGAGAAAGTCTGCCGTGATTCTGAACTCCTGAAATGTGGATCGCAGAGAAGGCTGGCACTCTGGTCTCGGCCCATACCAGGATCCGAGAAACCTCCACCATGAGCCTGGAACTCCTTGTCCCGCCTAGATGGTCGATATACACGACCGCCGTCGCATTGTCTGTCTGCACTCGGACTGACAGACCGCTTAAAGGGACCGCCCAGTGTTGGAGGCAAAGGAAAATTGCCCTCAATTCCAGGATGTTGATCGGCAGGAGACTCCTCCGAAGACAATACTCCCTGAATCCAGAGATCGTCCAGACACCTCCCCAGCCTGTCAGGCTGGCATCGGTGGTTATGACCGACCACCTCGGAGGGAGGAAAGACTTCCTCAGGGATAACGCTTCCGGACGTAACCACCATCCTAGAGACTCTCGCACCCTGTGGGAGATGATGAGACTGCAATCCAGCAAAGTCTGCGATCGATCCCAACGGCTCAGAATGAGCCTTTGGAGGGCCCTGGGATGAAACTGCGTAAACGGAAGTGGCTCCATGGGCCACCATCAAACCCAGAAGGCGCATACACCCTCGAAGAGACATCGCTGTCGAAGACTTCATAACCTGTACATGTCGAAGGAGACATGCTTGCTTGTCTGGAGGCAGAGACACCACTGCTCGTACCGTGTCGAAATGCATCCCCAAAGGAAAAGGATTGACTGCGACGATTCCAGAGACGACTTCTCCCAACTGACCAGCCACCCGAAGTCCTCCAGGAGCTGAAGGGATAGATTGCAAGCAGTCACTGCCTCCTCCTTTGAGGACGCCACAATCAAAAGGTCGTCCAGGTAGGGAAGAATCGAAACCCCCTGTCTTTGAAGAAATGCCATGAGAGGCGCCAGAAATTTTTGTAAAAACTCTGGGCGCTGAGGCCAACCCGAATGGCAGAGCCACAAACTGGTAATGGTCCTGACCTATGGCAAAACGAAGGAAGCGTTGGTGGGCCCTTCCGATTGGGAAGTGCAAATAAGCGTCGCGAATGTCGATTGACACCAAAAAAGCGTTCTGCGACAGGGCCGCCAAAACGGAGCGAAGCGACTCCATGCGGAATTTCCTGGCGTGGACATGCCGATTCAATCTTTTGAGATCCAGAATGGGCCGAAATTTGTCCTCTTTTTTGGGGACCACAAAGAGGTTAGAATAAAACCCTCTTCCCCGGCCCTCCGGCGGAACCGGCACCACCACACCTTTCTGCAGAAGGGAATCTACCTCCCGCAGCAGAGCGGCAAAAAAGCTCGGGCTCTGACGGAACGCGAGGTTGACAAAAAAACTGTCTGGGGGTCGAGAAAGAGACTCTATGAAGTAGCCTGCCAACACAACCCGTGTCACCCAGGCGTCTGACATGCGGGAAGCCCAAGTCGGTTTGGATTGGAGTAAACGACCCCCACTCGAGAGGCTCGAGTGAGACCCAGGCGTCAGTCCGCCTTAGCGGGCTTTCTACCAGCTTCCCGCTTGTCTTAACGGAAGTTCTGAGAATTCCCCCTTTTTTTTTTTTTTTTTTAAAAAAAGAGAGGGACGACCCAAACCCCAGAGGGCTGACTGAATCATCCCCTGGACCGAAAGGACCGCCGACAACTACCGGCATTAGTCCTGCCAGACGCAGAAGTCACAGCTCTGCGCTGCGGTAAAGCTGTTTCTTTTGCCTTTACCTTGGCAATCAGCTTCGTGAGGTCAGGTCCAAATAGCTGACCACCTTGCAAGCTAAAGATAGCAAACCCCGCTTGGAAACCGCGTCCCCGGTCCACTGTCTAAGCCACAGTGCTCTTCTGACTGCGACTGCCGAGGATTGCGCCCTGGATAGCAGTGATGCAGTATCCTCCAACAACTGGAAAAGGCCATCTACCTCGATAGAGGAGATCCACCTTGCCACGCCGTCCGTAGACGGTCCAACCGGCTCAGGGAAACTTTACAAGCACACATGGATCCTTAATACTGAATCCATGATCCGCGGCCTCGCAGATGGATTTTTCTGCCATCTACGTTTTTTTTGTCCAGCGGGTCCTGCAGACTCGCCTTCCCCTTAACAGGAGGATTTTGCTAAGCTGGGATAAAGGGACATCCACTTCAGGAGAAGGATCCAATTATCATCAACTCCGTAGAACATGGATACGGTGTCTCAATTTTCTGGACACAGGCGCTCCTTCTCCACTGCCCCATTAAGCTCATCCAGTGATGGTAAAGCTTGATTGATTGAAAGATATCCGGGCCGACTTACCAGGACGTCCAGATACCTCCTCCGGTAACTGTAACGCCTCCAATAAAAACCTCTTTACGGCCCAAAAGAGAGGCAGAGTGTCCCTGCCGATCCTCCTTGTCCGAATCAGACATTTTCGTTACGCGGGAAGGAAGGCACCGGCTTGTGACGCTTCCTGACATGAGAGATCTAGCTGACACTCAATAATAGAAAATCAGACAGGCCATCAATAGAAACTAGCGAGGGCCTCCATTCTGACACCACTGGAACCTCCGACTGCTGCGCTTGACGCCGTCCAGGTCTGCGCGTCATAATACGCGAGACTGATCCTGTAGCGGATCTGGGAGACGGTTACACAGTATATGGCAGGTTAAACCTGTCAGTAACTAGAAAGTGTGGTTTCTTAAAGAAAAAACGAACGCTGAAGGGTTAAAGCTCTTAAGGAGAGAGCTACCCCAGCTGTCCCCCATTAAGAGTTAACCGCCTAAGAAGGGGTTAAAGTCGTAGACTCCCCACAACCTTAATAATGAAAAGGGTGTGCGAGCCCCAAGTGCCTCTTATAAGGCAGCAGCTACAGGACAGCTATGCCACACTTAACAAGAAAACGTTCACAAGATCGCTACAAAATTGCGCTGTTAGTAAATCGCAATGACTGCCAAAGTCATTAAGGGGATCACTAATCGCTTATGCGTTGTTAATGAAATCGCCCAGATTGGCAGCTACTAGCGACATTAAAAATGGTTACACAAACGATCGCATAGTATGCGTCGTCGTTAGCAGGAACGTATAGTGGCAGTATTACTGTCGCAGACTCCCCACAACCTCTTTATTGAAAAGGTGTGCGAGCTTCCTTACGAGATAACAGCTGCAGGCAGCGCAGTCTGCCACCCATTTGTGCCTCAGAAAGGCGCCCGCGCTGTGGGGGTGAAGGGGTTAAGCTTCTGCCCTAGACGGGAAGAAGCGACTCACCCAGCTGGTCGCGGTGCAGCGCTGCCGAGAGGGAGGAGAGCGATGTCCGAGGGAGCTTTCAGCCTGTCAGTAATGGCCGCCGCGCTGTGTCTCCGTGTGCTTCATGAGAGAAGCCGGAAAAGGAGACTGCCGTAAAGCGCGCGCTCAGAGAGGCGCGAAATTCAAATAAAAAGGCGCGCAGCTCCTCTCTCCCCCGTTCCTATGTCCTGCAGGCATCCACCTGCGGACAAAAAACACACAGTCACCGCATGTATACTGTAACAGCGACTGCCGCAGCAGTCGCTGAAAAACACTCAACACATATTAAAATGTGGAGTACTCACCAGCCGAAAGCGCCACAGGGACCCCCAGGGGTTTCTGGCGCATGCCCATGCTTCCCCCCAGGGCGGGGAACGCAGTGACCCCTGCAGCGCGGTTTGCGTCCCCGCCAGGGAAGCCATCCTCATCCCCCCGGGCCGGCAGGGTTCTGCAGGGACCACCATATAGGGTAATACAGATCCGCCAAGGGAGAGGTGGGGATCCAGCAGCGCTGAGACCCCTGAGACCTCGAGACCACATTTGGTGATCCAAGTCTCTTGTCCAATAAAAAACAATAAAATCTTCTGAGGAGCTGCTTCCAGCAGCGACTATCCTCTGAGACCTCAAATTGAAAACTGGAGAGCTGAGTAGGAGGAGCCCGAGCTGGAGGGGCCGGTCAACACTCTTTTTAATCTGAGGTGTCTATCTCATCTGGGCTCCGCCTACCCACTAGTAATGGCTGTGGCTCTCTTCCTTCCATCTGCTGCTGAAATCCAAATTTAGCTTGCGATGCTGCCATACTCCGCTTATCTTACTTTTGAAATATACCTTGCCCACAACATGGTGGGTGGTATCAACAGGCTGGCACATGGTGTTGTTCTCCATAAGTGACAATAAACATTCCATTGTTTTGGTGCCCCACATAACCAACATAGTCCTTAAAACCTCCATCCTTGGCTTGCTGCTTTTGTTTCCAAAATCCTAGCACAGCCTGGAAGACCATACCAAATTACACACAATTGGGGATGTGGGACAAACCATCTCTTGTACATAGCCTCACTTTAAGGGTAGCCTCACTTTAAGGGTCTGCATTCTAAATAAATATTATAGTGTGTAACAGTAATTTCCTATAAATTGTCCAATTATCTGCACCTCAAAAACACTTCTAGAATTCGACCCTTTCTTACTTTCGACTCTGCAAAAACTCTTACTGTTTCTCTTATTCATTCACGTCTGGACTATGGCAAATCTCTACTAATCAGTCTCCCTCTTACCAAACTCTCCTCTCTCCAATCTGTCTTGAATGCTGCAGCCAGGATCATATTCCTCACCAACTGCCACACCGATGCCTCTACCTTGTGCCAGTCCTTACACTGGTTATCCATCCACTACAGAATCCATTTTAAACTTATGACCCTCACCCACAATGCACTCCATGGCTCAGCACCACCCTACATCTCCCTTGTCTCAGTCTACCACCCGACCTGTGCCATCCGTTCTGCTAATGACCTGAGGTTAACATCCTCAATAATCAGAATCTCCCACTCCTATCTCCAAGACTTTTCACGTGCTGCGCCAATTCTTTGGAATGCATACACAGGTTAATACGGTTAATCCCCAATCCCCACAGTTTTAAGCATGCCGTAAAAACGCATTTCTTCAGACTGGCATACCGCCTCAACGCATTAACCTAACTATCCCTGTGTCACCCATTCAAAAGTTTAACCATAACCTGGTTCCTCGTATCTTGTTCTCACACGCTTTATTGATTTAATAGCCCTCTGTGTCTGTAGTTTTACATATTCTGGCTGGTAATCTACGACCCCACAGCACTGCCTCACTACTGAGCATGTGCATAAAGTGCAGCACAGATTCATCTCATCTACTACTCCACAGCACTGCCTCACTACTGAGCACGTACATAAAGTGCAGCACAGATTCATCTCAACTATGACCCCACAGCACTGGTCACTACTGAGCATGTACATAAAGTCCAGCACAGATTCATCTCAACTAAAAGTCGAGATCCTTAGATCAGGAATAGAACAGACATTTATAGGACATTTCATAACTTTCCCAAATTCTTATGAAACCATTTGCAGCACATTCTGCTCTGATCTACTGTACCCAACTTATTTTATATTTTATGAGTCAGAGTTGGTCCATTTTATACCGACTCCAACTCCACCAAAATGTTGACAGACTGACTCCACAGCTTTGCTTCCAATGGCTCATATTGCCTCTTACCTAGCTTATTATTCTCTTTTCAATTAGGTCTATGACATCACATGATTAAAAACTGAGTAGCTGAATCCTTCTAAGCTCTATGTAGAAACAGGAGGTCAATTTTCCTGTATGACTCATCAGTCACTGCAAAAGTCCCTGGCAGGGATGAGGAGAGAGGTAACTGGGTCAGAAGTTGAAGAGGAGATGGAGCAAACACGTATTTGAAGTTGCTGGTGCCTGTGGATTCTCACAAACCTCAAGGTGTAGGATCCTCTAGAGGTGTGCAGTTGTGCATAAACTTCCTATTCAGCTACCCCTAAACAGTGATCATAAGCAGAGATGGTTGCAGTGGGCCCAGCTATACATGAAGACTAAACTTTAGAACAGTCTTGTTTACTGATGAGTGCAGGGCACCCCAGGAATGGTCCAGATGGCCAGACATTCTCAGTTGCGAAGCTGCACATCTCGAGCAAAAACATAGTGGCTGCGGCCGGGTAGTGCATATATATCCCCTATAGATTTGAATAGGGGCAGATGAACAGTACCCGGCCTTGAACACTATACAGATGATGGAGCTGCTCAGTGTCTTTTGCCCAGCGCCGGAAACAGCTTATCGGCAGGGGTTACAGGTGTTAAACCCCTAATCAGATATTGAGCACACATCATAGGGATATGCCATAAATTTTTGGCCGATATAACTTATTGGCCCCCAACTTGACCTGTAAGAGAAGAAAAAGAGCATTTATTAAACTCACCTGTGGCACGGTCCAGTCCAAGGGGTGTCGCTCTTCTTGGTCTGGTGCCTCCCGTCTTCTTGCTTTCCTATGCACGCGTACTTCTCTGACCTGTTGAGGGAAGGGCATAGTACTGCAGTGTGCAGAAGCCAGGACATTTCAGAGAGCCGTGGTGCCTGCGCACTGCAGTACTTTGCTATGCCCTCAACAGGGCAGAGAAGTACGCCTGCGCATGAGCACAATGCGAGGAGACTTCTGTGGATGATGCAGGGACGCATCATCCACAAGAACCAAGAAGGAGGACATTATAGAATGATGTACGGTATATCTGCCCTGAAAGGTGGTGGCATTAACTCATATCTGTCAAACTTGGTGAAAGGTTCTCTTTAAAGGTGGACAAAGTTCTTGGTATTTTCTTACATGACAAAAACCTGGAATTTTAATAGAGGTGTGCAGACTTTATATATAGGCTATGAATGCAGCACCAGAACCAGGTTCAAAAACAAATACAGTACCAAAACCAGGCTCTTCACATTAGTACAGCACCATAAAAGTGCATATTGTAAACAGAGCATCAAAACTAAGCTTACAAAATAAACACAACACCAGAACAAAGCTAGTAAATATAGCACTCAAAACTCAGAAGTATAAGTTCATACTTCCATTTGGACATTTCATTGTATTTCTGTTTATTTTTAAAAACATCCAGTCTAAAATGGATATGTTGCACAACTGGTGCAAACAGAAGCAAAAAATAGCTCAGATTTTTTTGTTCAAGGGATACATTTGGGTTCCCTCTTTCATTGTAAGGCCGGGATCACACATGCGAGGAAATCGTCCCGACACTCGCATGTGAAATCCCAGCTCTGGCGCCGCCACTCGGGAGTGGAGCGAGCGGCTGCATATAAAAACATACAGACGCGCACTCCACTCCCGAGTGCCGGCGCCAGAGCTGGGATTTCACATGCGAAACGGACGACTTCCTCGCACGTGTGATCCTGGCCTAAAAACTGAATCCAGACGGGCTCCATTTAGTCAACAGGATCCCAAAGCTTCTACTTTCATCAATTGTGCAACACATCAGTTTTTGACATTTTGTTTTCATGTTCCTAAAAATGGAACAAATGGAATGTCCAAACTCAAGTGTGGATATAGCCTCACAGAAATACACCATACAACCCAAGCTCATTACACAAATACAGCACCAGAACGAAGCTGAAAACGGAGATCAACTGCAAAATCAGGTGAACCCACTGCTATACGAGTGTCTTTTGTGAAACTAAACCTCTCAGTAAAACTAAGGGTATGATCACACAATGCGTTCATGTGATGCATCTTTTGCAACATGGCTCCAAAATCATATTAAAAAAGCAAATACTGTGATTTTCCAATATTGTGAGAGAAAAAAGTGCTTTGACTGTAATCTAAGTCAGGGGTCGACAAAGTTGTTCAGAATCTAGGAGCCAGCCAAAAATTTAGGAGCCAGAATGCCTGCCCATCATCATCATTGCCTCCCCATCATCATCAATGCCTGCCCATTATCATCATTGCCTCCCCATTATCATCAATGCCTGCCCATCATCATCATTGCCTCCCCATCATCATCAATGCCTGCCCATTATCATCAATGCCTGCCCATCATCACAGACAGCACCACAGCACACAAGCACTCTCTCACATACATACATATATATACACACACACACACACACACACACCACACAAAGTACCGCACTACATACACACACACACGGATACACACAGACACACACACACAGACACATCACATCTCACCTGTCCGGCGTCCGCGCGCTCTCTGTCACAGCCAGCCGCTGAATAATGACATCATTCAGCGGCGCTGCTGTGAGAGGAGGCGCCGGCGCCCCCTGGAACCCGGAGCTGCGGCAGCGGAGGCACGGGGAGAGGTAAGTATTGTGCCAGCTGCTGCCGGGGCCCTGAGCAAGCGGGGGGGGGGGGGGCCCAGTGGCGGAGCTGACACCGCTCTCCTCCGCTAACGGGCGCCGGGGTGCCCGACGGCGAGTGGGCCCCCCACCTGCTCAGGGCCCCGGCACTTGCCAGGGTTGGCCGGGTGCTGACGCCGACCCTGCCTCCCATAATAAACATGCCGCTAGCGGCAGTAAACAGAATTATGGTGGCAGCCAATCAGCGCGGCGCAGCCGAGGTAATCCAGACGGCGCAGGAGTAAAAAATTTTTTTTTCCCCTTTAATTCCCCGGGCGCCAGGCATGATTTTCTAGGCACCACTGGCGACCTGGCGCCCGGGTTTGTCGAACCCTGATCTAAGGCTAGTTTCACACTAGCATATGGCTGCGGACTTCCTCCGTGAAGCTCCACCCACCGCCGCATCGCCTCCGGTCAGCTCCGCCTATGTCTGCAAGCGGCTTGCGTACCTATATTTAACATCAGGTATGCAGGCCGTGCAGATGTATGCGGATGCCGCCGCATGCGTCATTTTGACGGTGCGGCGACCGCAACAAAATGCAACATGTTGCGTTGGGCGCAGGTCGCCGCACCGTCAAAACGATGCATGCGGCGGCATCCGTATACATCTGCACGGCCTGCGTACCTAATGCTAAATATAGGTACGCAAGCCGCTTGCAGACATAGGCGGAGCTGACCGGAGGAGGTGTAGCGGTGGGCGGAGCTTCACGGAGGAAGTCTGCAGACCTCCGCAGCGCAGCCATACGCTAGTGTGAAACTAGCCTTACAGTGTTAAAGAAAAACAGTTGTTTCATAAGCAATAATTGGGCCACCCATCATAACTCTACAGAGCAAACAAGTGACTGTAGCACTGATAACTATTATTATTATTTATTTACATGGTGCTGTAATAAACTCAAATGCAAAAAAAAAAAAATTGCATTTTGTGATATCCTCTCTGCTTGGAATCATTCTCTTCCTTTCATTTCTATCCATGACAGATTATGATAACTGAGCACAAGAATTATCAAATTCCCAAATAAAAATGTGCCCTGAATAAATCACAATGAGCTCACTAAATTTAATATACTAACAAAGTGCCCATGAATTAGAAAAATTCTAATATATGAATTGTGCAAGCTAGACTATGCTGCTGCTTTATGTATACTAATGTTATACCAACCGAATGCTGGATTCACAGCTACACTGTTTAGTACTGCAGTATGATGTCCTCCATGCTACTGCACATGTGCTACATAGATACAACAGATCTTCAATCTTATGTGTTATAAAGACACACTCTTATATTAATAAAGAGGCAATAACGACTACCTTCCAAATCAGTGAAAAGCCTAACTTACATGATAAACACTAACTGGCCAGTATAAAAATGTTAATCATATTGCTATATACATGAAGTGGCTAAAGGAAATGTAGCTTCTAACATAAGAACTGCCAAGATATTTACCTAAGTGGCTGGGTGGAGGACGCCCCCGGAAGAAGAGCATTCGAAACGTGCGTTGGGGTTAGTGACGCAGCGGTCCTCCACCCAGCCACTTAGGTAAATATCTTGGCAGTTCTTATGTTGGAAGCTACATTTCCTTTAGCCACTTCATGTATATAGCAATATGATTAACATTTTTATACTGTGTTGAAGATGTCTTGACGGAGTGTGACCTTTTGTAAAGGTTTTTTTGTGGACTAATATGTATGCATAGATACAACAGAACAGTAATCTCTTTGTGCTTGCTGTATGTGAGATAATCTACAATCCATTAACTTAGAGACAACAGATATACAGTGCATAGAAAAAGTCTACACAACCCAGGTTGACATTCCAAATTTGTAATAATAAAAAAAAAATTCACACCAAAAATAATAATTTCAGATCTTTCTCCATCTTTAATGTCACTTATGAAATATTTTCGTGTGGAAAGAGAAAACTAAAGAACTAAAATAATTAGGTTGTATAAATATGCAAACCTTTAAAGTAACTTTGTTGATGTACCCTTTGACTTTATGACCGTGTTCAGTCTTTTTGGATACGAGTCCATCAGCATGGCACATTTAGAATTTGCAATATTTGCCCAATCTTCCTTGCAGTAGAGCTCCAAATTTGTCAGATTGTGAGGGTATCACCTGTATACAGCTCACCTCAGGTCACCCCACAAGTTTTCAATTGGATTCATGTCTCTTCAGGGTGGATAAAAATCAATGATTTTTTTTAAAAAAAATAAAAAAAATAAAAAAAATCGGATTTTTTTGATTTAAATCGGATTTTTTTGATTTAAATCGGATTTTTTTCAATAAACTGCTTTTTGAGGAAAATATTTTACCATCCAAAGGTTCTTCCATCATGAGATAAAACTGAGTTGTTTAACTCAGTAGAATAAAGGCTGTATATGTGTAACATTCACAATGCCATGCTCTTCCAGAGGTTTCTGTAGGATTAGTGGGCAGTTTCTCTCCTATATTATCACAGACGCTCGCTTTACTTACGCAGTTCTCAAAACTGAATTTGACTCCGCAGAGGTCCCAGCCTCTTCTTCACGGCAAAAATGTTACAACATGAACAGAGTTGAGAAAAAGACCTTAATTCTATTGTTCTACAAACCTATGAATACAGAATGAACCCCTTCAGTGCCAAGTCCAAGAAGTTAGACAATATGTTTCTGATTGTTTGGAGTGGAATAGATCTGCACAACACAAGAAGAATGTGAATCTAAGTGTGAGGAGGAGGAAAGGCAAGCAGACAAGAAAATGAAAGTGAAACTTTGAGCACAATACTGCAGCATAGCCACAGACAGACAAGTCTGGATCTGTTTGTGTGTACGATCTGAGGTTTATTACATTCTTTCCTTATAATGGCAGCAGGCCGTAAAAGAGACCCAGTTTGGGAATATTTTAATGAAGCTCCTTCGCCTATCGGTAAGGCAGGCATGCGTGCAAAATGCAAACGATGCAACAAAGAGATGCAAGGCCTGGTGGCGCGAATGAGGCAACATCATGAGAAGTGCGGTGATGAAGATGACCAAAGAAACACTTCTGAACAAGCAGGATCTTCAGGTTGGTAAACATTTTTATTGAATCCTATTTCTAAAGACTGAACTGTCATGTGTGAGAAAAATTATATTTCTTATTATTACTGCATGTTACTGTCATTTGGTACAGTTATGAAGAAAAACAAATATTCCTTTTGGGGCAGTGCTGTGTTGTGTACAATAAGCAGAAATTGTATAAACAATAAAATAACAGCATTGACTTTTTTTGTTTAGGGAATTCATGGATTCTGGAAACTATCCACCTCCAAGATCACCATCATCATGTTCTACAGTTTCAGAGTTATCCATCCAGGATAGTGCTTCAATAGCAGCAGCATCATCATCAGACACCCACAGCCACATATCACCATCACCCAAAAGGAAGAAAAAACCTTTACCTCCTGGAACCACCATAGATAGGTTTGTGATAAGAACTAGCAGATTAGAAAAAGAGTTGATTGATGAAAAAATTGCCCAGTTTATTTATGCAACGAACTCTTCTTTCCGTCTGACTGAGAACCCACATTTCATTAATATGGTTCAGTCACTGAGACCAGGATACAGTCCACCCAGCAGAGCTGATGTTGCAGGGAAACTGCTGGATCAAGTGTATGACAGAGAAATGGAGCAATGTGCAACAGCTCTGGAGGATAAAATTGTTAACCTAAGTATTGATGGGTGGAGTAATGTCCACAATGATCCTATTGTATGTGCTTGTATAACAATAGAAGAAGGTAAAGTCTTCCTTGCACAAACAACTGATACGTCAGGAAATGCACACACAGCAGAATACTTACAAGAAGTGGCAGTAAAAGCTATAACAACATGTGAACAAAAATTCAAATGTCTAGTATGCAGTTTGGTCACTGACAATGCTGCAAACGTATCCAAGATGAGAAGAAATTTAGAAGAGCAGGGAGGGAATACAAAGCTAATAACATATGGTTGCAATGCTCATTTGCTGCACCTCTTAGCCAAAGACTTAAGTGAAAGTGTTCCAGAAATAAAGGCTAATGTTGTTGAAATGCTAAATACTTCCGTAATAATCATTTTGCTGCAGCAGCTCTGAAAAGGATGGGTGGAACCAGGCTAACGCTCCCACAAGATGTTAGATGGAACTCTGTGGTGGACTGTTTTGAGCAGTATATCAAAAACTGGCCTATTCTGATGACACTTTGTGAAGAAAATCGAGATAAAATAGATGGCACTGTCACGGCCAAAATCCTCAACATTGGGCTTAAGAGAAATGTTGAACATATGCTGAGCTTCCTGAAACCCATCTCTCAAGCTTTAAACAAAATACAGAAAAATAGCTGTTTTATTGCGGATGCTGTTGAAATTTGGAAGGAACTGAGTGAACACTTAAAAACAGAACTACACATGGACAGAATTAAATTACAAGCAGTAAACAAATGAATGGGACAAGCACTGACTCCAGCTCATTTTTTGGCAAATATTGTAAATATCCAATATCAGGGTCAAAACCTAAGTGCTGAGGAAGAGGAGTTAGCTATGACATGGGTATCCAGCAATCACCATCTTTAATGCAACTATAATAAACTTCAGAGCTAAGGGGGAACCATTCAAGAAATATATGTTTGCTGAAGATATTTTAAGGAAGGTCACACCAGTAAACTGGTGGAAGTCACTTAAGCGCTTGGATTTAGAGACTGTTCAAGTAATGATTTGACTTTTAACAGCAGTAGCTTCTTCTGCAGGCGTTGAAAGAATATTCTCTTCCTTTGGACTCATTCATTCTAAATTGAGAAATCGGTTGGGACCCAATAAAGCAGGAAAGCTTGTTTTTCTTTTCCAGATTATGAATAGGAACAAAGAAGAAGATGATGATGAAGATAACGACGAGTGAGCTACAGAGGACAGCAGGGACAGTAGTATTTAAGTTTTTCATGTGTCGGCTGGGCTGACAGTCTAAGTTTCTTAAAATATATATATATTTTGTTTAGCCAAATTAGTTAACAAACATGGATGTTTGTTTAAGCAAATAACTTATGCTGTAATGTTGTTATTGTTTCAGTTGAATAAATCTATTTAAATTGTTATTAAGGTCAGGATTATTTTTCTCCTTCCTAAGTACAACAGAACAGTGGTGTCCAAATATGAATGATTAACCCATTAAACTGGGGAGAAAAAAGTAATATAAAAAGTGATTCTAAAAATCTTCATCTACTTGCATGTTAAAGTAGCAAGAACTACAGTCAGGGCCAGAAATATTTGGACAGTGACACAATTTTCGCGAGTTGGGCTCTGCATGCCACCACATTGGATTTGAAATGAAACCTCTACAACAGAATTCAAGTGCAGATTGTAACGTTTAATTTGAAGGGTTGAACAAAAATATGTGTTAGAAAATGTAGGAATTGTACACATTTCTTTACAAACACTCCACATTTTAGGAGGTCAAAAGTAATTGGACAAATAAACATAACCCAAACAAAATATTTTTATTTTCAATATTTTGTGGCGAATCCTTTGGAGGCAATCACTGCCTTAAGTCTGGAACCCATGGACATCACCAAACGCTGGGTTTCCTCCTTCTTAATGCTTTGCCAGGCCTTTACAGCCGCAGCCTTCAGGTCTTGCTTGTTTGTGGGTCTTTCCCTCTTAAGTCTGGATTTGAGCAAGTGAAATGCATGCTCAATTGGGTTAAGATCTGGTGATTGACTTGGCCATTGAAGAATGTTCCACTTTTTTGCACTCATGAACTCCTGTGTAGCTTTGGCTGTATGCTTGGGGTCATTATCCATCTGTACTATGAAGCGCCGTCCAATCAAGTTTGCAGCATTTGGCTGAATCTGGGCTGAAAGTATATCCCGGTACACTTCAGAATTCATCCGGCTACTCTTGTCTGCTGTTATGTCATCAATAAACACAAGTGACCCAGTGCCATTGAAAGCCATGCATGCCCATGCCATCACGTTGCCTCCACCATGTTTTACAGAGGATGTGGTGTGCCTTGGATCATGTGCCGTTCCCTTTCTTCTCCAAACTTTTGGCTTCCCATCATTCTGGTACAGGTTGATCTTTGTCTCATCTGTCCATAGAATACTTTTCCAGAACTGAGCTGGCTTCTGGAGGTGTTTTTCAGCAAATTTAACTCTGGCCTGTCTATTTTTGGAATTGATGAATGGTTTGCATCTAGATGTGAACCCTTTGTATTTACTTTCATGGAGTCTTCTCTTTACTGTTGACTTAGGCCTCTTTCACACATCCGGTGTGCGCCTGACGGCGCCCCCGGCATTTAGCCGCAGCGCCGCATCAGAAAATCTGATGCGCCGCATGCAGCTTTTTTCGCATTGACATGCATTAGCGCCGGATGGAGCCGCATGTCAATGCGTTGCATGCGGTTTTGTCCGGATGCGGCACAAATGTACATTGCTGCGGCCGGACAAAACGCATGCATGTAACGTTTTTTGTTTTTGCCGGATGGTTTCTGATGTCTCCAAGCATCAGAAACCATCCGGCAAAAAACCGCATGCGGCCGCCGGCGGTGCATCAGGTTTTCTGATGCGGCGCTGCGGCAAAATGCCGGGGGCGCCGTCAGGCGCCCGCCGGAAGTGTGAAAGAGGCCTTAGAGACAGATACACCTACTTCACTGAGAGTGTTCTGGACTTCAGTTGATGTTGTGAACGGGTTCTTCTTCACCAAAGAAAGTATGCGGCGATCATCCACCACTGTTGTCTTCCGTGGGCTCCCAGGTCTTTTTGGATTGATGAGTTCACCAGTGCTTTCTTTCTTTCTCAGGATGTACCAAATTGTAGATTTTGCCACTTCTAATGTTGTAGCAATTTCTTGGATGGGTTTTTTTTCTGTTCTTGCAGCTTAAGGATGGCTTGTTTCACCTGCATGGAGAGCTCCTGTGACCACATGTTTCCTTCACAGCAAAACCTTCCAAATGCAAACACCACACCTCAAATCAACTCCGGCCCTTTCATCTGCTTAATTGAGAATGACATAACAAAGGGATTGCCCACACCTGTCCATGAAATAGCCTTGGAGTCATTTGTCCAATTACTTTTGGTCCCTTTAAAAACAGGGTGGCACATGTTAAGGAGCTGAAACTCCTAAACCCTTCATCCAATTTTAATGTGGATACCCTCAAATGAAAGCTGAAAGTCTGGACTTCAACTGCATCTGAATTGTTTTGTTTCAAATTCATTGTGGTAATGTCTAGAACCAAAATTAGATAAATGTTGTCTCTGTCCAAATATTTATGGACCTAACTGTAGTTTAGGTAGAAACTTTGATTTAAATCACTGATTTAAATCAAGCCTTACTGACTAGTGATTTAAATCAGTTTGATTTAAATCAAATCCACCCTGTGTCTCTTGTTGGGCCATACTAAAACTTTGATCTTCTGGTGAGGCCATTGTTTTGGAGATGCACTTAGGGTCGTTGTTACCCTGATAAGTTAAATTCCTCTTCATCTTTAGGTTTTTAGTACAGCCCTGAAGTTAAAGCTGCCAACTATAAGCAAAGCATAAGGCTACATCCAACAAGCTTCACTGTGGGAATGATGCTCTTTTTGTGAACTGCAGTGTTTGCTTTGCACCAAACATATTTTTTTGGGAATTATGGCCAAAAAGTTCAAGCATGGTCTCATAAGATCACAACAAGTTTTCCCACATTATTTTTTCAGACATGATGTAGGTTTCCATCTTGCAGCCCTATTATGGGTGATACTAAAAGGTAGAAAAAGTTCTAAAATTCTTCTTCTTGGTATTTTATTTACATGACAAAAAACTTGGATGTTAACAGCGGTGTGTAGACTTTTAAATCTACTCTACAGCACCTTTATTTAGTAATTTTGTATGATTGGATGACTAAATAAAGTGGTCACAATGATTTACATAGTCTATAACACATTTGTGATATCACAATAGGCACAAGCAAACATAAGCAGAGTGCTTCGCCCATCCTCTGTCCACAATCCAGGTCAGGGCTCTCTGGCTGTGGACAGGAGCTGAGGGAATTTCTTTACCCTCTTTGATCACAAGCTCAGATTATGATTAGGTGGGCTGGCGAGGCGTCACTTGTGTGCCGCACATATGATGTCAAACGAGACTGGTGAATGAAACGCCGTGCTGGGGGAACCCAGAAATTAAGAAAATGTGTGCTGTTTCTGTCCACAGACAGAGAGCACTCACCTGGACCCTGGCTGCACAAAGTGATCCATTCTAGTCACCAGGTATCAACATTCCACTCAGTGCCCTGCAGTCATTTCCATCTCCCTCCTAGAAGGCGGAGCAGAAGCAAGGAAAGATCAGAATTAAGAATTCCCAGCAAATAACTTTCAGTTAGCCATTAAAAGGTATCAACCACTGAGGACTCTCAAGTCTAAATATTTTTCTATCTACTGGCTAACACGGTACGAAGATATACATCTTTCCTACAGCAAACAACAGTCATCTGTGAGGGTTTTAAAAATGTTGTTTACTCTTTACTGTACTTCTTAAGCAGATATGTTTCTGGGAACGCTGAGAAACAATGCAATGGTCACCATTACAAAGGGGTTGTCATTTAGTTTTCCTACAGTCCAACACAGCAATTCTGAGGCAACAACGGATTTATAAGTCTATAACAGGGCAAATTTTCCATTTAAGACTAATACATTCGCAGCATAAGCAGGCAGATAAATTAACTGTAGATTACTTGGGGATTTCTCTACAAAAAGTTCTCTACAAAGACGGTAACACCCTTGACCTGGTCGTTGTCCGGCTCTGTTCAATCTCATACCTAAATAACTCACCACTTCCCTCTCTGACCACAACATTCTCTCCTTCACACTCACAATTCCTCGCCCACCCCAGCACCCTCCTACCTACCACACATTCAGAAATCTACAAGCCATTAACCCACATACACTTTCAGACGCCGTACACTCATCACTGTCCCCAATCTCCTCTTTTTCCTTTCCTAATTTGGCTGTACACCACTACAATGACACTCTCAGAAGTACCCAGGACAAAGTAGTGCCCCACACCCTCAGAACCTCCAAACCGAGTAAAACAGCCCTGGCTCACATTGCAAACTCTTCTCCAGCGATGCTCTAGGAGTGCTGAACGAATATGGAGGAAAAACCGCACACCAGAAGACTTCAGCCACTTCAAATTTATGTTAAGAACCTATAACTCTGCCCTTCACCTCACCAAACAGACCTACTTCACCACCTTGATCCACACTATCCAACAACCCCAAGAAACTTTTTGACACTTTTCACTCCCTCCTCAGGCCAAAAGCACAAGCCCCTATCACAGACATTCTTGCTGATGACCTGGCCTCCCACTTTATAGAGAAAATAGATAGTATCTGTCAGGAAATCGGCTCCCAAACCACCAAGTGCTGTTACTCCCATCCCTCCCTGCATTTCCCCTGGAGCACTCTCCACATTTGATCCCATCACAGAAGAAGTCTCCAGACTCCTCTTTTCTTCTTGTCCGAGTACATGCACTACTGACCCCATTCCCTTACATCTCCTCCAGTCTCTCTCTCCAGTCGTCACTACTCACCTAACTACAATCTCTCACTCTCCTCTGGCATTTTCCCATCCTGCTTCAAACACTATCATTACTCCATTATTAAAGAAACCCGCTCTCGACCCATCCTGCACAAACAACTACAGACCAGTCTCCAATCTCCCCTTCATCTCTAAACTCTAGGAGCCTGGTCTACTCCCACCTTACCTGTTACCTCTCCACTCACTCACTCCTAGAACCTTTAGGCTAAGTGCACACGTTCAGGAATGTTTGCAGAAAATTCCTGAGCAAAAACGGACTTTTCAGCGGTAAAAACGCATGCGTTTTTCTCGCGGGTTTTTGCACGGTTTTTACGTGGATTTTGCGCGTTTTTACCGCGATTTTTCCCTGAACATTCAAGCTCAATAATATAGCGGGAAAAACGCTAGTTTTCCGCGAAATTAAAGAACATGCTGCTTTTTTTTTCAGTGATGCGTTTTTTTTCTCGGAAAAAAACGCACCATGTTCACAAAAATAGCAGAATTCATTCTAAATAATAGGATGCTGAATTCATGCGTTTTTTAAGCGTTTCTTGCCGTGAAAAAACGCGAATAATCCTGAACGTGTGCACTTAGCCTTACAGTTTGGCTTCCGCCCCCTACATTCGACAGAAACTGCACTCAAACTGACCAATGACCTACTGACAGCAAAATTTAACGGTGACCACTCTGTTCATTCTTCTAGACCTTTCTGCAGCTTTCGACACTGTTGACCACCGTCTTCTACTCTCAGGCTCCAGTCACTAGGCATTAAGGACACTGCCCTCTCCTGGTTCTCTTCCTATCTTTTTGACCGCTCCTTCAGTGTTTTGTTCGCTGGCTCCACTTCATCTTTTCTTCCTCTCGCTGTCGGGGTACCTCAGAGTTCAGTCCTTGGCCCCCTTCTCTTCTCTCCCTACACGGCCCAAATTGGACAGAACATGAGCAGATTTGGCTTTCAGTGCCATCTTTACATCTACTAAATTCACTAAATCTGACATTTCTCTCTCAGTGGGTGGCACCATAATAACACCCCGGCAGCAGGAGCGCTGTCTGGGTGTTTTGTTTGACACCAATCTTTCCTTCACCTCCCATATACAATCTCTTGCCCGCTCTTGCCGCTTACACCTAAAGAACATCTCTAGAATCCGCCCTTTTCTCACCATGGAAACAACAAAAACCCTCACTGTAGCATTGATCCACTCCCGCCTGGACTAATGTAACGCTCTATTAATTAGTCCCCCCTTACTCGACTTTCCCCTCTCCAGTCCATCCTTAATGCAGCTGCCAGGGTTGTCCATCTAGCTAATAGATACTCGGACGCGTCCGCTCTTCGCCAGTCCTTATATTGGCTGCCGATTCACTACAGGATCCAATTCAAAGTACTGGTTCTCACCCACAAAGCTCTCCGTAGTGCGGCACCCCCTTACATCTCCTCCCTCATTTGTTTATCGGCCTAACCGACCACTGCGCTCTGCAAACAACTTTTGATTTAACTCTGCACTAATCCGTACCTCCCACTCCAAGACTTCTCCCGCGCTGCGCCAAACCTCTGGAATGCTCTACCCCAAGGAATTAGGATCATCTGCAATTTGCATAGCTTTAGGTGCTCCCTTAAAACACATCTGTTTAGAGCGGCCTACCACGTTCCCTAATCAAAGTCATTTCATGTGTAAGTGTGTGTGTGTAGCCCATTCACTATCTCTGTCTATCCCCCACTCCCTCAAGGTGGCTGGACTGTCATTGTAAATACACACCTGCACTTTGTATCTCCCCCACCTCATTGTAGATTGTAAGCTCTCACGAGCAGGGGCGTCTCAATTTGTTTAAAATACTGTATTGTGAACGTTGTTACTTATGACTTGTGGCTGAAACTGTTAAACTGTAAAGCGTAGCGGAATATGTTGGCGCTATATAAATAAAGATTATCATTAATATTATTACCCATGAACATCACTTTCTTTTTTTTTCAATTTCTATGACTTCCCAAAAGTCCATAATATTTGATAATCCAGTACTTATCAGGTCAGCAGCCAGACACTACGTCACGTCTATAGCAGATTTTACACTTCTACACTCTAAAAACATTGGTGTTTTCCAGAGAACGTAATGCATTATTTGTCCTTGAGCTAAATGCTTCCTAACAGCTCTACCTGGGTGAGAAGAAAAATCCAATGCACTGGGACTCAGAAATGGCCATAGAAGTTTCCATTGCAGTCAATGAACACACAGCCTTATCACCTAACTTCAGATTTCCAAACTGTTAGAAACCGACTAGAGTTATATTCTGATCATAAATTCAGATTATTTAAGCTTGCAGTGGAAATTTCCAGCCTGGAATATGAGTGCACTGTATGCATAGGAATAGGAAACCTCCTGCAGAACTATATACAAAAACAATTGTAAGCACAAAGGTAGAGAACAGCGTCCGCGTCTCAAAGCCATTCTTGTTACTGCTGAATATCATATACAGGTTACTATGGCTAAATCTGCATCAATACTAAACCACACTGTGAGATGCACAAAGCACAGACAAAACTGCCCCAACGCCGTGAAAGGGGCCTTGTTTTCATGCCGAGCTTTTAAAGACTGAAAAATTCACAGGGGCTGTAGATGTCACTCGCTTTTATCTCTGCGTTTCTATTAATCTCAGGTCACAGACAATAATATGACCTCGAGACTTGGTTATAAATAACGTGGAACAGTTAATAATTTATGGCAATGTAGAAATACTCAGACCATCCCAAAAACAACCCTGAGATATACCCGCATTTTAAATATTTTATTGAAATAGCCACTCTCTTTTGACAAATTTTATAAAAAAAAATAAATAAATAGAAATACAATAATATCGCTTGAGAAAAAAAATAACTTTCTCCACTTAAGGGCCAGTTTCACCCTTTCCTCTTCTGTACTGATCATACACTCTGAATATTTCTAAAATCTGTGTTGAGAGAGGAGACAGACTTTCAGCTCACTGAGGGACCAGGTTATAAGTTGATGATTGAAACCTATGGAGAGGGGATGATGAGCATGATGCTAGAGGCAAAGGTAGAGCGACATACAAACATTTAACAGAAAAACGCAGCAGTGCCTATCATATCACAGAGCTAGATTCACAGCTACACTGCTCACTACTGATGTACTGTATAATGTCCTGCATACTGATGCTTCTGAAAAAGAGCAGGATCTCCTTTCTGGGTGCTGGAAATGAGTGAAATTGGTGATAGGTCTGGACTGAGGGTGGCCAGTTCATCTCCCGAACTCTTCTTCTGTGAAGCCATGATGTTGTGATGGATAAAGTATGGGGTTTTGTGTTGTCTTGCTGAAATATGCATGGTCTTTACTGACAGACGTTGTGTGGATAGGAACATATTCTAAAATCTCTATATATACTTGATAGTGCCTCAAGATGTGTAAGTTGCCCATGCCATAGGAAAGGGGTTAATGCAGTGGCAGCTAAGGACCATTACATCAAAAGCATCAAATATTGACTGACAGCCTTGTCCACATGGATTTCTCCAGAATCTGACTCTTTTAATGATAATTATGTTTTGTAGATGGTATATATATGGTTGTATATGGTAGTATTTTCAAAAACTTCGTAATTTT
>JARQOD010000001.1:213925408-214032981 GCA_033576555.1 Oophaga sylvatica
TTGCTGTATCTATGCCATTTGAAGGTGAGATTCTTCTTCCAATCCTTCACATGCAGCGCATTAAAAAAAGGGGGACTCTCCGTGAAAAGTAAAAAAGACGGTGCAGGAACCCTAACTCCATCACCCCTTCAGGGGATGAGGAGAGGGACCGTCCGCCACCTTGCAGCACCGCAGTCTAGCATTGGTGGTGCAGTGGGGGCCGCACGGACTAACTCCCGCCTCTGTACAGCCTAGGGTTTCAATACCTTAGGGTGGTCAGGGCTGAGTGCGGCATTTATGTCCCACGTTGCGGGAGAGGATACGATGGAGGCTTTACTCCACGTGCTCGCCCGTTGATGGTTTGGGGAGATCGGACCCTTTCAATAGGATCCGTCGCCCCTATCTCATCTTCGTGGGGAAAAAAAAAAAAAAAAAAAAATGGTCTGGAAACTGAACCAGACGTGTGCCTCCATCAGACACTAAGCAATAACTGGATTTGCCTGTGGCCAGTGCTGAGGTGTATACGGCGGAGGAGGAGCTAACCTTTTTTTATGTTTACTTAGTGTCAGCCTCCTAGTGGCAGTAGCATACACCCACAGTCCTGTGTCCCCCAATGAGACGAAGGAGAAATAAATGTTTTTTGATTATCTAGAATTATGAGAATAGTCACTTTAGGTCTTCCCTTTAAATGGCAATTCTGAAATATTGGCAAATTACCAAAAAACTCGATTTAGAGCCAAGCAAAAATTCTAATAATCATGGATAGCAGGTAGAACCACTTCTCTGGGGCTGTATTGGCCAGAACTGTACAGCTGATCTTTATGGTGATTGCATACCTTTAATAGAGAGGACATTGTGGTTGTAGTGTGGTAAAGGACATTACAACTTCCTTACAAACTGTGCATGCATTTTATCAATGTAGAAAGCGGGGGTGTAGGTAATCCTGTATGTGGACTTTCCTTAGGCTGCATTAACACATCCGCGTGTTGTCCGTTTCTCTCTCACACAGCACAGGGGCCCATAGTGTTTCATGGACTACACACATCAGTTTAGAAAATGGATCTGTGCATCTGGTCTGTGAGTTTCGGCGTATGTCCTCTGCTATGCGGATCGGACTCAGCCATTAAAGTCTATGGGGACCTGTTAAAAACGGATGAAAAGCAGAAAACATACTTTGCACTTTTGTGTTCCATCCAAGTTCCATTAAGGTTTCATTCTTTATTATCCGATCCACTGCTAAGAGTAAGCAAAAAAAAAAAAACGGGAAAAACGAATGACGAGAGGAAAAAAATGGTCTGCTTTACACAGATGTAAAAATAGAAACGGATGTGTGAATGTAGTCTTTAGAAACGGATGTGTGAATGTAGTCTTACAACTAATCTGAAGACTCATCTTTAAAGTACAACTCAAGCGGGCTTATGGCTCCCTGCATCTAGTGTCATACTTCGCAGTCGCCATCTTCTGTTATCTGCGCCACTACAGTCAGCAGTTTGTGACCTGCTGGATGGCTCCAGTGTTTGCTGGATGATCCGGAAGTCACTACTAAATGTAAGTCTATGAGAAGCAGAAAAGCAGAACGAGGTTCTGATAGGCTTACATTCAGAGCTTGTGACCATTACCTCTGGTCAATCAGAAGTTGTGGTCACAAGATGGCGGTGATGGAGCCGAGCTGCACCGATAACACATTAAGGCCGGGGTCACACTTGCGAATGCAATGCGAGAAACTCGCATCAGTACCTGGAACTGCCGCCAGCACTCGGGACCGGTGTGTGCGGCTGCATGTATTTCTATACAGCTGAACACTCCGGTCCGAGTGTCGGCGGCAGTGGCAGGTATTGAGGAGTGAGTTTCTCGCATTGCACTCACAAGTGTGACCCCGGCCTAAGACAGGGACTGCTAAATAGAAGAGAGGAGCTAAAACTGTAATTTTCTATTTAATTTCTAAGTTTGTGCAAAGATATCATCATGTATTATGCCGAGAAGATAACGTGATGTGCTGGTCATATGACCATGGAGGACAGTTTTTGCGTGCCTCTTTTTTCAATGTACTATTTATTCCCACATAATTACAAGCTGTACCCGATCTTTGTGGTTTGTCATGATGAAGCGGTAAGCTCACCTCGAAACGCGTTGAAACCGCATATGGCCTCCTATTGTATTTTGGATCCTCAGCAGCACGGATTTCTTATCCACTTCCATCTCCAAGTTTGTAACTTAAGAGTTATGGCACTTTTAGGGCTTGGTCACACCACCACTTTATCGGTCAGAGTGTGATCACACAAAACATCGGATTGCACTCGGACCACTATTAGTCTATGGGCCGTGCACATGTCAGATTTTTTACTTGGACTGCACTCAGATGTCATCCAAGTAGTCTGAAATCATCAGAATGCACTTAGATGACATCTGAGAGCATTTTGATTTTGGCTCACTGACACAATGGAGAAATTTTGTTCTCCATCTACTCCTCACAGTGTGCTCCGATTCTCTCATCTGAGGGAATCGGACTACACTGTGCCGATATTCTGATCAGAGTTTGATTATTAGTGTAATTTGCATAATTGGCATGACTCTCACATAAGAGAATCTACGGCCATGTGACCCAGGCCTCAGATTGGTCGATAATCGGAAATGAGCGTTTCCAAGAACTCTAGCGCCCAATAAAAATTGGCCAAGTTAAACAGGCTGCCAGGTCACCCAACATGAAGGTCTACCAGACAGTTCACTGTTGTCAACTTGCTGCCAATGGAGTAATAAAAAAACAAAAATAAAAAATAACAAAAAAACAAAACCGTGCACTAATTGTCAATAAACCACATGCTTACATGCACTAAGGACATGTTTCCTAAGGAAACTTTCCACTACGGAGCTGCTGTAATAGGAAATGCTGTGCACTATAAACTAACAAAATGCAAATTGCATAGCCACATTTTAAGTCAATCTATGGTGCAGATTATCTCTGCAGCGTGAGGATGATCTTTTGGGAAATTTCATCCCCAATTCTGCTACTGATCAATACCCAATGGATTTTCTGCAAGCAGACCTATGGCGTAAAATCTGCTGTATTCACACTGACAGGCTGCATGTGGCAAACAGTATAGCAATTGGAAGGTGGCCAATACTGTACCTCTTGAAGGCCTCTGATGGATTTCGTTCACATTCTCCAGGCTGTAAAAGTTTTTGGACTGAGGGCTCACTCAATTTATCCTCAAATCCTGGCATGAGCCCTCCTCGACAAATCTGCTCAACCAGTGCCTGATGAAGTTTCCCACACAAAGAGTATCGGAGTCTTGTGCCTTGCAAAAATGGCAGGCCAAGACCTGGCGGTGCAAGCCCCTTTGTAAACCCGCAGGTGAACTCGGCCACAGCAATTCTGTACAAAGAGCTGTTTTCCCACTGCCAGGGCCGCCAACAAAGAGTAATCCCCAGGCGGTGCCCTTGCCAGTGCTGCCTCCGTTGCTACCAGAGTTTGCCACCAGTGACAGTTTGTTTGCTGTGCTTGAGGTGCAGGTTGTCTTCTCCTGCAGACAGTGCTGGAGCTTGTGGAAGATCCATTCCCTGCAGTAGAACGGTTTCCCCTGCAGCAAACTCGTCTGAGCCATTGTAGCTATTGCTCGGGAATCTGAGCTCTCACACCAAAGCGTGTCACTTTAGGAGAATAAACCTCGGGGCGAAAACTAGAGAGGAATTCCAGTAGTGACATATCCCAAACAAGACGGGACGTGGAATGCAGGGCAAATCAATGGTTCCAGTAAATGTCACTACGCAGAGAGGTCGCTCACAATTCTCCATGCTTCTTCCTCCATCTTACTACGGAGCACTGAGAAGATCGCTGGTCAGAGTTCTGCGTACATCCAAGAGTAATACTTTTCAGATGGTTCACAAAGTCAAGTACTCTCATCACTGCATCTGGACTTCATAGAACGGAGCATTCCTTATGTACAAGGAGGACGCAACACATCTGGAGAAATGGAGGGGGAGAAAGGGAGGGAGAAGAGACAGCTGTTAGTAAGTACCACAGCCAACTGATCATCACATGGTTCCTACACAAGCAGCATTTCAATAACTTTATTTCAAAGAGTACAAAGGGCAGAGTGTACTTCGGACTTACAGTCAGATCCCCATGAATAGCAGTGGAAGTATAACAAAACATACATTATAACATATAGTCTATGAGACCATGTGATAGGAATCTAGTATAACGATTTCTTTTTAGAAGTCTATACATGGCTGTCTTTGCAGCAAAATAAGAGTTTTCTGGGTCTAACATATTAATTTCCCCTCTTAGGAACATAAGATTGAGGGGTGACAAACACATGGTGCCCAAATTGATTATCTGAAATCTACTCCAGCAGCAGCAGCAGCAGATGTAAGCAATGAAAGTAGCTAAACATCGCAGGTCCATACACTGTTTGTTGCCCACTGCCATGTACTGCAATTAGTCTCCTATTCAGCTGATCAGTGAGGGTGGTCATCTATGTGTTAGTTTGAAGCAACCCCTTTGTCATCATCCAGAATAGATGTCATCAGTGATCTTCAGGATCATACCACTGCCCTGCATCCCGGCTTCCTGCCTGACATTTTAGTTGCTGGCTCGAATTATGTGCTTTCCATTGCTAGAAGCAGAGGCCACATCACAGGATAGTAGTGACACACATTGGCCGCATCTAGTGATAAGCCGAGCATCACAGCAGAGATTACCAGCACTCTAGAAAAGACCTTGTTAATGCTGTGCTCCTCGTCTCGGAGACCGTCCACATCTGATACAAGCATCAGAGCAGAGTTTACCAGCACTCTAGAAAAGACCTTGTTAGTGCTGTGCTCCATCAATAAGAGCGTGCCACAATTACATCACTAGTTTCTACTATCTACACACGCCCAACATAAGGAAGACTGAAGAGACAGCACCACTGCTATGGGCTTCTATAAAAGTGCATATGAATCTCAGAACTCAGACTCCTAAGTCAACTGAACAATTTTTTCTGTGTTTTTCAAGCATTATAGAAGGAATGGCCAAAACATAACATATCTACAGCATGTCACTTTGCTTATCACAAACCAAAACACTTCGGAAAAATGTATTTAAAGTGGCAACAGCACATGTGAAAAAGACTTGGGTATATTAATAGATTACAGACTACACATGAGTCAACAGTGTGATGCAGCAGCAAAAACAGCAAACCCAGTTCTAGGATGTATTAAGAGAAGCATACAGTATAGATCACGTGAAGTAATTATCCCCTCTACTCCTCCTTGGTCAGGCCTCATATGGAATACTGTGTCCAGTTCTTGGCACCACATTCTAAGGAAGACATTGAAAAACTGGATCAGTTCAGAGAAGAGCTACCAGGAAGGTGAGCTGACTGTAAAGTATGTCCTCCGAGAAACGGTTTAAGGATCTGGGAATGACTAAGAGAAGACTAAATAGGGTTCTACAAATATCTGAAATGATGTTACAGAGTAGAGTGATCAGCCTTAAGCCCCCGTCACACTAAGCAAGATCGCTGAAGCATCAGCGATTTTGTGACGCAACAGCGACCTAGCCAGCGATCTCGCTTAGTGTGACACGCAGCGACGACCAGCCTTCCTGCTGGGTATCGCTGATCGTCGTCGAATGGCCTGGACCATTTTTTCATCGTTGGTGTCCCGCTGGCCAACGCTCATCGCTGAATGTGACAGCGGGAGACCAACGATCAGCGAGCTCCCAGCGCGTAGAAAAGAAGCTGGTATCCAGGGTACATATCGGGTAACTAAGCACCGTACAGCGCTTAGTGACCCGATGTTTAGCCTGGATACCAGCTCCCAGCGCATACAACAGAAGCTGGGAGCTGGTATCCAGTGTACATATCGGGTAACTAAGCACCGCGTAGCGCTTAGTGACCCAATGTTTAGCCTGGATACCAACGTGCTCGCTGGTCCTGATCGCTGGCGAGTCTCCCCATGTGACAGCTCACCAGCGATCAGCTAACGATGTCCCAGCGATCCCATCCACGTCGAATCGTTGGTGGGGTCGCTGGGACATTGAAGAGTGTGACGAGGCCCTTATTCTCATTTGCGCGTAGAAATACAAGAAGCAATGAAATGAAACTGAAAGGTAGACGATACAGGTTAGATTAAAAAAAATATTGATAGTGAGGGTGATCAATGAGTGGAACTGGCTACCTTGAGAGGTGGTGCATTCTCCTTCAATGGAAGTCTTCAAACAGAGGCTGGACAGACATCTGCCTGAGATGGTTTAGTGAATCCTGCATTTCCTGTATTTTGATATATGGTTTGAACTTACAATTACATAAGTGTATGTGTGCCAAATTTCAGACATGTAGGGGTTAATTAAAGGTGTAAATTCGTTGAAAAAAAATGCGTGGGCTCCCGCTGTATTTTCTCCACCAGACAGACAAAGCAAGCGAGTGGGGGCAGATAATAATAGCCTAGGGAGGGTACATTTTTTTTGTGCCCCCCTGGCTACTAACATCTGCCCACAGACACCCCAGAAAGGGCAAATCTATAATTAGATTTGCCCTTTCTGGCACTTTGCCCGTCTATTCCCATTGCCCTGTAGCGGTGGCGAATGGGTTAATAAGGGGTTACAGCCACCTTGCAATTGAAAGGTGACTGTAAGCCAGGTTAATAATTGAGAGCTGTCAATTAGACAGCTATCAATTATTAATCCTATTGTATGAAAGAAAAATCAAACACACACAGTTTAATAAAAAAGAAGTTTAATGAAATAATCACACAGTTTTTGACCATATTTTATTTTCCTGCTAAAACCATTTCCTGTAATAAAAATAAAATAAAAAAGCAAAATTATTCTTACCAATCCGATGTACAGTCAGGTCCCACGGTGTAATCCATCAGAAAGGGTTAACAAGTTACAGCTCGCAGAGAGCTATAATGCTGTCTCTGAGCTATAACCTCCTGAATGAATAACTTCCTCTACCAGCGAAAGGAGAGGAAGAGATTCATGAATGGAGCTTAATTGATTTATTGCCACTTTCACTTCAGTGACCTGACCTAAGGTGAAAGTGGGATACAATCAATTAAGCTTCATTCATTAATCACATCCTCTCCTGTCGGCAGGAGATAAGCTCATTCATTCAGGAGCTATCAGCTGAGCACGCAGCATTAGTTGCGCTGCTTAGCTGATTGCTAGTTAACCCTTTGTGAAGAATTACATCGTGGGAGTGACAGATCGCCAGATAGGTAAGAATAATGTTGTTTTATTATTTTATATTTATTTTAGGAGATCAAGGGCTTCGCAAGGATTAAGAGTAAAATAAAAGATGGTCAAAAAAATGTGTTTTTATTTCATTAAAATTATTTATTCTTAAAGTGTGTGTGTTTTTTTATTTACTTCAATAGGATTAATAATTGATAGTTGTCTAATTGACAGCTCTCAATTATTAACCTGGCTTACAGTCACCTTTCAATTGCAAGGTGGCTGTAACCCCTTATTAACCCATTCGCCACCGCTACAGGGCAATGGGAATAGACGGGCAAAGTGCCAGAAAGGGCAAATCTAATTATAGATTTGCCCTTTCTGGGGTGTCTGGGGGCAGATGTTAGTAGCCAGGGGGGGCACAAAAAAAATGTACCCTCCCTAGGCTATTATTATCTGCCCCCACTCGCTTGCTTTGTCTGTCTGGTGGAGAAAATACAGCGGGAGCCCACGCATTTTTTTTCAACGAATTTACACCTTTAATTAACCCCTACATGTCTGAAATTTGGCACACATACACTTATGTAATTGTAAGTTCAAACCATATATCAAAATACAGGAAATTACATGGTTAACTGTGTCTAAACAATGTATCATTTCATGTCGGCTTCTGTGATTTCACAAAAGCCGGCAATTGAATTAGCGGCTATTACAGTATGTAGAAGTGTAAGAACTATAAATATATGTATATATATATGTCACAATGACATATATATATATATATATATATATATGTATTCTATGTGTGTATATCTATTCTTTCTATTCTTTATTAAAGCTGTCAGTGTGATTTTACAGTATAGCCGGGGATGAATTGCCGGCTTTTCTAAAGGACACCGATGCGATTTAATCGCAAGTCACACGTGCGGTCCGTTTGTAATCCGATTTTTCATCGCTCCCATAGACTTGCATTGGCGATAGTCAACCCACAATCGGTGACAATCGCAGCATGCTGCGATTGCACTCGGACGTTTAAAACGGACCACAAAAAATCTGATACTGGGAGCTGCTCCATAGATTAACATAGGGCAGACTGCAATGCGATATTTCATCGTATTGCAGTCGTCCGATTCTGTCGCCAGTGTGACGCCGGCCTAACAGTCTATGATCTATGCACCAACTTTAAGCCAATGTAAAATGTAGCAAATGTATTAAAGAGGTCATAATAAACGTGGTGGTGACGGCTATTTTAAAAAAGTCCAGCAAGTACTTAAAGGCAACGTCACCTGAATTTTTCTAACCCTTATGAGACCACCATTATGATCGAGCAGAAACCTTGCTGCAGTTTTGATAAAATCACTATTTTATCTGCTACAGATCTACCTGAATGCTGAGGTTTGTATAAATCTGTACACACCATTGATTGACAGCTATCTGTGTACACTGTGCATAGGCAGTAAGTTGACAATCAGTGGTGGGGGTGCAGGCGGGGTTATACAGAGCTCATGAAAAGGTAGAACACGGGCAGTAGTAGGTTTACTAGTCATCTAGTGATAATCTCCTGCTGATAAAATATCAAGACTACAGCAAGCAGCTCAAAAAGTGGCACATTGCTGGAATCAGGGTATTTGTTTCTACATTATGCTGCTCTCATTTTGACAGATTCCCTTTAAGCGATATCCCCGAGGTTTAATATGTGGGTTCACCCAACAGATATAAATAAACACCAGATACCCAATAATCTGATCATGAGAACTTCAGAAAGAAGGATCATCAGTAAAAAAAAAAAAAAGTTCTAATTCTCCATTGTCCTCTAATCTTCAGCAAAACACAAGTTCCTGACTATGGTAATGTCCATAACTAACGGGGAATCTATGGGAAATTTCCGTGCGGCTTCACAGCGATATAATTGAAATGTGACCGATTGTACATGCAGTTTTGATGGAAAATAGGAGGAAAATGCTATTTGGGGTGCCTGATACATCAGTGTGGGTCACAGTTCTGGGGTTAACAGTATACCCTGCCTAGACCTGCGTCATCAGGGGGCCCCACCCTACAGATCGCAGATAATTCCATGTATCAAAGCATTAGCGTACCTTATATGTGCATCATATATAATACACCTGCAGTAACCTTCTTCTGGAGCCACAATAGCCTCTACATTGTGATATATGCCCAGGCATCAGACAAGGATTACCCACGCAGCACACCACTGGTCATGTCACTCCATAAAACGGCCCACCTAATTACAGACAGGGGTTACCTGTAAAATGTCGTGCAGACAGGAGAGCGGAATAACGTCCATAGCAACCAAACACTGGCAAAATCCTTCTGGAAATAAGGACAACTGTCAAATGCCAAGCTAAACTAGTGGTTGCCCTACATGCTGCACTCGGCCATATGCCCTATAAGAGAGCCATCGGTGTGCATTCTGCCCTATAACATTGATTATTCAGCACAGATAGCACTGCCGGCATCTCGGGGAAACATTTTCCAGTTGAACTCAAACCAATAGTGGATTTCAATAGGAAAAACCTTGTCAGCCCTCCACGCTTCAGATGGGTCAATAATGGGAAGGAAGAAGCCTCATTACTGGCACTTTATAAGGGGGGCAGTGATTTCACTCAAAAAACGTTACTTTATTAGGAATCTTACGTATGCTGTGTGCCAGACGGGCTTGTCAGGTTACGGATTCCTTTTAACTTGTAAAAAGGCAGCTGGCATCTGGTGGGCAGTGTGACACCACTACACTTTACACACGTGCCCTATATGAAGAGATCCATGCACACATACAGCAATTTAGCTCAAAGCTGCTGTCTCTTAAATAAGGAAATCTCTATCCTACAACCTGCAGTGATCTTCAGTCTACTGAACCGCCACACGACCAGCTCTACCCTCTCCTAGTGTATCCTCACCCATCCCTGTAGACTGTGAGCCCTCGCGGGCAGGGTCCTCTCTCCTTCTGTATTTGTGTGTGCCTTGTATTGCTCACGTTTATTGTACTTGTCTATATTTGCCCCTTTTCACATGTAAAGCGCCATGGAATAAATGGCGCTATAAAAATGTATAATAATAATAATGCGTTAAGGAGTCAATAGCATCATGCTGGCGGACAGCAGGTCCCAGCATTGCTTACATACATGTCAAGTGACAGCTGACGCTCTGCTCATCAGGCTGGCATGGAACACAAGAACCGGATACTGACCCTGGTGCCAATACACGACATATATATGTACTGCGGTCTCAAGTGTCAGTACAAGCCCCGACAGGAAGGATAGGACATTAGGATTAGGTGCACATTCTGCCTGGCAGCACCCTGGTCTGTGTGCTCCCCAGCAATCTTGCCCGGCAGCACCCTTTCCTGTGTGTACCTCAACGATCTTGTCTGGCAGCACCTTCCCTGTGTGTCCCCAATGCTCCTGCCTGACATCACACTCCTCTTGTGTCTCCAGCGCTCTTGCCTGGCATCACCCTCCTGTTTCCAGCGCTCCTGCCTGGCATCACCCTTCTCTGTCTCCAGCGCTCCTGCCTGGCATCACCCTTCTCTCTCTCCAGCGCTCCTGCCTGGCATCACCCTTCTCTCTCTCCAGCGCTCCTGCCTGGCATCACCCTTCTCTGTCTCCAGTGTTCCTGCCTGGCATCACCCTTCTCTGTCTCCAGTGTTCCTGCCTGGCATCACCCTCTGTATGTCTCCAGCGCTCCTGCCTGGCATCACCCTCCTGTATGTCTCCAGCGCTCCTGCCTGGCATCACCCTTCTCTGTCTCCAGTGTTCCTGCCTGGCATCACCCTCCTGTATGTCTCCAGCGCTCCTGCCTGGCATCACCCTTCTGTATGTCTCCAGCGCTCCTGCCTGGCATCACCCTTCTCTGTCTCCAGCGCTCCTGCCTGGCATCACCCTCCTGTATGTCTCCAGTTCTCCTGCCTGGCATCACCCTCCTGTCTCCAGTGCTCCTGCCTGGCATCACCCTCCTGTCTCCAGCGCTCCTGCCTGGCATCACCCTCCTGTATGTCTCCAGTGCTCCTGCCTGGCATCACCCTCCTGTCTCCAGCGCTCCTGCCGGGCATCATCCTCCTGTCTCCAGCCTGGCATCACCCTCCTCTGTCTCTAGCGCTCCTGCCTGGCATCACCCTTCTCTGTCTCCAGCGCTCCTGCCTGGCATCACCTCCTGTATGTCTCCAGTGCTCCTGCCTGGCATCACCCTCCTGTCTCCAGCGCTCCTGCCTGGCATCACCCTCCTGTATGCCTCCAGTGCTCCTGCCTGGCATCACCCTCCTGTCTCCAGCGCTCCTGCCTGGCATCACCCTCCTGTATGTCTCCAGTGCTCCTGCCTGGCATCACCCTCCTGTATGTCTCCAGTGCTCCTGCCTGGCATCACCCTCCTGTCTCCAGCGCTCCTGCCTGGCATCATCCTCCTGTCTCCAGCGCTCCTGCCTGGCATCACCCTCCTCTGTCTCTAGCGCTCCTGCCTGGCATCACCCTCCTCTGTCTCTAGCGCTCCTGCCTGGCATCACCCTCCTCTGTCTCTAGCGCTCCTGCCTGGCATCACCCTCCTGTGTCTCCAGCGCTCCTGCCTGGCATCACCCTTCTGTCTCCAGCGCTCCTGCCTGGCATCACCCTCCTGTATGTCTCCAGCCTGACATCACCCTCCTCTGTCTCCAGCGCTCCTGCCTGGCATCACCCTTCTGTCTCCAGCGCTCCTGCCTGGCATCACCCTTCTGTCTCCAGCGCTCCTGCCTGGCATCACCCTCCTGTATGTCTCCAGCCTGACATCACCCTCCTCTGTCTCCAGCGTTCCTGCCTGGCATCACCCTTCTGTCTCCAGCATGGCATCTCCCATTCCAGCAGCAGAGGTGGCAGCGATCAGAGCGCTGGTCACACAGATGCAGGCACAGCCCTATGACAGATGCACCCTCACCCCTAGGGGAAAGTACTAAGAGTTATGTGGAAACTTGCAGCAGCGCCTCCGCCTCCAGAGCAGCGGGTGAAGCGGCACATGTGTGGGCACAGGCTGCGGGATGTGGCAGCAGCTGGGAGCAGCCCTGCCAGTGGTGGACGTGGTCTGCGCTCCTGGCCATTTATGACCTCTTCCTCCCCCTTCCTGTGTGAGCAGCTCCAGTCATCCGCGTCTGGCCGCGCAGACCATGTCCACAGCACACGGGGCAGAAGTGCGGGGCGGCTCCGGGGCTGCCGCTCGGTGCCAGGGCGCAGTCACCCAGTCCCCGGTGCGGCGCACAGCGCCAGTGCAGGTGACTGCACAACTAGTGACAGCACACAACGGACGCGCCCCGGGGAATCTCCCCACATACCGGCCGCCGGTCCCAGCGCTCCTCTCCCGGGGTGCTCGCTCTTTGTTTCCCCTCTTTCTCGGGTTCACAGTCTGGCTGTGCAGCGGCCGCTCCTCCCAGAGAGACGGGGGTCTCCGCCTACAAACAGCAGGAGGGGAAGCCGGCCATACAACTAGCTGGAAGCGGAGGACACTCTGCCCGTGGCCGCACCCACCCGCCGACGTCACGACTCCCAGCCACATTCCCGTCCCCACTGTCTGGACAGCGGCCAGCGAGTCCTCGGTGCATCATGGGAGCTGTAGTTCAGCCGACGGTGCGGCGAGCCGCGTCACGTGACCCGGCGTCCTGGTGTAACCCTCTGAGGTGGCTGCGCGTCAAGTTTGGGTTTCGCTGGGGACAGAAGTGACTGGGGGTTCACTGGGTGATAACGGACAGGGGACGGAGACTGCACGTACACATTGTATAGGGCCGGCCTCTGCTGCTTGTGGCGCCACTTTTCGGTGTTTTCTGAGGTAATTTGTAGTGATGGGACTTTGGTGTTTTTTTTGGGAATCGGCTCTTTCGGCTCTTGAATCGGCTCTTCAGTAATCTCACCAAAATAATGACACAAAACCTTCTAGTTAACAGATTAACATTGTTTATATTATTTTTCATTATAAGAACATCAAACAAAAGCAAAAAATGTGCAAAACAGCAGTATAACTTAACAGTGAAACATTTTTAGAAGGTCATTAGGACAAATTGGCATTAAGAAACACTAAGTGCCTCAGTTTAGACGGGCTGATCCAGTTTCGCAGTTCTGATATGCCTATGAAGGTTTGTGGTAGACCCTGCTTGAAAAGATAGTGTGTGCTTATGTGTGGCCCAGCTGCGCATGGTACATATGTCTCCAGGAAAATGCACAGGAAAGGTAATTGTGAAGCCTGATATTCATTCACATCACATATTTCCCAACACTGCCACCAGAGGGCAACTTAGATTATTTAGGTTGGTGTGAGGTAGCAGTCAGTAGTCAGTCAAGCCTAGGGTGGCTCAGGAGTGAGTCATCCCATCCATCTTAAGTGAGAGTTCAAGTTCTAGTCTTGGAGGGAGAGGAGAAAAAGACTGAAACCTGACAGAGCTCTGGTAGCTCACCTTGTACAGAAGTGGAGGCTAGTACGAGTGGGAAGGAATCACTCTAGCCTAGTCAGAGTTACATCTGAACCTGAAGCAGTTACCTCAGGATAAGCTGTCTGTGTTCTCTAGAAAGTGGAAAGTGACTCTCGGAGCTACAGCGTGTATACAGTCTGACGAAACGTCCTGTGAGCTGCTCTGGACAGAGTCTGGAAGGAAGGGAACTACTGCAGTTAATACGACGAGGCAACTGAGGACAGGTCAGTGAGCACTGGAAGGAAAGCTGACATCTACTACCACTGCTCCCCGTGCTTATGTTAAGGGCAAGAGCAGGGCGACAGGCGAGTGGAGAAAGAAGGACAAGTGACCTAGGTGACAGATCACCTTCACTTAGTTAACCGGACACCGGGGTCCGAAGCGTTGCTAGAACTTCACGACTAGTAATAAGAAACACCGGAATCCTTGCTGGACTTCAAGTCACAGAAGGTAGCCCTAAGTGCTGATACATAACTGGAGTCAGGGAGAACAGGAGTCTGGCTTGGCCAGCCACATAGACTTAGTTCTTTCAACGGCACAAGTGTGACAGAAAAGGCTCTACCACAATGTCGGCCGGGTGTAGCTGCTACAGAAAGAGTTAAACTTGACTTCATGCAAGTTAGGACTCACATACACTTCAAGGAGAAAGGAGGCCTTAAACCTGCTCAGCAATTCCCTGAATGTGCATTCTCCAACCTGACCAGCTTCCCGGGACATACCTGCCAACAACAACAGTAAAGGTATGGAAAGAGACTGACTTGTGTGTGACTGCGTTATTATCTGCACCCTGCAACACCATAGACTTCGAGGGACCAGTCCCACCTGTGGGGGACTTAACATCTAGCTGCCTAATAACATCCCCTTAGAAGATTCACCTTGCAGCGCTGGTCAAATTGATCAGAAACCACAGGTGGCGTCACAAACTATCTTTATAATCCCCTGTAAATATCCCCCATTGCATGACGGCCCAGGGCCATGGACCGAGTCCCGCTGCCAGTGACATTCCCCATAGATTTCTATGGGCTCGGTGCCGAGTACCCCATAACCCTGGATGTACACTGTGCGCGTCATCTTTGGCGTCACGAACAGGATACGAAGCTTACTGGATGTGAGTCCTGTGTGCCTAAATTGAACTGTTTTGTGCAAAAAGACTGTTTGCTATTTTTGTGATTTTTGGCGCCAATTTCCGCCATTTTACCGCCATATTCGCGCCCTGAGGCGCTGGTGAAGAAGGTGGGCGTGCATTCGTGGGCGTGCACCCCCCTGTGGCGCGAAAGTGATGGGCGCCCTCTCCAAATGCTACTATAATGTGAGAGCCTGCCCCACTGCTAAGGAGATCCGCCTCCTCTTCATTTTCTATGCCAAGAAGAGGAAGCGCAAGTCCCGCCTCCACGGAAGAGACCAGATTGTTCTAGATGGAAAACACAGTCTGGCCTGGAGAGAGATGGCGGAAGGACAGGAGAAGCTGTGTGGAGGAGCGGCGGCGCACAGACCCCGTTCCCCAGAAAAGCTACTGCCTGTGCCGGAGCCGTCCCCAGCTCGGGACACTAACCAAATAATGTTGGAATTAGAAGTGAATGCGGTGATCAAGGACATGATCCAGCGCCGTGAAGAAATGGAAGAGACGGAGAGATGCTGGCGTGCCCGGAAACAGCGGCTGCTGTGGGACGCAATACTCTCTCCCCTGTGGGGGACTTAACATCTAGCTGCCTAATAACATCCCCTTAGAAGATTCACCTTGCAGCGCTGGTCAAATTGATCAGAAACCACAGGTGGCGTTACAAACTATCTTTATAATCCCCTGTAAATATCCCCCATTGCATGACGCCCAGGGCCACGGACCGAGTCCTGCTGCCAGTGACATTCCCCATAGATTTCTATGGGCTCGGTGCCGAGTACCCCATAACCCTGGATGTACACTGTGCGCGTCACTTACAAAGTCTGCATTGAGCCTTACTGTTTCCAATGTCATCAAAGTGAGCCCAAATGCTGCTTCTCTTCTGCCGTTTGTCACTCATCTTTGATCATGTGTTTTGCACAGTAGTGTTAGGATCAGTCACTTTTTACTGATGGAATTTGTCAGAAACCACACACTTTACAACACAAACCTGTGCAGAGACTTCAGGATTCTCCATCTGCTTTCACTGTAATATGGCTGGGATTCTTGTAACAGCACACACACCTTTGCCTGCCTGTCTCTAACTCTCTCCTCCAGACAGGTACCGTCACTACAACACACTGAACACAGGGCAGGATGCCAATAGGCAAAGATGTAAGAAGACAGTGCATGTATGAGGACAAGTGAAAGGTGAGCTGTGACTGGCTGCTCTGTGGTCACATGTTCTGCCTTCATTTACATCCTGCTTCTGTATTGGGTGAATGAGATAACACTGTGCTGCTGCCGACTCCTCTCCTACAGTACTTTCAGCAGCAGCTTTCCTCTCTCCCCCTCCAGCACAGTCTCTCCTGGCTCCTCCCCTCCCCCTCCACCACCAGGCTGACGTCAGCAGCACAGGGAAGGGATGAGAGCAGAGAGCCACTAGATAACAAGCGGCTCACTGATAGGTGCCGGCTCATATCGTTCACAGTGAAGAGCCGGCTCTTTGAGTCGGCTCGTTCATGAACGTCACATCACTAGTAATTTGGGGCACATTTACCTGGATGGCGCATGCGTTACTGCGCAATGTGAAAATGTCCCTTAGTTTTGTTGTTTTTCTCTTGTTCCACGAGAATAGCTGCAGTTGTAGCCGCCCTGCAGGCGCTGGGGAAAGACACAGATTTTTGAAAATTCACGAATGATGAGTCGGCCAGAATCTGGAGCGCCCAATCCACCATGACGACCTGAAAGAGAAACCGCAGACGAAAATGACTTGAAAAGACGCGAAGCACTAAAAACGCAACAAAAATTAGGCGTAAATGCAGTAATGACGCGTATAAGGTGTATTGCTGCCAGGCCGCGCTCACACTGAGGTAGAACGCGTCCTCCCATGCTTCATCAGATAGCGCTCGGCCATGTTATACTCTGGGGCAGTGTAAGGCTGCGATTATTCTCTCACGCTCAGAAAAACACTGACACCGTGCTGCTAGTGCATCCGAGGATCAGACTACACTCCCCCATACAAGTCTGTAGGTGCATGTGAACCATCAGACTGCACTCGGATGTCACTTGAGTGCAGTCCGATTACCGTGCTGACAGAGAATGAAGAATTACTTTCTAGGCCTGTGCTGTGATTCTCTCACGTATGAGTCGGATCACGCTAAGGTGACACTCGGCTCACGCTCTGACGCAGTGTCACAGAGAAATATATCACACAACATAGTTAAGAAATAACATTTCCCACATGTCTACTTTACATCAGCACAATTTTGGAACCAAAATTTTTTTTTATTAGGAAGTTATAAGGGTTAAAAGTTGACCAGCGATTTCTAATTTTTACAGCAAAATTTACAAAGCCATTTTTTTAGGGACCACCTCACATTTGAAGTCACTTTGAGGGGTCTATATGGCAGAAAATACCCAAAAGTGACACCATTCTAAAAACTGCACCCCTCAAGGTACTCAAAACCACATTCAAGAAGTTTATTAACCCTTCAGGTGCTTCACAGTAACTAAAGCAACGTGGAAGGAAAAAATGAATATTTTACTTTTTAGCCACAAAAATTATCTTTTACAAACTTTTTTTTTATTTTCACAAGGGTAAAAGGAGAAAATGGACAGATAAGGTTGTTATGCAATTTCTCCTGAGTACGCCAATACCCCATATGTGGGGGAAAACCACTGTTTGGGCACACGGCAGAGCTCGTAAGGGAAGGAGCGACGTTTGACTTTTTCAAACTAAAATTGGCTGGAATTTAGATTGGATGCCATGTCGCGTTTGGAGAGCCCCTGATGCGCCTAAACAGTGGAAACCCCCCACAAGTGACACCATTTTGGAAACTAGACCCCCTAAGGTACTTATCTAGATCTGTTGTGAGCACTTTGAACCCTCAAGTGTTTCACAAAAGTTTATAAAGCCTGGGTGTGAAAAAAAAAAAATCAATTTTCCACAAAAATGAATTTTTAGTCCCAAATTTTTGAATTTTCCCAAGGAAATTGGACCCCAAAAGTTGTCCAATTTGTCCTGGGTACGCTGATACCCCATATGTGGGGGGGGGGGGGAACTGGGCGCACGGCAGGGCTTGGAAAGGAAGTAGTAACGTTTTGGAATGCAGACGTTAATGGGGGTCATGTTCCGTTTGCAGTGCCCCAGATGAGCCTAAACAGTGGAAACCCCCCACAAGTGACCCCATTTTGGAAACTAGACCCCCTAAGGAACTTATCTAGATCTTTGGTGAGCACTTTGAACCCCCAAGTGCTTCACACAAGTTTATAATGCCCGGGCATGAAAATAAAAAATCCTATTTTTTTCCCACAAAAATTATCTTTTAGTCACAAATTTTTTATTTTCCCAAGGGTAACAGGAGAAATTGGACCACATAAGTTGTTGTACAATTTGTCCTGAGTACGCTGATACCCCATATGTGGGGGGGAACCACTGTTTGGGCGCACGGCAGAGCTCGGAAGGGAAGGAGCACCATTTGACTTTTTCCAACCAAAATTGGCTGGAATTGAGTTTGGATGCCATGTTGCATTTGGAGAGCCCCTGATGTGCCTAAACAGTGGAAACCCCCCACAAATGACCCCATTTGGGAAACTAGACCCCCTAAGGAACTTATCTAGATTTTTGATGAGCAATTTGAACCCCCAAGTGCTTCACACAAGTTTATAACGTAGAGCCGTAAAATTTAAAAATATTTTTTCCACAAAAATTATCTTTTCACCCCAATTTTTATTTTTCCAAGGGTAACAAGACTCCAAAAGTTATTGTGCAATTTGTCCTGAGTGCGCTGATACCCCATATGTGGGGGTAAACCACAGATTGGGTGCATGGCAGAGTTTGGAAGGGAAGGAGCGCCGTCTGACTTTTTCAACGCAGAATTGGCTGGACGCCATGTCGTGTTTGGAGAGCTCCTGATCTGCCTAAACAGTGGAAACCCCCATAAATGACACCATTTTGGAAACTAGACCCCTCAAGGAACTTATCTAGATGTGTGGTGAGAACTTTGAACCCCCAGGTGTTTCACTAAAGTTTATAACGTACAGCCGTAAAATAAAAAAAATTTTTTTTTTTTTACAAAAATGATTTTTTTCGCCCCCAATATTTTATTTTCACAAGGGTAACAGAAGAAATTGGACCCCAAAAGTTGTTGTCCAATTTGTCCTGAGTACGCTGATACCCAATATGTGGGAGAAAACTACTGTATGGGCGCACGTCAGGGCTCGGAAGGGAAGTAGTGACGTTTTGGATTGCAGACTTTGATGGAATGGTCTGGGTGCGTCATGTCGCATTTGGAGAGCCCCTGATGCGCCTAAACAGTGGAAACCCCCCACAAGTGACCCCATTTTGGAAAATAGACCCCACAAGGAACTTATCTAGATGTGTGGTGAGCACTTTGAACCCCGAAGTGCTTCACAGAAGTTTATAACGCACAGCCGTAAAAATAAAAAATCCTTTTTTTTTTTTGCAAAAATGATTTTTTCGCCCCAATATTTTATTTTTACAAGGGTAACAGGAGAAATTGGACCCCAAAAGTTGTTGCCCAATTTGTCCTGAGTACGCTGATACCCAATATGTGGGAGAAAACTACTGTATGGGTACACGTTGGGGCTCGGAAGGGAAGTAGTGACGTTTTGGATTGCAGACTTTGATGGAATGGTCTGGGGGCGTCATGTCGCATTTGGAGAGCCCCTGATGCGCCTAAACAGTGGAAATCCCCAACAAGTGACCCCATTTTGGAAAATAGACCCCACAAGGAACTTATCTAGGTGTGTGGTGAGCGCTATGAAGCCCCAAGTGCTTCACAGAAGTTTATAATGTACAGCCGTAAAAACAAAAAATATTTTTTTTTGTACAAAAATGATATTTTCGCCCCCAGTTTTTTATTTTCCCAAGGGTAACAGAAGAAATAGGACAAATTGCACAATAACTTGGGGTCCAGAGTACGCTGATACCCCATATGTGGGGATAAACTACTGTTTGGACGCATGGCAGAGCTCAGAAGTGAAGGAGCACCGTTTGACTTTTTCAACGCAGAATTGGCTGGAATTGAGATCAGACGCCATGTCACATTTGGAGAGCCCCTGATGTGCCTAAACAGCGGAAACCCCCGAATTCTAACTCCAACCCTAACCCCAACACACCCCTAACCCTAGTCCCAACCCTAACCACAAACCTAACCCTAACACACCCCTAATCCCAACCCTAATCCTAACTTTAGTGCCAACCCTAACTTTAGCCGCAACCCTAACCCTAATGGGAAAATGAAAATAAATACATTTTTTTAATTTTATTATTTTTCCCTAACTAAGGGGGTGATAAAGGGGGGTTTGATTTACTATTTATAGCGGGTTTTTATGATTGGCAGCTGTCACGCTAAAAGACGCTTTTTATTGCAAAAATAGTTTTTTGCATCGCCACATTTTGAGAGCTATAATTTTTGCATATTTTGGCCCACAGAGTCATGTGAGGTCTTATTTTTTGCGGTACGAGTTGACGTTTTTATTTGTACCATTTTTGAGCAGGTGACATTTTTTGATCGCTTTTTATTTAGTTTTTTGGGAGGTTAGAATGAACAAAAATCAGCAATTCATGAATTTCTTTTGGGGGAGGCGTTTTTATTGTTCCGCGTGTGGTAAAATTGATAAAGCAGTTTTATTCTTCGGGTCAGTACGATTATGGCGATACCTCATTTATATCATTTTTTTATGTTTTGGCGCTTTTATAGAATAAAAACAATTTTATATAAAAAATAATTATTTTTGCATCGCTTTATTCTGCGAGCTATAACTTTTTTATTTTTCGCTGATGATGGTGTATGGCGGCTCGTTTTTTGCGGGACAAGATGACGTTTTCAGCGGTACCATGTTTATTTATATCGGTCTTTTTGATCGCGCGTTATTCCACTTTTTGTTCGGCGGTATGATGATAAAGCATTGATTTTTTGCGTCTTTTTTTTTTTTAAGGGGTTCACTAAAGGGGTTAACTAGTGGGACAGTTTTATAGGGGGGGTCGTTACGGACGCGGCGATACCAAATATGTGTACTTTTATTGTTTTGGTTTTTTTATTTACAGGAAGAAATGAATTTATTGGGGAATATATTTTTTTTTTATTTATTTTGGATTTTTTTTTATAACATGTTTATTTTTATATTTTTAACTTTTTTACTTTGTCCCAGGGTGGGACATCACTGTATTTTATCAAACCGCTGGTGTGACAGTGTGCACAGCACACTGTCACACCAGCGATCGCTCAGGCAGTGCAGCAGGCTTCTCAGTGCCTGCTCTCAGCAGGCACTGAGGAAGCCGCCTCCCTCCAGGACCCCGGCGCCATATTGGATACGGGTCCTGGGAGGGAGGAAGCCCTCAGAACAGCGCGATCACATCGCGCTGGTCTGAGGGTCTCAGGGGGGCGCACAGGGAGCCCCCACCCTGCGCGATCCTCCCCTGTGCCCCCAGTACACCGCGATCATGTTTGATCGCGGTGTGCTAGGGGTTAATGTGCCGGGAGCGGTCCGTGACCGCTCCTGACACACAGTCACGGGTGCCAGCTGTGATAATCAGCTGACACCCGGCGGCGATTAGCTGCGCTCCCCTCAGGAGCGCAGCTGATCGCCTATGACGTACTATCCCGTCCATGGGCAGAATGGCACGGGTTTTATGGACGGGATAGTACGTCTAATGTCAGAGAGGGGTTAATTGTACATTTTATTTCTTTGGATCCAGCGCACAATCTTAAAAGGCTATAGTCACAGAGTTTCTTTAATAGCTTTTAGAGCAGAAGCTGGAAACTCTCCATGTCCTCAAAAACTCTGAGGTTCTGCTCAGTTTCTGTTCTGTAAACTCCGCAAAAAAGACTCATGCCTCAATTTAGTAAAGAGTTCTTGCTAGAAATCTGGTGTAAAACACTTTGATAAGTTACAAAATGTTTACGCAACTCGAGATTGCACAAAACGCTGTGATTTTGGCCATTTTCAAACCAGTTTCTCCCAGCTCTGCCAAAATGGGTGGGATAGGGCAGGACACCACAGCTCATGTAATTCATGACGAGCTGTGGCGTACCTTGCATCTGAAATCTTACTCCAGTCCCTGACTGGAGTAAGGTTTGTGGTGAGGCGCTCAGACGCACGTCACTTGTCAGAAGTACCGGATTCATAAGAATGCGTGTGCCTCTGAATGAATCAGGCACCTCTGACTCCTGCCCACCCCGTCATGAAGACAATGCTAGTCTTGTTGTCTCAGTGTGCATATACCCTAACAATTATTAGCACTTACCCCTACCACATGCTGATGTGGTCCCTGATTTGATTTGATATCAACATCCAAGTGTTAAAGGGAATCTGTCACCCTAAATTGGCGGGATATTTAAATGATGGCAGTCAGGTCAGATGGGCGGTGTTTTGGGTACTTGCCTTAACATGTTGTTCGCCGCTGTCTCCATTATTTCTGGGAATTGTAGTCGTTGCCCTCCATATAACGCGCCTGCGCATTGCAATCTTGAATTGCGCACGCGCAGTATGCTTTGCCCGCAGATTGCAATGCGCAGGCGCGTTATATGGAGGGCAACGACTACAATTCCCAGAAATAATGGAGACAGCGGCGAACAACATGTTAAGGCAAGTACCCAAAACACTGCCCATCTGACCTGACTGCCATCATTTAAATATCCCGCCAATTTAGGGTGACAGATTCCCTTTAATAAATTGCAATGGTAACCTGAGCCAGAATTTATTTTCTTTCCATATTAGCCTATGAATTTGCAGCATTTTTTTCCCACAGTAACCCTTTAAAGGCGAGTGGTCATGATAGTGTAAAGTGATCAGAATGGGAGGGGAGAGACTTACCTAGGGGTAGTGATGGATATTTTGGCATAGAATTAGGTTGTATTTCTCTTTCTTCCTCTGGTTTTCTGGCTGTATTGGAAACTTGCTGGAAAGAAAAACAACACACCCAGTCTTTGTCGCTCACTTTGCATCTGTGACAGTCTTAACATGTGTCACGTGGTTTCATTCTCCGATAGCTACAAACATCCTATACAAACATGAAAATATTACAATGGCATGCTGCTATCCGAAGCTAATGTGGCGTCATATGGATGAAGCATCATAGAGGGAGCTGGAGAACAGAAGAAAATTTAGCAAAAGAAACGCATAAAAAATGGTGGCCTGATTCATGAAATACAACGTTACAGAAGCCCAACTTTTATGGAGACAATTTTATATACCTGACGGATCATGGTCGAAAAGCAAAACATATTGATGAGCCTATGAATGAGCAAGAGGCATGAAAAAGTGTCGAAACTAAGCTCAAAAGTATTCCTAAAGGAATTGTCCCCTCTGGAAGACTTTTAAAAGGTCTGTCCATCTTTGGGGACAATTTTCTTTTTTTTTTTTCCATAAATGCATGTATTCAAAGCTAAAGATTTTTTTTTGCAATTAGGTTTCATTGAACACATTGCACCGTTTGCCTTCTGTTGCCCCAGTGCTGCACTGTCTCTTGCTGACTGCAGAATGCGTCAACTGACAATCTGGTAAGCCCCTGTCACACACAGCGGTCTCACTAGCGATATCGCTGCTGAGTCACTAGTTTTGTGACGCAACAGCGATCTCCCCTGCGATATCGCTGTGTGTGACATTCAGCGACGATCAGCCCCCTGCTGGGTATCGCTGATCGTCGCTGAATGTCCTGGACATTTTTTTGAACGTTGGTCTCCCGCTGGCCAGCACGCATCGCTGCATGTGGCAGGCGGGAGACCAGCGATCAGCTGGTAACAAGGAACACATAGGGTTTCCAGGCGCCATGGGGTGCCTGGAAACCCGATGTGTACGTTGGATACCAGCCCACTGGTGCAGGGAGCTGGTAACCAAGGTACACATCGGGTTTCCAGGCGCTGCGCAGCGCCTGGAAACCCGATGTGTACCTTGGTTACCAGCTCCCTGCACCAGCGGGCTGGTATCCAACGTACACTGCGGGTAACTAAGCGACGTTACCCGCAGTGTCGCTGTCCTGATCGCTGCCTGTTTGGCAGCTCACCAGCAATCATGTAGCGACAAACCAGCGACCCTGACGAAGGCTTGTGCCGAAACGCGCGTCGGGGTGACGCGTGGTGTGCTGCTCTTATCCTCCTTCCATCACCGCTGACCTCCTGGGTGGCTTCCATCATCATATTGTGGTATGTTCACCTTGTCCTTTATTTGACTATGACTGTATCTCTGGTTTTCATTTACTATGTATTGTCATTATTTGCCATGCCACTATAAGGTGTCTAGCCAGGTCATTGATATGTATCTGAGGTAATTACTACTATTTTACTACCATTCTGCCCTATATACTTGATATTCTGAGCAGCACCCCTGCGTCCCTTTTATCTCCTTATTGCAACTGTGCACTTTAGTGTTTTCACCGTATCCATGTGTTCTTTTTGTATTTAATAAAAACTATTTTTGCATTACATACTGGACTTTCTGGTCACTTTCTTTTTCTTGTTGTTTGGTCATTACATGTGACTAGTCCTTAATATATAGTACCAGATATTGATATCATGATTTTTTCTTATGTTTTGCAGTAATTTTACCTATATTCCTATAATATCTGTGTATATGTTGAAGTGTTTCCTAAGTGCATATCGTTGTCGGGATCGCTGGTGTGTCGCTATGTGTGACGGGGCCCTTAGCGTCCATTTATACGGACCAATCGGCAGCCAGCAATAGACAATAGCCCGATCGGTAAACATTTACTGATCTGTGGTCATTTGATAGCCTGTTTACACAGACAGATCGCAGTAAATGATGCACACTGAGCGATCTGTAGTACAGTGCTCAGTGTGCTTGGGCTGCCATGGTTCTCGGTAACACAGTATTACTGACACTGGGCGATGCACTGTCGAGAATGATGATCTTTTGCTGCACAAAAGATGATTGCACCATATGAACGAGCGTTTTGCTCACTCGGGTGATCGGCAGTCTGTTTATACAGCAAGATAATTGTGAATGAGAATTCTTAAGAGAACTCGTTCGCGATAATCTTTCAGTGTAGATGCAACTTAAGATGCCCAGCTTCTAAAGCCATTGGTGTAAAATTGCAGTGACCTTTGCGCAACCCAAACTGCACATATTCCTATAAGGGATGTCCCCCTTTAAAGAAATACATTGACATGACATTAAAATGATATTTGCTGCTATTAATATCTCATCATTTAATGGGAAAATACCATGAGCAGTCCAGCCATTTGTTATACATGCTGGTCCGTCCCATGTGAATAGATGCTTGCTGAATAATTGCCTGGATCATACATGCAAATAATGACATTTACATCATGTGAACAGATTGTGTGCATACATACCCGAGAGCTGGAGAAGGAGACGGCAAATATTTCACTATTTGACTGCTAATGATGTAATTACTGCATAAATTCAATGGATCAACCTGCAAAAGTGGCAGAGGAGAAGATGCCAAGCATGAGGAACCTGAATGATGCTGCTTTTGTTAAACCTAATGTAGTACATGGGGTATGTGCTCCGTACAGGCAACCTCTGCTGCTCTAATGGTGCCCATGGAGGGCCCTGGCTATGGGTGAGTCAGACTCCTTCCCCATTGTTGTCTGCACTCATCTTCAGCACATCGCAAGAGATGATCACCCATGGGTCACAGAGTCCAGTTTTTTATAGCAGATTTCGTCTGGAATCAACCTGAAAAAGTGCTACAAAAATAATAAACATATGCATAGCAATATCAAAACAATTTGCTGTGTACATGTTATATCTTTTGTCACTTTTAACTGCTTCAGGTTTCGTTGAAAGCCATGAAGTGGCTAAAAGAAATGACTTGACCATCAGGCGGTTTCCACCTGGAACTACAAGTTCCAAGAACTCTAAGCAAGGCTGCTGAGCGGAGCGAGGACAGAATTTTAAGTGCAGGGCTGCAGATAAAGTTCACAGTTAAGCAAAATATCATAGTTTGTGATGACTGTGTAATTGTATTTGGGCAATTTGTGTTGGTTTGAGGGAGTGTTACAGCATCAAGGCTCACTCCACCACAGCGGTGGCTACCTCCTGGGCAGAAAAGGCTGAGGTATCAATTGATCAGATCTGTAAGGCCATTACCTGGTCCTCACCATCTACTTTCTTTAACCCCTTAGTGACAGAGCCATTTTGCAGCTTAATGACAGGGCCAATTTTTACAATTCTGACCACTGTCACTTTATGAGGTTATAACTCTGGAACGCTTTAACGAATCCCGCTGATTCTGAGATTGTTTTTCATGACATATTGTACTTCACGTTAGTGGTAAAATTTCTTTGATATGACTTGTGTTTATGAAAAAAAAACAGAAATATGGCGAAAATTTTGAAAATTTAACAATTTTCAAACTTTAAATTTTTTTGCCCTTAAATCAGAGAGATATGTCACACAAATTTCTTAATAAATAACATTGCCCACATGTCTACTTTACATCAGCACAATTTTGGGACCAAAATTTTTTTTTTGTTACGAAGTTATAAGGGTTAAAAGTTGACCAGCGATTTCTCATTTTTACAACACCATTTTTATTTTAGGGACCACATCACATTTGAAGTCACTTTGAGGGGTCTATATGATAGAAAATAGCCAAAAGTGACACCATTCTAAAAACTGCACCCCTCAAGGTGCTCAAAACCACATTCAAGAAGTTTATTAACCCTTTACATGCTTCACAGGAACTGAAGCAATGTGGAAGGAAAAAATTAACATTTAACTTTTTTTGCAAAAACTTTACTTTGGAACCTATTTTTTTTATTTTCACAACTGTTAAAAGAAAAAATGAACCACAAAATTTGTTGTGCAATTTCTCCCGATTAAGCCGATACCCCATATGTGGGGGTAAACCACTTTTTGGGCGCACGGCAGAGGTTGCAAGGGAAGGAGTGACATTTGACTTTTTCAACGCAGAATTGGCTGGACGCCATGTCGCGTTTGTAGAGGCCCTGATGTGTCTAAACAGTGGAAACCCATCACAAGTGACCCCATTTTGGAAACTAGACCCCTAAGGAACTTATCTAGATGTGTGGTGAGCACTTTGAACCTCCAAGTGCTTGACAGATTTTATAACATAGAACAGTGAAAATAAAAAATCATATTTTTTCCACAAAAACAATCTTTTCACCCCAATTTTTATTTTCCCAAGGGTAACAAGACCCCAAAAGTTTTTGTGCAATTTGTCCTGAGCATGCTGATACCCCATATGTGGGGATAAACCACTGTTTGGGTACAAGGCAGAGCTTGGAAGGGAAGGAGCGCCGTTTGACTTTTTCAGCGCAGAATTGGCTGGACGTCATGTCGTGTTTGTAGAGGCCCTGATGTGTCTAAACAGTGGAAACCCCCCACAAGTGACCCCATTTTGGAAATTAGACCCCCTAAGGAACTTATTTAGATGTGTGGTGAGCACTTTGAACCTCCAGGTGCTTCACAGAAGTTTATAACATAGAACCGTGAAAATAAAAAATCATATTTTTTCCACAAAAACGATCTGTTCACCCCAATTTTTATTTTCCCAAGGGTAACAAGACCCCAAAAGTTTTTGTGAAATTTGTCCTGAGCATGCCGATACCCCATATGTGGGGGGTAAACCACTGTTTGGGCGCACGGCAGGGCTTGTAAGGGAAGGAGCGCCGTTTGACTGTTTCAAACCAAAATTGGCTGGAATTGAAATTGGACGCCATGTCGCGTTTGGAGAGCCCCTGATACGCCTAAACAGTCGAAACCCCCACAAATCACACCATTTTGGAAACTAGACCCCTTAAGGAACTTATCTAGATGTGTGGTGAGCACTTTGAACCCCAAGTGCTTCACAGAAATTAATAAACGTAGAGCTGTGAAAATAAAAAATCATTTTTTTCCTCAAAAATGATTCTTTAGCCCGCTATTTTTTTTATTTTCCCAAGGGTAACAGGAAAAATTGGACCCAAAAAGTTGTTGTGCAATTTTTCCTGAGTACACTGATACTCCATATGTGGGGTGAAACCACTGTTTGGGCGCATGGGAGTGCTTGGAAGGGAAGGAGCGCCATTTTGTAATGCAGACTTTGATGGAATGTTCTGCGAGCGTCATGTTGTGCTTGCAGAGCCCTTGATGTACCTAAACAGTAGAAACCCCCTGCAAGTGACACCATTTGGAAACTAGACCCCCCAAGGAGCTTATCTAGATGTGTGGTGAGCACTTTGAACCCCCAAGTGCTTCACAGAAATTTATAAACGCAGAGCCGTGAAAATGAAAAATAATTTTTTTTCTCAAAAATGTTTTTTTTTAGCCAGCTATTTTTTATTTTCCCAAGGGTAACAGGAGAAATTAGAAACCCAAAATTTGTGTGCAATTTATCCTGAGTACGCTGATACCCCATATGTTAAGGTAAACCACTGTTTGGGCACACGGCAGGGCTCGAAAGGGAGGGAGCGATATTTGACTTTTTGAAAGCCACGTCGTGTTTGGAGACCCCTGATGTGTCTAAACAGTGGAAACCCCCCACAAGTGACCCCATTTTGGAAACTAGACCCCTTAAGGAACTTATCTAGATATGTGGTGAGCACTTTGAACCCCCAAGTGTTTCACAGAAATTTATAAACGCAGAGCTGTGAAAATAAAAAATCATTTTTTTTCTCAAAAATGATTTTTTTAGCCAGCTATTTTTTATTTTCCCAAGGGTAACAGGAGAAATTAGAACCCCAAAATTGGTGTGCAATTTGTCCTGAGTATGCTGATACCCCATATGTTGGGGTAAACCACTGTTTGGGCGCACGGCAGGGCTCGGAAGGGAGGGAGCGCCATTTGACTTTTTGAACGCCACGTCATGTTTGGAGACCCCCTGATGTGTCTAAAAAGTGGAAATCCCTCAATTCTAGCTCCAACCCTAATCCCAACACACACCTAACCCTAATCCCAACCCTAATCCTAACCTAAATCCCAACCCTAATTCCAACCCAAATTGTAACCCTAACCTTAATTGTAACCCTAACCCTAATTTTAACCCTGATTGTAACCCTAACCCTAATTCTAACCCTAATTATAACCCTAACCCTAAGGCTAGGTTCATTTTGCGTTTTACCAGCCCGTTCAACACATAGCGTTGACGGGCTGGTAACGGTATAGCATAACGCAATCGCGTTATGCTATACCCGCTAGCGCAGAGGAATCAGCAGATGATTCATCTGCGCTAGCGGTGACGGAGCCAAGACGCTGCAGCCAGCGTCCGAGGCTCCGTCACTGAATGATGGCACGTCGCAAACGCATGGCGCTTCACGGCATGCGTCGCGATGCGCCCTCAAATGGGGGTGAATGGCAGCGCTAACGGACTGCGTTACACCGCGTTATACCGCGGTGTAACGCAGTCCGTCTAACGGACTGCCATAACGCAGTATGAACCCAGCTTAACCCTAACGCTAACCCTAACCCTAATTATAACCCTAACCCTAATTATAACCCTAACCCTAACAGAAAAATTAAACTAAATATAATTTCTATTTTTTATTATATGTCCCTAACTAAGGGGGTGATAAATGGGGGGGTTATGTACTGTTTTTTTTTATTTTGATCACTGTGATAGTTTATCACAGTGATCAAAATGCACTTTCTGGAGAATGAATGAAAAAATTTTTGAATCTGCCGCCAAGCAGATCGGCGGGCGCACTGCGCATGCGCCCGCCATTTTTTTTTTGCAGGAAGAAGACGCCGGGATCCTGGGGCCTGCGGGAGGACGGAGGACACCGGTAAGTATGGGGGGGGGCGATCGGGGGACCTGGGTACCCTCATTTTCTCCCCTCTGACGCGATCGCAACACCGGGATCGGTGAATACCGACCCAGATCATGTTCTCTGGGGTCTCGGCTACCTCCGGTAGCCGAGACCCCAGAGAATATTTGCCCAATCCCCCCCCCAGCACAGCGGCACATAGCGGCGGGCGCACTGAGCATGCGCCTGCCATTTTCTTCATCGCGCCGGCCCCGGGGGACACTGGAGGGCCCTGGGGCCACATACAGAACATCGGGGGCCACATGGGGGTCCCGGGGACCCTTTTTCTCTGTCCTCTGATGTCCAATGACATCAGAGGACAGAGAAATTAAATGGCACAACTTTTTTTTTTTTTTTTTGTTGCGGTCGCCGTTATAGGGTTAATGACGGCGATCGCAACATCGGTGTCGGTAAAAACCGACCCGATTCATGTTCTCTGGGGTCTCGGCTACCCCCGGTAGCCGAGACCCCGGAGAAAATGCGCCTCTGGGGGCGCCTATTCACTTTTTCCACAGCTGTGGTTTAAGTACCCTTAATGACCGCCGTTAAAAGGCGTATCGGCGGTCGTTAAGGGGTTAAGCACTACAGACTGAATCTGTCCTCTGCTGACTTGACCTTTGGTAGAAGGGTGCTGCAAGTGGTGGTCCATCCTTAAGGTGTTTCATTTCTCCAAAAATCTCACTGGTGTGCTGTCATGGGTGAAGGGAAAACACCAAGGTTGTTTACCGGTAGCCGGTATTTCTGGAACCCGTGACAGCACCCATATATTCCCCCCTTCTCACTTTTTGGGTGTGCACTATAGTTTGGATGTCTCTTGTTTATATAATGTGGTGTTGGTTACCCGTGTAACTGGAGGTCCTCTCATGCTCTGTAACCCAACTGAAGCAGGGGAGAGGTACCGCCCCTTTATTTCAGTAGGTTTCCTGTCCTGGCTGAGCGGATCCCTCTCTTAGGTGTGCTGTCATGGTTTCCAGAAAAACCGGCAACTGGTAAGTAAGCTAGGTGTCTCCCCCACATATGGGGTATTGGCATGCTCAGGAGAAATTGCCCAACAAATTTTAAGGTCCATTTTTTTCCTCTTTTGTGAAAATAAAAAATGTGGGTTTAACGTAACATTTTTGAGAAAAAAGTGAAATGTTCATTTTCTTTCCTTCCACATTCCAAAAATTCCTGTGTAGAAGCTGAAGGGTTAATAAACTGCTAAATGTGGTTTTGAGCATCTTAAGGCTATTAAGGTGTAACTTTTCGGTATTTTCTGTCATATAGACCCCCTTAAAGTCACTTCAAATGTAGTGTGGTCCATAAAAAAAAAAAGTTTTGTAAATTTTATTGGAAAAATGAGAAATTGCTGGTCAATTTTTAACCCATAAAACTTCTTAAAAAAAATTTTGTCTAAAAAAATTGTGTTGATGTAAAGTAGACATGTGGAAAAGTAACTATTTTGTGTGATAAAACACTGATTTTAGGGTGTAAAAATAAAAATTTTGAAAATTGCAAAATTGTCTACATTTTTGCCAAATTTCCATTTTTTTCATAAATAAACGCAAGTCATATCAAATAAATTTTACAACTGTCATGAAGTACAATATGTCACGAGAAAACATTCTCAGAATCAGTGGGATCTTTTGAAAAATATTTAGAATTGAGAGTCCTCAGTGGTTGATACCTTTTAATGGCTAACTGAAAAGATGGTAACAAATTGCAAGCTTTCGAGACTACTCAGGTCTCTTCATCAGGCAATGACCAATACAAAATCTGAAGAATCACAACATATTTATACACAACACAGCACAGAAATAATGCAATAGATAAGACAAGTGATGTGAAGCAGAACTGTCATTATGGGAGAGGATGAACATTTGTGGCAATAAATATTGGACTAGTTCATAGATAAGTAGTGTGAAAGTTTTATTGCCCTCTGATTGGGGTCTGGTAATGTTTTGTGATGTTCTCACAGGGTCTTTGAAGCAAATTCCTTAATTTATGTAATAGGCCATACATCCATGTGATAGGTTCATTCCAGCATTGAGAGTGTCAAAGGTCACCATCAATTTGTATTCGCAAACTCTCCTGTGTGGGATCTGTTGAAGCATTTCAGAGTTATTACCGCATAAAGTGGCAGTGGTCAGAATTGTAAAATAAGGCCAGCGTCACACTGGCGAGTTTGATGCTAGTACGTCGCACGACTGTCTCGCATCAACACTCTGCATGGCTGCCCGCTCTCGGACCCGAGTGTGCGGCTGCATATAAATACATGCAGCCGCACACTCGGGTCCGAGAGCGGGCGGCCGTCCCGGGTGTTGATGCGAGAAAGTCGTGCGACTTACTCGCATCAAACTCGCCAGTGTGACGCCGGCCTAAAGGTGAAAACAGGCTTAGGGGCTGATGGGGTTAATGACTTGTGGATGGGATTGAGAGTAAATTGTCAGCCTTTGCTGACAGTACCGAACTATATAGGATACGGAAATCTGTCCTTGACATTACAATATTACAAAACAATCTGTATTAGATGACTGAATGGACAAACAATTGGCAAATGAGATTTAACCCCTTAGTGACAGAGCCATTTTGCAGCTTAATGACCGGGCCAATTTTTACAATTCTGACCACTGTCAATTTATGAGGTTATAACTCTGGAACACTTTAACGAATCAAGCTGATTCTGAGACTGTTTTTTCGTGACATATTGTACTTCACGTTAGTGGTAAAATTTCTTTGATATGACTTGTGCTTATTTATGAAAAAAAACGGAAATATGGCGAAAATTTAGAAAATGTAACAATTTTCAAACTTTTAAATTTTATGCCCTTAAATCAGAGAGATATGTCACACAAATTTCTAATAAATAACATTTCCCACATGTCTACTTTACATCAGCACAATTTTGGGAAAAACATTTTTTTTTTGTTACGAAGTTATAAGGGTTAAAAGTTGACCAGCGATTTCTCATTTTTACAACACCATTTTTTTTTAAGGGACCACATCACATTTGAAGTCACTTTGAGGGGTCTATACGATAGAAAATACCCAAAAGTGACACCATTCTAAAAACTGCACCCCTCAAGGTGCTCAAAACCACATTCAAGAAGTTTATTAACCCTTTACATGCTTCACAGGAACTGAAGCAATGTGGAAGGAAAAAATTAACATTTAACTTTTTTTGCAAAAACTTTACTTCGGAACCAATTTTTTTTAGTTTCACAACTGCTAAAAGAAAAACTGAACCACAAAATTAGTTGTGCAATTTCTCCTGAATAAGCCGATACCCCATATGTGGGGGAAAACCACTTTTTGGGCGCACGGCAGAGGTTGCAAGGGAAGGAGCGCCATTTGACTTTTTCAACGCAGAATTGGCTGGACGCCATGTCGCGTTTGTAGAGGCCCTGATGTGTCTAAACAGTGGAAACCCCCACAAGTGACCCCATTTTGGAAACTAGACCCCCAAAGGAACTTATCTAGATGTGTGGTGAGCACTTTGAACCTCCAAGTGCTTCACAGAAGTTTATAACATAGAACAGTGAAAATAAAAAATCATATTTTTTCCACAAAAACAATCTTTTCACCCCAATTTTTATTTTCCCAAAGGTAACAAGACCCCAAAAGTTTTTGTGCAATTTGTCCTCAGCATGCTGATACCCCATATGTGGGGGTAAACCACTGTTTGGGTGAATGGCAGAGCTTGGAAGGGAAGGAGCGCCGTTTGACTTTTTCAACGCAGAATTGGCTGATGACATCAGAGGAGAGAGAAATTAAATGGCACAACATTTTTTTTTTCTTTTTGTTGCGATCGCCGTTATAGAGTTAACAACGGCGATCGCAACATCGGTGTCGGTAAAAACCGACCCGATTCATGTTCTCTGAGCCGAGACCCCGGAGAAAATGCACCTCTGGGGGGCGCTATTCACTTTTTCCACAGCGCCGTTAATTAACGGCGCTGTGGTTTAAGTACCCCTAATGACCGCCGTTAAAAGGCGTATCGGCGGTCGTTAAGGGGTTAATAAGGCACCTAGTGCGGAGTAATCCTATTGCTGCAAATAGGTTAGCCCCTTAACGACCAAGCCATTTTGTAGGTTAATGACCAGGCCTATTTTTACAATTCTGACCACTGACACTTTATGTGCTTATAACTCTGGAACGCTTCAACGGATCTTGGCGATTCTGAGACTGTTTTCTTGAGACATATTGTACTTCGTGTTAGTGGTAAAATTTCTTTCATATAACTTGCGGTTATTTTTGAAAAAAACGGAAATATGGCGAAAATTTTGCAATTTTCAAACTTTTAATTTTTCTGCCCTTAAATCAGAGAGATATGTCACAAAAAATAGTTAATAAATAACATTTCCCACATGTCTTCTTTACATCAGCTCAATTTTGGAACCAAAGTTTTTTTTGTTAGGAAGTTATAAGTGTTAAAAATTGACCAGCGATTTCTCATTTTTCCAACAAAATTTACAAAACCATTTTTTAGGGACCACCTCACATTTGAAGTCACTTTGAGGGTCAATATGACAGAAAATACCTAAGAGTGACACCATTCTAAAAACTGCACCCCTCAAAGTGTTCAAAACCACACTCAAGAAGTTTATTAACCCTTTAGGTACTTCACAAGAATTGAAGCAATGTGGAAGGAAAAAATGAACATTTAACTTTTTTTCCCCAATATTTTTCTTTCGACACAATTTTTTTAATTTTGTCAAGGTTATCACGAGAAAATGAACCACAATATTTGTTGTACAATTTCTCCTGAGTACACCGATACCCCATGTGTGGATGGAAGACAAATCTTTAGGTGCACGGCAGTGCTCAGAAGGGAAGGAGCATCATTTGAGATTTTGAATGTCAAATTGGCTGGAATCGAGAGTGGACACCATGTCGCGTTTGGAGAGCCCCTGATGTGCCTAAACAGTGAAAAAACCCCATAAGTGACACCATTTTGGAAACTAGGCCCCCCAATGAACTTATCTAAATGTGTGGTGAGCACTTTGAACCCCCAAGGGCTTCACAGAAGGTTATAACGTAGAGCCATAAAATTAAAAAATAATTTTTTCCACAAAAATTATCTTTTGACCCCCAATTTTTATTTTCCAAAGGATAAAAGGACCCAAAAAGTTAATGTGCAATTTGTCCTGTGTACGTTGATACCCCATATGTGGGGGTAAACTACTATTTGGGCACATGGCAGAGCTCGGAAGGGAAGAAGCGCTATTTGACTTTTTTGGCTGGAATTGAGATTGGACGCCATATCGCATTTGGAGAGTCCCTGATGTGCCTAAACAGTGGAAACCCCCCACAAGTGACCCTATTTTGGAAACTAGACCCCCCCAAGGAACTTATCTAGATGTGTGGTGAGCACTTTGAACCCCAAAGGCTTCACAGAAGGTTATAACGTAGAGCCGTAAAATTAAAAAATCATATTTTTTCCACAAAAATGATCTTTTCACCCCCAATTTTTATTTTCCAAAGGGTAACAGGACCCCAAAAGTTATTGTGAAATTTGTCCTGAGTACGCTGATACCCCATATGGGGGGGTAAACCACTATTTGGGCGCATGGCAGAGCTTGGAAGGGAAGGAGCACCGTTTTGGAATGCAGACTTTGATGGAATGTTCTGCTGGCTTCATGTCGCGTTTGGAGAGCCCCTGATGTGCCTAAACAGTAGAAACCCCCACAAGTGACCCCATTTTGAAACTAGACCCCCAAAGAACTTATCTAGATATGTGGTGAGCACTTTAAACCCCCCAAGTGCTTCACAGAAGTTTAAAACGTAGAGCCGTGAAAATAAAAAAATCATTTTTTTTCCACAAAAATGATCTTTTTGCCCCCAATTTTTATTTTATAATGGTAACAGGAGAAATTGGACCCCAAAAGTTGATGTGTAATTTGTGCTGAGTATGCTGATACGTGAAGACATGCATATAAACCCAAATTTGAAATAATATAAATATAACTTTTATTATGACTCTAAACGGGACATACAACAAAAACACCACACATTTAAAAAGTGCACACTAATTTCACCCTAAAAGATTGATACCCTGATATGTACACCTGCCTAGCATGCGGAGGTTGGCACCCTAAACAGCCCCAACGAGAGTGGCGCCCCCGGCACGTCGGCTGTCCCTAGGCTCTATAATCCCCTTTTATCAATGGTGCTCCCCACAAAGTCATGCACAACAAATGAAAATAGTCCCTTGAAAGGTTGGGAAGCCGGCAATGTGTGTCTTGTATATTCAGGTCGGGGATCAAGGCTGAAATTCCATGCCAGATTCAATGGAATAAATGACCAAAACACGTCATGTCGTGTTTGTAGAGGCCCTGATGTGTCTAAACAGTGGAAACCCCCCACAAGTGACCCCATTTTGGAACTAGACCCCAAAGGAACTTATTTAGATGTGGTGAGCACTTTGAACCTCCAGGTGCTTCACAGAAGTTTATAACATAGAACCGTGAAAAAAAAAAATCATATTTTTTCCACAAAAACGATCTGTTCACCCCAATTTTTATTTTCCCAAGGGTAACAAGCCCCCAAAAGTTTTTGTGCAATTTGTTCTGAGCATGCCGATACCCCATATGTGGGGGTAACCACTGTTTGGGCCACGGCAGGGTTGTAAGGGAAGGGCGCCGTTTGACTGTTTCAAACCAAAATTGGCTGGAATTGAAATTGGACGCCATGTCGCGTTTGGAGAGCCCTGATACGCCTAAACAGTCGAAACCCCACAAATCACACCATTTTGGAAACTAGACCCCTTAAGGAACTTATCTAGATGTGTGGTGAGCACTTTGAACCCCCAAGTGCTTCACAGAAATTATTAAAGTAGAGCTGTGAAAATAAAAAATCATTTTTTTTCCTCAAAAATGATTCTTTAGCCCGCTATTTTTTTTATTTTCCCCAAAGGGTAACAGGAAAAATTGGACCCAAAAAGTTGTTGTGCAATTTTTCCTGAGTACACTGATACTCCATATGTGGGGTGAAACACTGTTTGGGCGCTGGGAGTGCTTGGAAGGGAAGGAGCGCCATTTTGTAATGCAGACTTTGATGGAAGTTCTGCGAGCGTCATGTTGTGCTTGCAGAGCCCTTGATGTACCTAAACAGTAGAAATCCCCTGCAAGTGACACCCTTTTGGAAACTAGACCCCCCAAGGAGCTTATCTAGATGTGTGGTGAGCACTTGAACCCCAAGTGCTTCACAGAAAATTTATTAAAAGCAGAGCCGTGGAAAATGAAAATAAATTTTTTTTCTCAAAATGTTTTTTTTTAGCCAGCTATTTTTTATTTTCCCAAGGGTAACAGGAGAAATTAGAAACCCAAAATTTGTGTGCAATTTATCTGAGTACGCTGATACCCCATATGTTAAGGTAAACCACTGTTTGGGCACACGGCAGGGCTCGAAAGGGAGGGAGCGACATTTGACTTTTTGAAAGCCAGTCGTGTTTGGAGACCCCCCTGAGTGTCTAAACAGTGGAAAAACCCCCCCCAAGTGACCCCATTTTGGAAAAATAGACCCCTTAAGGAACTTATCTAGATATGTGGTGAGCACTTTGAACCCCAAGTGTTTCACAGAAATTTATAAACGCAGAGCTGTGAAAATAAAAAATCATTTTTTTTTCTCAAAAATGATTTTTTTAGCCAGCTATTTTTTATTTTCCCAAGGGTAACAGGAGAAATTAGAACCCCAAAATTGGTGTGCAATTTGTCCTGAGTATGCTGATACCCCCTATGTTGGGGTAAACCACTGTTTGGGCGCACGGCAGGGCTCGGAAGGGAGGGAGCGCCATTTTACTTTTTGAACGCCACGTCATGTTTGGAGACCCCCTGATGTGTCTAAAAAGTGGAAATCCCTCAATTCTAGCTCCAACCCCAATCCCAACACACACCTAACCCTAATTCCCAACCCTAATCCTAACCTAAATCCCAACCCTAATTCCCAACCCAAATTGTAACCCAACCTTAATTGTAACCCTAACCCTAATTTTAACCCTGATTGTAACCCTAAACCCTAATTCAACCCTAATTATAACCCTAACCCTAAGGCTAGGTTCATTTTGGGGTTTTAAACCCGCCCGTTCAACACATAGCGTTGACGGGCTGGTAACGGTATAGCATAACGCAATCGCGTTATGCTATACCCGCTAGCGCAGAGGAATCAGCAGATGATTCATCTGCGCTAGCGGTGACGGAGCCAAGACGCTGCAGCCAGCGTCCGAGGCTCCGTCACTGAATGATGGCACGTCGCAAAGCATGGCGCTTCACGGCATGCGTCGCGATGCGCCCTCAAATGGGGGTGAATGGCAGCGCTAACGGACTGCGTTACACCGCGTTATACCGCGGTGTAACGCAGTCCGTCTAACGGACTGCCATAACGCAGTATGAACCCAGCTTAACCCAACGCTAACCCTAACCCTAATTATAACCCTAACCCTAATTATAACCCTAACCCTAACAGAAAATTAAACTAAATATAATTTCTATTTTTTATTATATGTCCTAAACTAAGGGGGTGAAAAATGGGGGGGTTATGTACTGTTTTTTTTTATTTGATCACTGTGATAGTTTATCACAGTGATCAAAATGCACTTTCTGGAGAATGAATGAAAAAAATTTTTGAATCTGCCGCCAAGCAGTCGGCGGGCGCACTGCGCATGCGCCCGCCATTTTTTTTTTGCAGGAAGAAGACGCCGGGATCCTGGGGCCTGCGGGGAGGACGGAGGACACCGGTAAGTATGGGGGGGGGGCGAGGGGGGACTGGGGACCCTCATTTTTTCCCCTCTGCGCGATCGCAACACCGGGATCGGTGAATACCGACCAAGATCATGTTCTTGGGTCTCGGTACCTCCGGGAGCCGAGACCCCAGAGAATATTTGCCCAATCCCCCCCCAGACAGCGGCCATAGCGGGGGCGCAAGCATGCGCCGCCATTTTCTTCCATCGCGCGGCCCCGGGGACCTGGGGGCCCTGGGGCCAATACAGAACATGGGGGCCACATGGGGGTCCCGGGGACCCTTTTCTCTGTCCCTGATGTCCAATGACATCAGAGGAAAGAGAATTAAAAGGCACAACTTTTTTTTTTTTTTTTGTTTGGGGGGGGGGGGCCCAGGCTCCCCCGGTAGCCGAGACCCCGGAGAAAATGCGCCTCTGGGGGGGCAGCTTCACTTTTTCCACAGCTGTGGTTTAAGTACCCTTAATGACCGCCGTTTAAAAGGCGTATCGGCGGTCGTTAAGGGGTTAAGCACTACAGACTGAATCTGTCCTCTTGCTGACTTGACCTTTGGTAGAAGGGTTGCTGCAAGTGGTGGTCCATCCTTAAGGTGTTTCATTTCTCCAAAAATCTCACTGGTGTGCTGTCATGGGTGAAGGGAAAAACACCAAGGTTGTTTACCGGTAGCCGGTATTTCTGGAAACCCGTGACAGCACCCATATATTCCCCCCCTTCTCACTTTTTGGGTGTGCACTTAGTTTGGATGTCTCTTGTTTATATAATGTGGGTTGGTTACCGTGTAACTGGAGGTTCCTCTCATGCTCTGTAACCCAACTGAAGCAGGGGAGAGGTACCGCCCTTTATTTCAGTAGGTTTCCTGTCGGCTGAGCGGATCCCTCTTAGGTGTGCTGTCATGGTTTCCAGAAAAACCGGCAACTGGTAAGTAAAGCTAGGTGTCTCCCCCACATATGGGGTATTGGCATGCTCAGGAGAAATTGCCCAACAAATTTTAAGGTCCATTTTTTTCTCTTTTGTGAAAATAAAAAAGTGGGTTTAACGTAAACATTTTGAGAAAAAAGTGAAATGTTCATTTTCTTTCCTTCCACATTCCAAAAATTCCTGTGTAGAAGCTGAAGGGTTAATAAACTGCTAAATGTGGTTTTGAGCATCTTAAGGCTATTAAGGTGTAACTTTTCGGTATTTTCTGTCATATAGACCCCTTAAAGTCATTCAAATGTAGTTGTGGTCATAAAAAAAAAAAGTTTTGTAAATTTTATTGGAAAAATGAGAAATTGCTGGTCAATTTTTAACCCATAAAAACTTCTTAAAAAAAATTTTGTCTAAAAAATTGTGTTGATGTAAAGTAGACATGTGGGAAAAGTAACTATTTTGTGTGATAAAACACTGATTTTAGGGTGTAAAAATAAAAATTTTTGAAAATTGCAAAATTGTCTACATTTTTGCCAAATTTCCATTTTTTTCATAAATAAACGCAAGTCATATCAAATAAATTTTACAATGTCATGAAGTACAATATGTCACGAGAAAAACATTCTCAGAATCAGTGGGATCTTTTGAAAAAATATTTAGAAAAATTTAGAAGTCCTCAGTGGTTGATACCTTTTAATGGCTAACTGAAAGATGGTAACAAATTGCAAGCTTTCGAGATACTCAGGTCTCTTCATCAGGCAATGACCAATACAAAATCTGAAGAATCACAACATTATTTATACACAACACAGCACAGAAATAATGAATAGATAAGACAAGTGATGTGAAGCGAACTGTCATTATGGGGAGGGGATGAACATTTGTGGCAATAAATATTGGACTAGTTCTAGATAAGTAGTGTGAAAGTTTATTGCCCTCTGATTGGGGTTTGGTAATGTTTTGTGATGTTCTCACAGGGTCTTTGAAGCAAATTCCTTAATTTATGTAATAGGCCATACATCCATGTGATAGGTTCATTCCAGCATTGAGAGTGTCAAAGGTCACCATCAATTTGTATTCGCAAACTCTCCTGTGTGGGATCTGTTGAAGCATTTCAGAGTTATTACCGCATAAAGTGGCAGTGGTCAGAATTGTAAAATAAGGCCAGCGTCACACTGGCGAGTTTGATGCTAGTACGTCGCACGACTGTCTCGCATCAACACTCTGCATGGCTGCCGCTCTCGGACCCGAGTGTGCGGCTGCATATAAATACATGCAGCCGCACACTCGGGTCCGAGAGCGGGCGGCCGTCCCGGGTGTTGATGCGAGAAAGTCGTGCGACTTACTCGCATCAAACTCGCCAGTGTGACGCCGGCCTAAAGGTGAAAACAGGCTTAGGGGCTGATGGGGTTAATGACTTGTGGATGGGATTGAGAGTAAATTGTCAGCCTTTGCTGACAGTACCGAACTATATAGGATACGGAAATCTGTCCTTGACATTACAATATTACAAAACAATCTGTATTAGATGACTGAATGGACAAACAATTGGCAAATGAGATTTAACCCCTTAGTGACAGAGCCATTTTGCAGCTTAATGACCGGGCCCAATTTTTACAATTCTGACCACTGTCAATTTATGAGGTTATAACTCTGGAACACTTTAACGAATCAAGCTGATTCTGAGACTGTTTTTTTCGTGACATATTGTACTTCACGTTAGTGGTAAAATTTCTTTGATATGACTTGTGCTTATTTATGAAAAAAAAACGGAAATATGGCGAAAAATTTAGAAAATGTAACAATTTTCAAACTTTTAAATTTTATGCCCTTAAATCAGAGAGATATGTCACACAAATTTCTTAATAAATAACATTTCCCACATGTCTACTTTACATCAGCACAATTTTGGGAAAAACATTTTTTTTTTGTTACGAAGTTATAAGGGTTAAAAGTTGACCAGCGATTTCTCATTTTTACAACACCATTTTTTTTTAAGGGACACATCACATTTGAAGTCACTTTGAGGGGTCTATACGATAGAAAATACCCAAAAGTGACACCATTCTAAAAACTGCACCCCTCAAGGTGCTCAAAACCACATTCAAGAAGTTTATTAACCCTTTACATGCTTCACAGGAACTGAAGCAATGTGGAAGGAAAAAATTAACATTTAACTTTTTTTGCAAAAACTTTACTTCGGAACCAATTTTTTTTAGTTTCACAACTGCTAAAAGAAAAACTGAACCACAAAATTAGTTGTGCAATTTCTCCTGAATAAGCCGATACCCCATATGTGGGGGGAAAACCACTTTTTGGGCGCACGGCAGAGGTTGCAAGGGAAGGAGCGCCATTTGACTTTTTCAACGCAGAATTGGCTGGACGCCATGTCGCGTTTGTAGAGGCCCTGATGTGTCTAAACAGTGGAAACCCCCACAAGTGACCCCATTTTGGAAACTAGACCCCCAAAGGAACTTATCTAGATGTGTGGTGAGCACTTTGAACCTCCAAGTGCTTCACAGAAGTTTATAACATAGAACAGTGAAAATAAAAAATCATTTTTTTCCACAAAAACAATCTTTTCACCCCAATTTTTATTTTCCCAAAGGTAACAAGACCCCAAAAGTTTTTGTGCAATTTGTCCTCAGCATGCTGATACCCCATATGTGGGGGTAAACCACTGTTTGGGTGAATGGCAGAGCTTGGAAGGGAAGGAGCGCCGTTTGACTTTTTCAACGCAGAATTGGCTGATGACATCAGAGGAGAGAGAAATTAAATGGCACAACATTTTTTTTTTCTTTTTGTTGCGATCGCCGTTATAGAGTTAACAACGGCGATCGCAACATCGGTGTCGGTAAAAACCGACCCGATTCATGTTCTCTGAGCCGAGACCCGGAGAAAATGCACCTCTGGGGGGCGCTATTCACTTTTTCCACAGCGCCGTTAATTAACGGCGCTGTGGTTTAAGTACCCCTAATGACCGCCGTTTAAAAGGCGTATCGGCGGTCGTTAAGGGGTTAATAAGGCACCTAGTGCGGAGTAATCCTATTGCTGCAAATAGGTTAGCCCCTTAACGACCAAGCCATTTTGTAGGTTAATGACCAGGCCTATTTTTACAATTCTGACCACTGACACTTTATGTGCTTATAACTCTGGAACGCTTCAACGGATCTTGGCGATTCTGAGACTGTTTTCTTGGACATATTGTACTTCGTGTTAGTGGTAAAATTTCTTTCATATAACTTGCGGTTATTTTTGAAAAAAACGGAAATATGGCGAAAATTTTGCAATTTTCAAACTTTTAATTTTTCTGCCCTTAAATCAGAGAGATTGTCACAAAAAATAGTTAATAAATAACATTTCCCACATGTCTTCTTTACATCAGCTCAATTTTGGAACCAAAGTTTTTTTTGTTAGGAAGTTATAAGTGTTAAAAGTTGACCAGCGATTTCTCATTTTTCCAACAAAATTTACAAAACCATTTTTTAGGGACCACCTCACATTTGAAGTCACTTTGAGGGTCAATATGACAGAAAATACCTAAGAGTGACACCATTCTAAAAACTGCACCCCTCAAAGTGTTCAAAAACCACACTCAAGAAGTTTATTAACCCTTTAGGTACTTCACAAGAATTGAAGCAATGTGGAAGGAAAAAATGAACATTTAACTTTTTTCCCCAATATTTTTCTTTCGACACAATTTTTTTAATTTTGTCAAGGTTATCACGAGAAAATGAACCACAATATTTGTTGTACAATTTCTCCTGAGTACACCGATACCCCATGTGTGGATGGAAGACAAATCTTTAGGTGCACGGCAGTGCTCAGAAGGGAAGGAGCATCATTTGAGATTTTGAATGTCAAATTGGCTGGAATCGAGAGTGGACACCATGTCGCGTTTGGAGAGCCCCTGATGTGCCTAAACAGTGAAAAAACCCCATAAGTGACCACCATTTTGGAAACTAGGCCCCCCAATGAACTTATCTAAATGTGTGGTGAGCACTTTGAACCCCCAAGGGCTTCACAGAAGGTTATAACGTAGAGCCATAAAATTAAAAAATAATTTTTTCCACAAAAATTATCTTTTGACCCCCAATTTTTATTTTCCAAAGGATAAAAGGACCCAAAAAGTTAATGTGCAATTTGTCCTGTGTACGTTGATACCCATATGTGGGGGTAAACTACTATTGGGCACATGGCAGAGCTCGGAAGGGAAGAAGCGCTATTTGACTTTTTTGGCTGGAATTGAGATTGGACGCCATATCGCATTTGGAGAGTCCCTGATGTGCCTAAACAGTGGAAACCCCCACAAGTGACCCTATTTTGGAAACTAGCCCCCCCCAAGGAACTTATCTAGATGTGTGGTGAGCACTTTGAACCCCCAAAGGCTTCACAGAAGGTTATAACGTAGAGCCGTAAAATTAAAAAATCATATTTTTTCCACAAAAATGATCTTTTCACCCCCAATTTTTATTTTCCAAAGGGTAACAGGACCCCAAAAGTTATTGTGAAATTTGTCCTGAGTACGCTGATACCCCATATGTGGGGGTAAACCACTATTTGGGCGCATGGCAGAGCTTGGAAGGGAAGGAGCGCCGTTTTGGAATGCAGACTTTGATGGAATGTTCTGCTGGCTTCATGTCGCGTTTGGAGAGCCCCTGATGTGCCTAAACAGTAGAAACCCCCACAAGTGACCCCATTTTGGAAACTAGACCCCCAAAGAACTTATCTAGATATGTGGTGAGCACTTTAAACCCCAAGTGCTTCACAGAAGTTTATAACGTAGAGCCGTGAAAATAAAAAAATCATTTTTTTTTCCACAAAAATGATCTTTTTGCCCCAAATTTTTATTTTTATAATGGTAACAGGAGAAATTGGACCCCAAAAGTTGATGTGTAATTTGTGCTGAGTATGCTGATACGTGAAGACATGCATATAAACCCAAATTGAAATAATATAAAATATAACTTTTATTATGACTCTAAAACGGGACATACAACAAAAACACCACACATTTAAAAAGTGCACACTAATTTCACCCTAAAAGATTGATACCCTGATATGTACACCTGCCTAGCATGCGGAGGTTGGCACCCTAAGACAGCCCCAACGAGAGTGGCGCCCCCGGTCACGTCGGCTGTCCCTAGGCTCCTATAATGCCCTTATCAATGGGTGCTCCCCACTAAGTCATGCACAACAAATGAAAATAGTTCCCTTGAAAGGTTGGGAAGCCGGCAATGTGTCTCTGTATATTCAGGTCAGGGATCAAGGCTGAAATTCCATGCCAGATTCAATGGAATAAATGACCAAAACAATATTGTGAGTATACCCTTCAATGTATAACGATGCTGGTCCCTGCTTACCAGCTTCAATGTGAGCCCTGTATGGTGTGAATATAATAAACTGGGTAGATAGCTTATACAAATAAATGCTAATACATGAGCATGGTGCAAATATGCATTGCGATAAAGGCACTCAGTATGGTTTATCTTGATGAAAAACTGGGTCTGAACTGAAAAAGTAAGTTGATGTGTATGCAAAATGTAAATGCATATCAAACACATGACCATTAAACAGAGAAACAAAAAACAAGAAACAAATATCCTAAAATAAAACAAAATAAAAAATATATTGCAAAACATGCATGAAGTTGTAATAATAAGGGTATTTGGTAAACATAATTTTGATCAAAAGAATGTACAAGCCATCCCGCCACGTCAAGGCAACCCTTTGTGGGACAGTCCTACTCTAATATTAAAAAACCTTTCCACTTGTCAAGTGACGTAAATGTGAACAAGGCAGAGGGACTGAACCCACCAGTTGAAGCATAGGCCAGACAGGATGGATTTTTTCAGCTCAAAAGCAGGGCGGGTCACACCCTTATATGCACAAGATGCACTAAGAACTAAATGAAAAACTGGGTCTGAACTGAAAAAGTAAGTTGATGTGTATGCAAAATGTAAATGCATATCAAACACATGACCATTAAACAGAGAAAACAAAAAACAAGAAACAAATATCCTAAAATAAAACAAAATAAAAAATATATTGCAAAACATGCATGAAGTTGTAATAATAATAATAAGGGTATTTGGTAAACATAATTTTGATCAAAAGAATGTACAAGCCATCCCGCCACGTCAAGGCAACCCTTTGTGGGACAGTCCTACTCTAATATTAAAAACCTTTCCACTTGTCAAGTGACGTAAATGTGAACAAGGCAGAGGGACTGAACCCACCAGTTGAAGCATAGGCCAGACAGGATGGATTTTTCAGCTCAAAAGCAGGGCGGTCACACACTTATGGTTTATCTTGATGTATCACACCAGGGGATTACACTATCTTCCCATCATTGTAACTAACAGGGACATTCACATAACCATCATAATGATAAATAGAGAGGGGTACTCATCCTGATATGTAATTCATGACACCTCTACGCGTTTCGCCCAGCGGCTCATCAGGAGGTCAGATATAGTGATATTTTATATTATTTCAATTTGGGTTTATATGCATCTCTTCACTTTGAACAAACCCCATTCAACCAATTAATTGTCAACGAGTATGCTGATACCCCATATGTGGGGGTAAACCTCTGTTTGGGTGCACGTTAGAGCTCGGAAGAGAAGGAGCGCCGTTTGACTTTTTCAACGCAGAATTGGCTGGAATTGAGATTGGACGCCATATTGCATTTGCAGAGCCCCTGATGTGCCTAAACAGTGGAAACCCCCCACAAGTGACACCATTTTGGAAACTAGACCCCCTAAGGAACTTATCTAGATGTATGGTGAGTACTTTGAACCCCAAGTGCTTCACACAAGTTTATAACGTAGAGCCGTAAAAAAAAAAAAGCATATTTTTTTTACAAAAGTGATCTTTTTGCCCCCAATTTTTAATTTTAACAAGGGTAGCAAGAGGAATTAGAGCCCAAAAGTTGTTGTGCAATTTGTCCTGAGTATGCTGATACCCCACATGTGGGGGTAAACCTCTGTTTGGGTGCACGGTAGAGCTCGCAAGAGTAGGAGTGCCGTTTGACTTTTCCAACGCAGAATTGTCTGGAATTGAGATTGGACACCATGTTGCGTTTGCATAGGCCCTGATGTGCGTAAACAGTGGAAATCCCCAAAAGTGACACCATTTTGGAAACTAGACCCCCTAAGGAACTTACCTAGATGTGTGGTGAGCACTTTGAACCCCCAAGTGCTTCACACAAGTTTATAACGTAGAGCTGTAAAAATAAAAAGGCATATTTTTTTTCACAAAAGTGATCTTTTTGCCCCCAATTTTTTATTTTAGCAAGGGTTGCAAGAGGAATTGGACCCCAAAAGTTGTTGTGCAATTTGTCCTGAGTATGCTGATACCCAATATGTGGGGGTAAAACCTCTGTTTGAGTGCACGGTAAAGCTCAGAATCGAAGGAGCACCGTTTGACTTTTTCAACGCAGAATTGGCTGGAATTGAAATTGGACACCATGTTGCGTTTGCAGAGGCCTGATGTGCCTAAACAGTAGAAACCCCACACGAGTGATACCATTTTGGAAACTAGACCCCTAAGGAACTTATCTAGATGTGTGGTGAGCACTTTGAACCCCCAAGTGCTTCACACAAGTTTATAACGTAGAGCCGTAAAAATAAAAAAGCATATTTTTTTCACAAAAAGTGATCTTTTTGCCCCAATTTTTAATTTTAACAAGCGTAGCAAGAGGAATTGGACCCAAAAGTTGTTGTGCAATTTGTCCTGAGTATGCTGATACCCATATGTGGGGGTAAACCTCTGTTTGGGTGCACTGTAGAAACTCGGAAGAGTAGGAGCACCGTTTAACTTTTTCACGCAGAATTGGCTGTAATTGAGATTGGACGCCATGTTGTTTGCAGAGCCCCTGATGTGCCTAAACCAGTGGAAACCCCCCACAAGTGACACCATTTTGGAAACAGACCCCCTAAGGAACTTATCTAGATGTGTGGTGAGCACTTTGAACCCCCCAAATGCTTCACACAAGTTTATAACGTAGAGCCGTTTAAAAAAAAAAAAGCATATTTTTTTCACAAAAGTGATCTTTTTGCCCCCAATTTTTATTTTAACAGGTTAGCAAGAGGAATTGGACCCCAAAGTTGTTGTGCAATTTGGCTGAGTATACTGATACCCCCTATGTGGGGGTAAACCTCTGTTTGGGTGCACTGTAGAGCTCGGAAGAGTAGGAGCGCCGTTTAACTTTTCAACGCAGAATTGGCTGAATTGAGATTGGACGCCATGCTGTGTTTGCAGAGCCCCTGATGTGCCTAAACAGTGGAAACCCCCCACAAGTGACACCATTTTGGAAACTAGACCCCTAAGGAATTATCTAGATGGGTGGTGAGCACTTTGAACCCCAAGTGTTCACACAAGTTTATAACGTAGAGCCGTAAAAATAAAAAAGCATATTTTTTTCACAAAAGTGATCTTTTTGCCCCAATTTTTTATTTTAACAAGGGTAGCAAGAGGAATTGGACCCCAAAAGTTGTTGGCAATTTGGCTTGAGTATACTGATACCCCATATGTGGGGGTAAACCTCTGTTTGGGTGCACGGTAGAGCTCGGAAGGGAAGGGCGCCGTTTGACTTTTAAGCTCAAAATTGTGAGAGCAGATGCATGTCGGGTTTGGACATGTGCCTAAACAGCAGAAACCCCAAAACTGACCCCATTTTGGAAACTACACCACTCAAAGATTTTATCCAGGGTATATGAGCAATTTTAACCCACAGGTATGACACAGAATTTGATAACATTAGGTCGTCATATTGAAAAGTTCATTTATTCCAAAAATCTTGTTTTGACTGAATTCTCACTTTTGTCAGAGATTACACCAAAAGTGGACCCCACAATTTGTTACACACTTTCTTTTGAGCGTGGCGTATCCTATGTAGTCAAAATTTCTGTTTGGACAAATGCAGTGCTCAGACAGAATGGGGGACAATGTGACAAATTTGGCTTTATTTGAAAATCCTTCCAGGAATTTTACTCACAGAGGGAGGCATGCTCCTAAAAATACATTGGATGATTATAAAATTTGTGAAAAGGTAACCGTGTGCACAGCCAAAGAGAGAGGGCCCGAGTAGGTTCCACACCGTAATAAATATGAAATGAACTCGGCACTCAACTTATGTTATGAGATATAAGGTTTTTATTCACAGTAGTAGCGAAAGTTTCGGTCTATATCATGGACTTCATCAGTCACTACATTATAACAAAAAAGGAAAAAGGATAATATTAACATCAAAAGTGAAAAAAGTATTATACATATAGCAACTTGGTCATTTCAGAGCGAGAAATAGGGAAAAATTATTTCAGATCCAATGCTAGAGAGATCAGGGAGAGGTCATAGATCAGAGTAAAATAGAGGTATCAGAAACAACGACAAGAGTGGGGACATACCACAAACTGCTGCATAAAGGGTTAATCCACAATGGGAAAAGGAGAAGCTGGATGCAGCTGTAAAGTGAAAATAGGAATATAATGCGTGCTGTTGCAAGATACAAACGGTCTATGTGCATAGAGATATACATATGAAACATACCCAGTGGTGGTAGATAAGAATGAAGCCAAATGTCTCTATTTGAGCCGATATCCTGAAAAAATGGCCAGGTGTAAGTATCTGGATAATGGAAGAGCAGTGTGACCGCAGCATGTGTCAGAGACTGACCTGTGGGATAAAGTCCAGCGGTGAATGTGATCTCTGCATGGGACGCGGTGTCCACCGCAAGTCTGAGTGCAGGGATAGCTGAAATCAGCATGTATAAGAAAGGAAGAGGCGGGACTAAGCGTCAGTGAGAGCACAGAGCGTCAGACAGGAAGTGAGGTGGCAGGAAATCAATGGATGTGAGTTCCACCACTAATAGTTTGCGTTCCAGTGGGTGCTTAGGAACTGGAGGACGTCCCACAGATGGGAGGAGTAGAAAGGATGACGTGCTGAAGAAGTTGTTGTGGGATATAAACATCAGAGTGGCGTGGCAGCATATATAGTATTAATACAGGCGGCTCTGAAGAGGAAAGAGAGACATATTAATAAAAGCACAACATGTTATAGCATTATATAATGTAATCCTATATATTGATATGGGGAATAGCTTAAACTGTCATTTTACATAATATTAAACAGAATGGGAAAATTAAGGTATTCACGGGTGTGAGTATTGTGATGTTATATATTATAAAATGTCACATAGCTTGTGAAATAGCAAGGATGGTTATACAGTCAGGCATCTGATATTCAGAGTATATATGGACAGCGAATAATGTTCATATAAGAATGCAGAGTAAAAAGAGGCACCTGTAAATATCAAGAAAAAGTAAGCCGGGGTAAAACAAGGTTACATGAAAGAGAGTAAATTGTATTCACGATTGAGGCCCCTGGGTGATAGAGTATCCAGGGTGTGTATCCAATAAGCCTCTCTCTTTTTTAATTGACGTATGCGATCACCGCCTCGTCGTGAATGTGGTATCTGTTCCAGAATTTGAAATTTAAGTTGGGCTATAGTGTGTCCCATTGTGATGAAATGATATGGGATGGGGAGTAAAGTGTTTTTACACCTTATGGTCGATTTGTGTTTTGAAATGCGATGTTTCACTGGTTGGCTTGTCTCTCCCCCATATAGTAGCCCGCACGGGCACTTTATCACGTATATCACGAAGGCGGTGTCACAGGTGAAAAAACCACGGACTTTGAACGTTTTTCCCGTATGGGGATGATAAATGGTCTCACCCCTGAGTACATTGTTACATTGGGTGCATCCCAAGCAAGGAAATGTGCCGATTTTAGGTTCTTTCAGAAATTGTTGTGAAGTTACAGGTTTTTTGGGGCCTAGATCGGCTCTAATCAGGGAATCTCTCAAGTTGGGAGCATGACCCCTCAAAATGGGCCATATAGCAATTTGCATAGGGGGGTGCTACGTTCGAGCCCATCGCGGTTCCCCTTATCTGTAGGTAGAAGTCATCCTGGAACATAAAATAATTGTGTTTGAGTACAATGGTTAAGAGGTCCAGACAAAGAGCAGTCTCTGCTGGGTTGAGGTCAGACGTTTCTAGAAGACGTTGGACAGATCGTATACCATTCTCATGAGGTATAGAGGTGTAAAGATCTTTTACATCAAAGGTGACTAGTAAGGAGTTGACCGGAACTTGATCAATGGTACGGATCATGTCCAGAAAGGCCCCAGTATCCAAGATGTAGGATTTACTTGTTTTTATTAAAGGGGTAAGAATTTTTTCTAGGTAAATTGCTAGTGGCGAAAGAATGGAATCCGAGGCGGCTACAATGGGCCTACCAGGAGGTTGTTGTAGGTCCTTATGGATTTTGGGGAGTATGTAGAATACAGGAATGATGGGGTTATGAGAGATCAAAAACTCATGGTTTTTTTTGTCCAGGATGCCTGTACCACAATGTTGTAGAAGAGTGTCACTAATGTGTGCTCGTATGTCATTAGTGGGATCACGGGGTAGTTTCTGATAAATGGTGATGTCCTCAAGTTGGCGGAGGGCCTCAAAGATGTAGTATGAGCGGTCCATCACGACAATGGCACCACCCTTGTCGGCAGGCTTGATGATGATATTTTTATCATCTTGTAAGGATTTTAAAGCATGGTGGTCAGTTGCCGTGAGGTTATGTGGATAATGTAGTTTGCCTTTTTCCATGTCAGACTTGAGACTATGGAATGAGGAATTGATAAAGTCGATAAAGGTTTCGAGGGCATTCGAAACCAGGGGTGGCCTAAATAAACTTTTTGTCCTAAGACCCAAGGTGGTCACTGAGAGGCGTCCAGGTTCACTGGAAGATTGTGTAGGTGTAGGTGCGGGAGATTTAGAAAAGTATACACGCAATCTTAGGGAACGGAAAAAACCGTTGTAAGTCCATCTCAAGTTCAAATGTCCTATATTTGTATGAGGGGCAGAAAGAAAGTCCTTTTTGTAGAACATGGTATTCTGCGATGCTCAAGGTCCTGGATGAGATGTTAATGACGAGAGGGCACATACCTGGGAACGAGTTGTCCGTATCTGATTCGCATTGTCCCTTCGGTCTGTGCCCCCGTCTGGTCCTCTTCGTCGTGTTTGCCGTCTTCGTGGGCCTAAAAAAGGAATGGAAGCAGAAGAGGGGCCACCTCTGTCCTGTTCTGAGCCGGAGGTGGAGGCATCTGTTGAGGATCTTTGGCCTGATCGGGAGGAGATGCGCCATGAAGAGGGTCTATCTCTCCACTTGTAAACACGGTTGAGGTTATAGTCTTCTAAGTCCCGGGCAAATTTCTGTCGTTTGCGATCCTCTATGTCCTTTCTGTGTTGGACTATGTTGGTATTTATCTGGGATTTTAGTGAAGAGATTTCCTCAGGTGTCCCCGTGGAGGATAATTGTGCCTCAATAGAACGTACTTGCTCGTTGCTGGTGATTAAAGCCTTCTGCAGATGCATATGGGGGGGCACGTTCGAGTCCCTAGCAACTTTTCACCAGTTCCTGAATTGTTCCTGGCCAGGCCTTAGCTTCACCATTTCTCATGACAATTCCAGGATTAACTTCCTGGACACAGTGGTGATAAAAGATATGAGATGCTATCTATCCACCGATCTTTATGTGAAACCGACAGATCGCAACAGTTTACTTCACTTTAATAGCTTCCACCCGACAGCTATGAAAAAATCCATCCCGACATCCCAATTCCACCGGGTTAAAAGGATAGTTTCAGACCACACTATCCAAGAAACTCGTCTCTCAGAGATGAATTCCAAATTTCGCGACAGGGGATACCCACAAGCAATTTTGGACCGCTCTAAATCTACTGCAACTCGCACTAAACCAGATACGGGGGGTAGGATTGCTTTTGTACATCATTACCATCCTTACGCGTATATCCTACATAAATCTATTCGCCAACATTGGCCACTCCTACAGACAGCACATCCTGACATCAGAGAATTTTCTAAACCTTTTCTCCCATGTTTCCGTCGTGCTCCCAACTTGAGAGATTCCCTGATTAGAGCCGATCTAGGCCCCAAAAAAACTGTAACTTCACAACAATTTCTGAAAAGACCTAAAATCGGCACATTTCCTTGCTTGGGATGCACCCAATGTAACAATGTACTCAGGGGTGAGACCATTTATCATCCCCATACGGGAAAAACGTTCAAAGTCCGTGGTTTTTTCACCTGTGACACCGCCTTTGTGATATACGTGATAAAGTGCCCGTGCGGGCTACTATATGTGGGAGAGACAAGCCAACCAGTGAAACATCGCATTTCAAAACACAAATCGACCATAAGGTGTAAAAACACTTTACTCCCCATCCCATATCATTTCATCACAATGGGACACACTATAGCCCAACTTAAATTTCAAATTCTGGAACAGATACCACATTCACGACAAGGCGGCGATCGCATACGTCAATTAAAAAAGAGAGAGGCTTATTGGATACACACCCTGGATACTCTATCACCCAGGGGCCTCAATCGTGAATACGATTTACTCTCTTTCATGTAACCTTGTTTTACCCCGGCTTACTTTTTCTTGATATTTACAGGTGCCTCTTTTTACTCTGCATTCTTATATGAACATTATTCGCTGTCCATATATACTCTGAATATCAGATGCCTGACTGTATAACCATCCTTGCTATTTCACAAGCTATGTGACATTTTATAATATATAACATCACAATACTCACACCCGTGAATACCTTAATTTTCCCATTCTGTTTAATATTATGTAAAATGACAGTTTAAGCTATTCCCCATATCAATATATAGGATTACATTATATAATGCTATAACATGTTGTGCCTTTATTAATATGTCTCTTTCCTCTTCAGAGCCGCCTGTATTAATACTAATATGCTGCCACGCCACTCTGATGTTTATATCCCACAACAACTTCTTCAGCACGTCGTCCTTTCTACTCCTCCCATCTGTGGGACGTCCTCCAGTTCCTAAGCACCCACTGGAACGCAAACTATTAGTGGTGGAACTCACATCCATTGATTTCCTGCCACCTCACTTCCTGTCTGACGCTCTGTGCTCTCACTGACGCTTAGTCCCGCCTCTTCCTTTCTTATACATGCTGATTTCAGCTATCCCTGCACTCAGACTTGCGGTGGACACCGCGTCCCATGCAGAGATCACATTCACCGCTGGACTTTATCCCACAGGTCAGTCTCTGACACATGCTGCGGTCACACTGCTCTTCCATTATCCAGATACTTACACCTGGCCATTTTTTCAGGATATCGGCTCAAATAGAGACATTTGTGTTGTGAATGGGTTTGAGATGAGTTCTGAGCAGAGGCTCCCTCTGGTGGTTACAAGCGGTACTAGTGAGGATTGGGAATCAGGTGTTACTGATTGGTCTTATTTAAGGGAATCATTTTCCCATCAGGGTTGCCGGTGATCAATTGTTCTGGTCTGAATCCTTCTTTCCAGTTTCCCTTGTAGCCTGCTGTGTCGTGTCTGCATCTCCTGCTATCAGATAAGACAATTTCTTATTTTGTGTTTTTGCTATATTTTTGCATTTTGTCCTGCACTTCTGTGGGGGCCTTCTGGGTCCCCTCCGGGGGCATTTGCCCTCTCAGTTTAGTCCAGCCACTGTGTTTTGTACTTTTGCTTTTTGCAGTTTTTTCAGTGGCTGCTGTTTTTGTTACACCAGAGAACTAATTTAGGTGGTAGAGGTCGTGTGATCTCAGGTGTTTTTGAAATTAGTAGAGTTGGTGCCTTTCAGGGTTTTCTGGGATTGCAGTAAGTACCCTTCCTATCCTTTTCTATTTAGTTAGTTTGGGCCCCAGCGTTTGCTCATACTATTTTCTTTCTGTGTCAGTATTTCCTCTTGTCTAACCGCCATTACATGTTTGGGGGCTTTCTATTATCTTTGGGGTTCTGCTCCGGGGCAGATAGCTTTCCTATTTCTATCTTTAGGTGTAGTTAGTTTCTCAGGCTGTGACGAGGCGTCTAGGACCATCGTAGGAACGCTCCACGGCTGCCTCTAGTTGCGGTGGTTAGTCAGGGTACTGCAATCTCATAGATTCCAACTGCTCTGGTGTATTTCCTTTTTTACCTGCACTCCTCAGCTACCGTAACATAACAGTATCACCGGCCCGAAAAAAAATTGTATGGTACTCACAGAAGGGAAAAAATATTTTGAAGGAAGAAAAGTTGTCAGAGATATTTTTCTGTTTGTTGCATTTTTTTTTTTTTTTTCCCTCTGTATCTCTGGGTGCTGGGGAGGATCTTTTCTCCCAATGGAGTTTGCACAGTTGTCTGGCCGTGTGGATCAGCTTGCCACTGAGGTTCGGAGTATTGCTGCATATCTTGCTAGGTTGCCTGTTGTGGAACCTAGGATCCCCATGCCAGATTTGTTTTCAGGGGATCGAGCTAAGTTTCAGAATTTCAAAAATAATTGTAAATTGTTTCTTGCCTTAAAATTTAAGTCCTCAGGAAACGCAGCGCAGCAGGTTCAAATTGTCATCTCTCTCCTGCGCGGCGATCCTCAGGATTGGGCTTTTTCCCTCACACCTGGGGATCCTGTTTTGAGTGATGTTGATGCATTTTTTCAGGCTTTGGGGTTATTGTACGATGAGCCTAATGTCACTGATCAAGCTGAAAAAGCCTTGTTGGCATTAAATCAGGGGCTTGATGACGCTGAGTTATACTGTCAGAGATTCCGTAGGTGGGCAGTCCTGACCAAATGGAATGACGACGCTTTGGCGGCCCTTTTCCGGAAGGGTCTGTCGGATAATGTAAAGGATGTTATGGTGGGATTCCCTGTCCCCTCTGGTCTCAATGATTCTATGTCATTAGCGATTCAAATTGACAGACGTTTGCGTGAGCGGAGAAGTATGCGTGGAGTGGTGTTGCCTTGTGAGCCAGCTGCTGAGCCCATGCAGTGTGATGGAGTGGTGTCTGGGGCACAGCGTCATGAGTTTCGAAAGCGCAATGGGTTATGTTTCTACTGTGGTGATGCCTCTCATGCTATTTCAGTCTGCCCTAAGCGGGGAAGACGTTTTGCACGCTCAGTTGTCTTGGGTGGTGTTCAGACTAAGTTTTTATTAACTGTCACTCTGATATGCTCTCTGTCCTCATTTTCTGCTCAGGCTTTCGTTGATTCTGGAGCAGCTATTAACCTGATGGATTATGATTTTGCTAAACGTTGTGGATTTCCCTTGATACCCCTACAGAAGTCTATTCCCCTACTGGGGATCGATTCTACCCCTTTGGCTGAGAATAAACCCCAGTTTTCTACTCAGGTGATAATGAGGGTTGAACCTGATCACCAGGAGTGCTGCAAATTTTTGGTTCTATATAATCTGCATGACATTATCGTGCTGGGTTTCCCTTGGTTACAGTCTCATAATCCTGTTTTGGATTGGAAATCTGTGTCTGTAACCAGTTGGGGCTGCCAATGTGTTAATACCAACACTCCTGTTTTTTCTGCCTCCCCCCAGGCTGAGGATGTTCCTGACTTTTTGTTTGATTTTTCTGATGTGTTTAGCGAAAGTAAATCTGCATCCTTACCTCCCCATAGGAGCTATGACTGCGCTATTGAATTAGTGCCAGGTAGTAAATTCCCTAAGGGTCGCCTTTTTAACTTGTCTGTACCTGAACATGACGCTATGCGGTCTTATATCAAGGAATCATTGGAGAAGGGTCATATCAGACCATCCTCTTCACCCTTAGGTGCCGGTTTTTTCTTTGTGGCCAAAAAGATGGTTCATTAAGGCCGTGTATTGATTATCGTCTCTTGAACAATATTACTGTGAAATATCAATACCCGTTACCCTTGATTTCTGACCTGTTTTCCAGGGTGAAAAACGCTACTTGGTTTACCAAGCTTGACCTCAGGGGGGCGTATAACCTTATTCGCATTAAGCACGGGGATGAATGGAAGACGGCATTTAACACCCCTGAAGGGCATTTTGAGTACCTTGTGATGCCCTTTGGGCTCACTAATGCTCCTTCCGTCTTCCAGTCCTTCATGAATGACATTTTCAGGGATTTTGTGGACAAGTTTCTGATTGTTTATTTGGATGATATCTTGATTTTTTCTAATGACTGGGACTCTCATGTGAAACATGTTCGAACTGTATTCCAGATTTTGAGAGAGAATGCTCTGTATGTGAAGGGATCAAAGTGTCTTTTTGGCGTACAGAAGATCTCATTTCTGGGATTCATTTTGTCCCCATCTGTTATTGAAATGGACCCGGTCAAGGTTCAGGCCATCTGTGATTGGGTCCAACCTACTTCATTAAAGGCTCTTCAGAGATTTTTGGGTTTTGCCAATTTTTATCGTAAATTTATTGGTAATTTCTCTGTTATTGTTAAACCATTAACTGATTTGACCAGAAAGGGTTCTGATGTGGTGAATTGGCCTCCTGAGGCAGTCTCTGCATTTCAGGAACTTAAGCAGAGATTCACTTCTGCTCCTGTTCTATGGCAGCCTGATGTTTCTCTGCCATTTCAGGTGGAGGTTGATGCCTCTGAAATTGGGGCAGGTGCCGTTTTGTCCCAAAAAGATCCAGAGACCTCTAAAAGTAACCCTTGTGCCTTTTTCTCTCGAAAATTTTCTCCTACTGAACGTAATTATGACGTGGGTAATCGGGAGTTATTGGCCATGAAGTGGGCTTTTGAAGAGTGGAGACATTGGCTGGAGGGAGCCAAACATCAGGTGGTGGTCCTTACGGACCATAAGAATCTGGTCTATCTGGAATCTGCCAAGCGACTCAATCCTAGACAGGCCAGGTGGGCCTTGTTTTTCACACGTTTTAATTTTGTGGTTTCCTTTCTTCCTGGCACTAAGAATGTTAAGGCGGATGCCCTCTCGAGGAGTTTCCTTGCGGACTCTCCTGAGCTATCTGATCCCTCTGTTATTTTGAAGGAGGGTGTAGTTCTTTCCGCCATCTCGCCTAATTTGAGACTTGCTCTGGAGGGGTGTCAGGAGGATAGGCCCGAGCGCTGCCCTGTTGGAAAGTTGTTTGTCCCGGACCGATGGAAAAAGAGTGTGATGTCTGAGATTCATTGTTCCGCATTGGCTGGGCATCCCGGAATTTTTGGTACCAGAGACTTGGTTAGTCGGTCCTTTTGGTGGCCTACCTTGTCTCGCGATGTCAGGGAATTTGTGCAGTCCTGCGGGACTTGCTCTCGCTCCAAGCCTTGCTCTCGCTCTAGTGGTTTGTTGATGCCATTGCCTGTGCCCAAGAGACCATGGACCCATATCTCTATGGATTTCATTTCCGATCTTCCTGTTTCTCAGAGAATGACCACCATCTGGGTAATTTGTGATAGGTTTTCCAAAATGATACATCTTGTGCCATTACCTAAGTTGCCTTCCTCCTCTGAATTGGTGCCGTTGTTCCTTCAGCACGTGGTTCGTTTACACGGCATTCCTGAGAACATTGTGTCTGACAGAGGAGTCCAGTTTGTTTCCAGATTTTGGAGGACTTTTTGTTCTAAACTGGGTGTTCAATTGTCTTTCTCCTCGGCATTTCATCCTCAGACCAATGGTCAAACTGAGAGAACAAACCAGACATTGGAGACTTATCTAAGATGCTTTGTGTCTGCTGATCAGGATGACTGGGTCTCTTTTTTGCCTTTGGCTGAGTTTGCTCTTAATAATAGGGCTAGCTCTGCCACTTTGATGTCTCCGTTTTTCTGTAATTCTGGGTTTCACCCTCGATTTTCTTCAGGACAGACGGAGGCTTCTGTCTGTCCAGGTGTTGACTCTGTTGTTGAGCGTATGCAGCAGATTTGGGACCAGGTAGTGGAGAGGTTGTCCCTCTCTCAGGAGAAGGCCCAGCGGTTTTCTAACCGGCATAGGACTGATGGTCCTCGGTTTAAAGTGGGGGACTTGGTCTGGTTGTCCTCAAAGAATATTCCTATGAGAGTAGCATCTCCTAAATTTAAGCCTAGGTTCATTGGACCTTATAAGATCATGGAGATTATTAATCCTGTTTCTTTTCGTTTGCTTCTTCCAGGGACATTTAAGATCCATAACGTGTTCCACAAGTCCTTGTTGAAGAGGTTTGTTGAGCCAGTGGTTCCTGCTGCTGTGCCTCCTGACCCTGTTTTGGTTGAGGGCAATCTGGAGTATGTGGTTGAGAAAATATTGGATTCTCGTTTTTCTAGACGAAGACTCCAGTATTTGGTTAAATGGAGAGGTTATGGTCAGGAAGATAATTCTTGGGTGTTTGCTTCGGACATCCATGCTAGGAGACTTATCCGTGCGTATCATAGAACTCATCCTGACCGACCTGGTTGCTCAAATGAGGGTTCGGTGACCCCTCCTCAAGGGGGGGGTACTGTTGTGAATGGGTTTGAGATGAGTTCTGAGCAGAGGCTCCCTCTGGTGGTTACAAGCGGTACTAGTGAGGATTGGGAATCAGGTGTTACTGATTGGTCTTATTTAAGGGAATCATTTTCCCATCAGGGTTGCCGGTGATCAATTGTTCTGGTCTGAATCCTTCTTTCCAGTTTCCCTTGTAGCCTGCTGTGTCGTGTCTGCATCTCCTGCTATCAATAAGACAATTTCTTATTTTGTGTTTTTGCTATATTTTTGCATTTTGTCCTGCACTTCTGTGGGGGCCTTCTGGGTCCCCTCCGGGGGCATTTGCCCTCTCAGTTTAGTCCAGCCACTGTGTTTTGTACTTTTGCTTTTTGCAGTTTTTTCAGTGGCTGCTGTTTTTGTTACACCAGAGAACTAATTTAGGTGGTAGAGGTCGTGTGATCTCAGGTGTTTTTGAAATTAGTAGAGTTGGTGCCTTTCAGGGTTTTCTGGGATTGCAGTAAGTACCCTTCCTATCCTTTTCTATTTAGTTAGTTTGGGCCCCAGCGTTTGCTCATACTATTTTCTTTCTGTGTCAGTATTTCCTCTTGTCTAACCGCCATTACATGTTTGGGGGCTTTCTATTATCTTTGGGGTTCTGCTCCGGGGCAGATAGCTTTCCTATTTCTATCTTTAGGTGTAGTTAGTTTCTCAGGCTGTGACGAGGCGTCTAGGACCATCGTAGGAACGCTCCACGGCTGCCTCTAGTTGCGGTGGTTAGTCAGGGTACTGCAATCTCATAGATTCCAACTGCTCTGGTGTATTTCCTTTTTTACCTGCACTCCTCAGCTACCGTAACATAACACATTTGGCTTCATTCTTATCTACCACCACTGGGTATGTTTCATATGTATATCTCTATGCACATAGACCGTTTGTATCTTGCAACAGCACGCATTATATTCCTATTTTCACTTTACAGCTGCATCCAGCTTCTCCTTTTCCCATTGTGGATTAACCCTTTATGCAGCAGTTTGTGGTATGTCCCCACTCTTGTCGTTGTTTCTGATACCTCTATTTTACTCTGATCTATGACCTCTCCCTGATCTCTCTAGCATTGGATCTGAAATATTTTTTCCCTATTTCTCGCTCTGAAATGACCAAGTTGCTATATGTATATACTTTTTATCACTTTTGATGTTAATATTATCCTTTTTCCTTTTTTGTTATAAATGTAGTGACTGATGAAGGTCCATGATATAGGACCGAAACGTTTCGCTACTACTGTGAATAAAAACCTTATATCTCATACACATAAGTTGAGTGCCGAGTTCATTTCATATACAGTGCCTACAAGTAGTATTCAACCCCCTGCAGATTTAGCTGGTTTGATAAGATGCAAATAAGTTAGAGCCTTCAAACTGCAAACGAGAGTAGGATTTATTAACAGAAGCATAAATCTTACAAAACAAAAAGTTATGTTGCTCAGTTGAATTTTAATAAATTTTAAACATAAAAGTGTGGGTCAATTATTATACAACCCCTATGTTTAATATTTCGTGGAATAACCCTGGTTTGCAATTACAGCTAATAATCGTCTTTTATAAGACCTGATCAGGCCGGCACAGGTCTGTGGAGTTATCTTGGCCCACTCCTCCATGCAGATCTTCTCCAAGTTATCTAGGTTCTTTGGGTGTCTCATGTGGACTTTAATCTTGAGCTCCTTCCACAAGTTTTCAATTGGGTTAAGGTCAGGAGACTGACTAGGCCACTCCAACACCTTGACTTTTTCCCTCTTGAACCAGGCCTTGGTTTTCTTGGCTGTGTGCTTTGGGTCGTTGTCTTGTTGGAAGATGAAATTACGACCCATCTTAAGATCCTTGATGGAGGAGCGGAGGTTCTTGGCCAAAATCTCCAGGTAGGCCGTGCTATCCATCCTCCCATGGATGCGGACCAGATGGCCAGGCCCCTTGACTGAGAAACAGCCCCACAGCATGATGCTGCCACCACCATGCTTGACTGTAGGGATGGTATTCTAGGGGTCGTATGCAGGCCATCCAGTCTCCAAACGTCACGTGTGTGGTTGGCACCAAAGATCTCGATCTTGGTCTCATCAGACCATAGAACCTTGAACCAGTCTATCTCAGAGTCCTCCAAGTGATCATGAGCAAACTGTAGACGAGCCTTGACATGACGCTTTGAAAGTAAAGGTACCTTACGGGCTCGTCTGGAATGGAGACCTTTGCGGTGGAGTACGTTACTTATGGTATTGACTGAAACCAATGTCCCCACTGCCATGAGATCTTCCCGGAGCTCCTTCCTTGTTGTCCTTGGGTTAGCCTTGACTCTTCGGACAAGCCTGGCCTCGGCACGGGAGGAAACTTTCAAAGGCTGTCCAGGCCGTGGAAGGCTAACAGTAGTTCCATAAGCCTTCCACTTACGGATGATGCTCCCAACAGTGGAGACAGGTAGGGCCAACTCCTTGGAAAGGGTTTTGTACCCTTGCCAGCCTTGTGACCCTCCACGATCTTGTCTCTGATGGCCTTGGAATGCTCCTTTGTCTTTCCCATGTTGACCATGTATGAGTGCTGTTCACAAGTTTGGGGAGGGTCTTAAATAGTCAGAAAAGGCTGGCAAAAGAGATCATTAATCCACACATGTGAAGCTCATTATTCTTGGTGCCTGAACTACTTCTTAATACTTTAGGGGGACCAAACAGAATTCTTGTGGTTTGAGGGGTTGAATAATAAATGACACTCTGAATTAACTTTTAACGTTTTTTTTAAAAAAAAAAAAAAAATTAAAACAAAATTTTTTGCAGCAGTGCATTTCCCAATTCCAGGCTGATCTACAGTACAAATGTCACAATGCCAAGTTAATTCCGCATGTGTCAACCAGCTAAATCTGCAGGGAGTTGAATACTACTTGTAGGCACTGTGTGATTATAAAATTTGGTCTTGCTAACAAAACTGTTGTCCCGCATTTGCGTATATTGTAGCAGGAAGAATAAACTGTACTGGAATGATGGGCAAAATGTGGAGGAAAATGCAGCCAACTATGTGGCAAGCTGAGTTTGTTCCAAAGATGAAAGACCACCAGCAGGGCTAGCATGGCAGACACTTTCAGAGACTGGTCGTACAACGTCCTTTTAGCTCCATCAATCCCTATATGAGAGACGAATGTGCCAATAGACGTGGTGCACCATAGCAAGCTCCCACCCGCCAAGGTCAAAACCGCTATATGCACAAAGCAACCAATCCCCTACAGAATCTGTAAAGTATTGTCTGGAACCAGAGGTTCGGCAAGAACCATACAGTAAAGCCCATAGTGTAGAAGTGCGGAACTTCCTCATTTTTAGAAATCCTCCAGTAAAATGATCATGCCCATTTCACCAACATAAATATAAGTAATAGAAATGGAAGCCAAAGTTTTGTGTAGCAAGACAGTCGTAAAAACAGTCAAAGTTAGATAAATGGTCAAAAATGTTTGTGAGTAATCAAGTCCTAGAATTAATTTTCAGACGACCTGACTTTTCAGGAACATTTGTGGGGTCCACACTCTGGGGTGTACAGACGTGGGTACGTGGATAAGAATTTGTTGAAATAGTAGTTTGGTATGGGATTGATCAAGTGTTGGAATTAATTGTGGAATGGGGTAAAATGAGATCTACTAATGATAATATTTTCTGTTACATGTTCCAAATTACTGGGGTCTCTAAGCAGAAAATAAAAATTATATTTAAAAAAACTAATAATTGTAGGTGATGTGGTAGGTCTCAAAGCAGGGGGAGATACAAAGGCCTGGTTGGGATGGGCATGTGGGGCAATAGTAACGGGAATCACTCCGTTTGCCATGCTTCCTGCAAACCCGGCATCGTTTTTGAGGATACCTTTGGGTGGGAGTGACAGGGACAGGGTAAGGAGAATGGCACTCTGAAAGTCTCTGGGAATCCTCAGACTCGAAGACTTCCCCCGATGCCATTGAGTCAAACATGAGGCGCTCAATCATTTTTTCCTGATACTGGAGGAATGTGAGGGATTCTTGGGAATTTTTGTACAGGACAAAACTGTTGTAGGTGCCCGTTTGGATGAGATAGATTGCCACCTTTTTGTACCAGGCCCTGGTCTTCTGTTTGACCAGCTATGGTTGCAGAACCTGGTCTGATAAATCAACGCCACCCATAAATTTATTATATTCTGTGACGCAGAACGGTTTTTGCTTGTCCATGGTGGCACCCCTCACTCTGACCGTCACAGTGGTGTCCGCATGCAGTGTGGTCAGCATTTAGACGTCCTTCCTGTCATTCCACTTCACTGCAAGAAGTTGGTCACTTGCGAGTGAGAATGACGCCCCCTTCTCCAAACGTCTGGACACCAACTGTGATGGAAACCCCACTCTGTTTTTCCTGACTGTCCCACAGGCCCCTGTATTTGCAGCTTGGAGGGATTAATATAGGGGGATACTCGTGTAATAATTGTCAGTATACACGTGGTACCCTTGATTTAGGAAAGGTGTCATTAGCTGCCACACAATTTTGCCTGGGATGCCAATTGTCTGGGGGCAGTTTGGGGGGTTTATTTGGCGGTCCCTACCTTCATAGATTATGAAGGTGGATGTGTACCCTGATGAGCTCTGACACATTTTATACAGTTTGACGCCATATTTGGCACGTTTGGAGGGGATAAATTGACGGAATGACAGACGGCCCTTGTTGCTCATCAAGGACTCGTCTACTGCCACATTTTTCTCTGGGGTATAGGAATTAAGAAAGAATTTTGTAGGAGGGAAATTAGGGTCTCAATTTATTTAGCTGATCATAGTTGGGGTCAGTTCTTGGGGGGGCTTGGGAATTGTCACTGAAGTGGAGAAATCACATCAGGGCTTCGTAGCGGACTCGGGACATGACGGCTGCAGATACAGGGGTGCTGTGGACAGCTTTTGTTGCCCAGTAAGAGCGGAGTGTGTTTTTTTTTACTAAACCCAGATTCAGGGTAAGGCCTAAAATTTATTTCGGGGACATTTGTGGGCATCCAGGAACGGGAATGAAAGGCAGTGGGTTTTTGGGAAATGTATTGTCGGGCATATAGATTTGTTTGGTGGACGATTAATTCTAGGACTTCGGGGCTAATGAATATTTGGAAAAAATCAGTGGGGGTAAAATTGGCGACATCTACTCTTTTTCCTGGGACAGCAGAAAAAGGGGGAATTTGAGGGGAAAATGAGGTGTCATTATAACACAGCGATGGGGGGACTGCTGTACTGGGTCCTGCCTCCTCTGAACCTTCAGAAGTGACGACCGACTCCGCTACCATCGGGCTGGGGGATCCCGTGGAGGAAGAGTCGTCGTCACTGTCTGAAAACTGCTCGGCTTCAGAGGCAGATTCCGTTTCACTGCTGGAGCAAAGCAGGCTGTATGCTTGCTCCGCGCTGAACGTTCTGCGGGTCATTTTATTATTTCCCTGCCTAATGATATTCTAACCCTAATCTAACTCTAGTATTTTTTTTCCTCCTAACCCTAACACGTGTAACCCTAACCATAACTTCAAAAAATTATTTAAAAAAATTATTTAAAAAAATGTATATTTTTTTATAATCCCCTGACAATGGGGATGGGAATACGGGGATTACGGATGAATGTCCTAAAAAGGACGCTTGCGGACACAGGATAACGTCCTAAAAAGTACGCTTGCGGACACTGGAGTGTTATTTTTTTCACTGACACGGCAGCGCTTGAACTGTAGTCTATCTCTCTTCTCTCCCAGAACAACTACAGGGAGAGAAGAGAGAAATCACAGCCCAAGTGCTGCCATATTTACAAATACTGTGGGTTTTGATCACTGTGATAGGGTCTATTACAGTAATCAAAACCCAGCAGGCAATGAGAAAATTCTCCTTGGTTGCCAAGTGCAGGCAGGCAGATCTTGGCGGGCGCACTGCGCATGCGCCCGCCATTTTCTTTCTGCCAGAGGAAGGAGGGGGGCCGGGGGACCACAGTATGGGCATACAGTCAGGGCCAGAAATATTTGGACAGTGACACAATTTTCGCGAGTTGGGCTCTGCATGCCACCACATTGGATTTGAAATGAAACCTCTACAACAGAATTCAAGTGCAGATTGTAACGTTTAATTTGAAGGGTTGAACAAAAATATGTGTTAGAAAATGTAGGAATTGTACACATTTCTTTACAAACACTCCACATTTTAGGAGGTCAAAAGTAATTGGACAAATAAACATAACCCAAACAAAATATTTTTATTTTCAATATTTTGTGGCGAATCCTTTGGAGGCAATCACTGCCTTAAGTCTGGAACCCATGGACATCACCAAACGCTGGGTTTCCTCCTTCTTAATGCTTTGCCAGGCCTTTACAGCCGCAGCCTTCAGGTCTTGCTTGTTTGTGGGTCTTTCCCTCTTAAGTCTGGATTTGAGCAAGTGAAATGCATGCTCAATTGGGTTAAGATCTGGTGATTGACTTGGCCATTGAAGAATGTTCCACTTTTTTGCACTCATGAACTCCTGTGTAGCTTTGGCTGTATGCTTGGGGTCATTATCCATCTGTACTATGAAGCGCCGTCCAATCAAGTTTGCAGCATTTGGCTGAATCTGGGCTGAAAGTATATCCCGGTACACTTCAGAATTCATCCGGCTACTCTTGTCTGCTGTTATGTCATCAATAAACACAAGTGACCCAGTGCCATTGAAAGCCATGCATGCCCATGCCATCACGTTGCCTCCACCATGTTTTACAGAGGATGTGGTGTGCCTTGGATCATGTGCCGTTCCCTTTCTTCTCCAAACTTTTGGCTTCCCATCATTCTGGTACAGGTTGATCTTTGTCTCATCTGTCCATAGAATACTTTTCCAGAACTGAGCTGGCTTCTGGAGGTGTTTTTCAGCAAATTTAACTCTGGCCTGTCTATTTTTGGAATTGATGAATGGTTTGCATCTAGATGTGAACCCATTGTATTTACTTTCATGGAGTCTTCTCTTTACTGTTGACTTAGAGACAGATACACCTACTTCACTGAGAGTGTTCTGGACTTCAGTTGATGTTGTGAACGGGTTCTTCTTCACCAAAGAAAGTATGCGGCGATCATCCACCACTGTTGTCTCCGTGGCACCAGGTCTTTTGGATGATGAGTTCACCAGTGCTTTCTTTCTTTAGGATGTACAATTGTAGATTTTGCACTTCTAATGTTGTAGCAATTCTTGGATGTTTTTTCTGTTCTTGCAGCTTAAGGATGGCTTGTTTCACCAGCATGGAGAGCTCCTGTGACCGCATGTTTCCTTCACAGCAAAACCTTCCAAATGCAAACACCACACCTCAAATCAACTTCGGCCCTTTCATCTGCTTAATTGAGAATGACATAACAAAGGGATTGCCCACACCTGTCCATGAAATAGCCTTGGAGTCATTTGTCCAATTACTTTTGGTCCCTTTAAAAACAGGGTGGCACATGTTAAGGAGCTGAAACTCCTAAACCCTTCATCCAATTTTAATGTGGATACCCTCAAATGAAAGCTGAAAGTCTGAACTTCAACTGCATCTGATTTGTTTTGTTTCAAATTCATTGTGGTAATGTCTAAAACCAAAATTAGATAAATGTTGTCTCTGTCCAAATATTTATGGACCTAACTGTATAAGGTACCGGGGGGTGATCGGGGACCCTAATTCTCACCCCTCTGATGTGGGAGAGAGGGGAGAGAAATATTTTTTTTTTTGCTATCGCCGTTATACTGTTATAACGGCGATCGCAACATCGGGGTCAGTAAATACCGACCCGGATCATGTTCTCTGGGGTCTCGGCTACCCCCGGCAGCCAAGACCCCGGAGAAAATTGCCCAAGCCCACGGCACATCGCGGTGGGCGCACTGCGCATGCGCCCGCTATTTTCTCGCCATTGAAGCATGGCAGCGGCACCGGGGGACTCAGAAGGGCCCTAGGACCACCAGGGTCCACAAAGGGGGGATCGGGGACCCTATCTCTCTCTCCTCTGATGTCCGATCACATCAGAGGAGAGAGAAATTAAAGGGAAAATCGCTTTTTTTGCGATCGCCGTTATAGAGTTAATAACGGCGATCGCAAAAGCGGGGTCGGTAAAAACCGACCCGAATCATGTTCTCTGGGGTCTCGGCTGCCCCCCGTAGCCGAGACCCCGGAGACAATCCGACTCTGGGGGGCGCTATACACGTTCTCCACAGCGCCGTTAATTAACGGCGCTGTGGTTTAAGTACCCGTAACTACCGCCGTTAAAAGGCGTATCGGCGGTCGTTAAGGGGTTAAGTGTACTGAGGGTTTTTTCTCATTTTCAAGGAGGAGTTGCATGAGTCGAAGGGAGCTGCTTGTAACCTCTTTTTCCCATTTGGCTGTAAAATTAGAGTTTTTGTGTCTGGTTTCAGCAGATATATTGCTCATCAATCCTCGTGGATCGTTATCTATTCTGGTTACTAGTAAGCTGAGCAGCAGAACTCAATGTCATGCAGCATCCGCAAAAGCAAACAAGATTTTAGGGTGTATAAAAAGAGATAAAATCCCATGATTCCAATATATTGTTACCCCTTTATAAATCACCTATAAGGCCACATCTGTAGTATGGGATCCAGTTTTGGGGCTCCGCATTTTAAAAAAGGATATTTAGAAGTTAGAGGCAGTTCAAATGTGGCCAACTAGATTATTACAAAGGATGGAAGGCCTCTCATATGATGAGAGGATGGAAAAGTTGAGCTTGTTTAGCTTAGAAAAAAGACGTCTCAGAGGCGACCTCATTTATATATGTAATAAATATATGTGTGGTCAGTACAAAGGACTGGCACATGACTTGTTCCTTCCGGAGACCATACTAAGGACCAGGGGACACTCATTACGGGTAGGAGAAAGGCGACTTCCTGCAGCTAAATAGAAAAAGGTTCTTCACAGTTAGAGCAGTCAGACTGTGGAGTACCCTACCACAAGAGGTAGTAGTGGCAGATGATTTCCTCAATACACATAGTAACATTATGGGTTATAGTTAATTTAGTGAAAAAAATGTACAGTTGATGGAGAAAAGTTGAACTTCATGAGCCTAGGTCTTTTCTCAACCTGTGTAACTACGTAAAAAAAAAGCCTGCGGCAAAGTCAACACAAAAGTTGTCCAGAAAGATATAAAAAAAACGCATCAGGAAAAATACTGGCAGCATTTTCGTGAAGCATCTTCTGCTTCAAAAATAGTGAAGGTACGCCAGCTTTTATAAGATGGCTTGTGCACAAACACTACAGCAGTATTTTTGGTAAGGCATTTATTTATTGACATGTTCCGGCTATCTTAGAACCGTTAATATGTCATACACATCATATCATACAAAGTCTGTGTGCCAGTGCGAGTTAGCTGCAGGGACCCATGCTGTTGGGTGCACGAGCCCCAACCACTAGGAATTCGTTGTAACTTCTGGCTGTCAATCTCAAAATATTGCCCTATTAAGTATGGGATTTTAATGGCCAATTGTCATTTGCCCAGATACAAAATCAGTCACTTCCTTTGAAATAACATTTATATTGTTTTGTCTTCAGCAAGATTTATAAAAGACTCCAAGGCAACATCCGCTTAGTTCTGCTCAAGGCTAATGGTGTTTGGATTGATTATTTTTCACTTCCGGGGACAGGGCAATATTAAATGGATGAAAGGTCTGCTCCTGACCGATGGCTACGACACAGGCCATTTGTTATTGGGTCATTGTTTGGGGGAAGTATGATACAGAATTACATGGCTCAGGTGAATTTCATGTGTTCTACAAATGCGCTTTTTAGAATTAGGAAACCTGCTACTGTCATGTATCTTATGTAATAATCCTAATAATCCTCTCCTATAAATATTTACTACTGAGCTCAATATGAAGGAAAAATATGAAAAAATTATGATTTTTATAAGAGATGTCAAGTAATATCAGGAGGATCATAAAATTCATTACTGTGATGGTTGTTCCAGCTAGTTATTAGTCCCAATGATATTTTTTCCAAGGATGGATAGAATATCTTCCTGCCCCTAACACTATGAAAGGAATATTCTGCTGTCATATTGGGGTCCTCTCCATCACAATTTTACACTATTTCAGATCATTTTCTTATTGAATGGACATAATCATTCTGCCAGTTCCACATGACAATTAATCCAATTATGTTGCATTGAATAGTTATGTATCGAGAGAGTTCTGAAAATCTAAATACATTATTTAGCTGAGAATATACCAGACGCTCTATGGCTTCTATATTTAACTTCTTAAAGATACAGCAAATTTTGCCCTTCAGAATACAAAGACATTTTTCTTTCTGCCTAACTGCATTCTGACAAAGCATGACATTATTATCGAGGATGCAGTTGTATGAGGCCCTTTTTAGAATAAAATATAATATATATTTTTTTTTAATTAGAATTTAATTTTTGTCATTTTTTTTTACATTTTCAAAATAATACATTTATGTAACATTTATGGCTCTGTCTCCATTGAAATCCCACACATGCTGATTATCACAATTTCTGAGCATGGGCAGAACAGCCCAACTCAGTTCTTTAGCCGTCTCCTTGAGTGAAACTAGTGCTGTCAATCAGTGCATCAATGGGTGGAGCTAACTGGTGAAATTGTTGATGGGTGTATCCTCCAGACCTCGCTACCCTGTCCACGATATTACAAGCACCTTATTTGCATATGAACCTTAAAATAAGGTTTTCTCCAACTCTGGCCTGCAGATTTTTCAACTAATGGTTTACTCTTCTTAGTGCAAGGTCCCTTACAAAGACCTGTGTTTACTTTTTGAAAGACTTCCCATTAAAGCTATTTTCTGATAAAAAAAATATGCACAACATGGGTAATAAATAGTGATGAGTGAACGTACTCTGATAAGGTGTTATCCGAGCATGCTCGTGTGCTAACCAAGTGTCTTCAGCGTGCTCAAAAAATGTGATGCATGTCTCACGGCTTTTAAACAGCCATTACACATGCAGCGATTGCCTGTTTGTTAGACAATCCATGTATGTGTTGCGGCTGAATAACAGTCTTGAGACATTCATCTCTGGGGACTCAAACATATTTTTCGAGGATGCCGAAGACACTCAGCACCTGAGCATGCTCAGATAACACCTTATCAGACCACGTTCGCTCATCACTATTAATAGATGAATGATCCATGAGAGTCCAACCACAGCCATTGCGAATAAGAACAGGGTCAATGAGTCCCCTTTGTGAATAGAGTGCTAATGTACATGTGTGTCCACCGCTCAATTCATGAAACTCTCAGAGAAAACTGAGTGGTCAGTCCCATCAATATCAATGGAGCAGTTGTCACTCATGAGCATTACTGCTCCATGACTCAGGTCCCAGTTGGTTAGGAATCATACATTTGTCACCTTTCCTGTCAATAAGTGATATATGTTGTCTATGGGAAAATCTCTTTGAGGATTAACACTTCTGAAGGAATATGGAAGACAGCTTTGTGGTAGTTTCATGGGAAATCTAGCACTGACTGTCATAGATGGTAAGGCCTCTTCATCATACAAAAGTTGGTGTTAAGACCTTTTAAGGTACTGCCACACTAAACAATCCGCTAGCGATCACGATAACGACGCATACTAAAGCGATCGCTAGCGGATTGTTTCTATATCGCTAAATGCGGCACATTTAGCGATATAGTTAACGACGCTATCGCCGTTAGCGATCTTCTTAACGACTTTAGCGGTACAAAAGTACGCTAAATCGCTAAGAAAGGTGCCACACAGCGATTAGTACTTACCAGCGGGAGCGCCAGCGATGAATAGGGTCCGGAGCGATTCCAGCGACGAGCGAGATCACAGCAGGAAGCTCGTCGCTGGAAGCTGCCGCACTGAACAATATCGCTAACGGATCGCTAAATAGTGACGTTTTTTAGCGATCTCGTTAGCGATATTGTTTAGTGTGGCATACCTTTACTTATATGCTGTTACAGTAAATGCCAGGAGCATCTCTGATTCTGGAGTCTGGCTTTGAATCACATATATTTTCTGCTCACAAGTTGTACTTGTTTTAGTGAACTATTTGTAGAATACATTAAAAATAATAAACATTACCAGTAATACTCCAACAAAAGTAATGAATCATAGAAAAATATCTAAAAGTATGTGTCACAAGGCACATATTTTTTTAGTATTTAAATATTGATCACACATTTTAGTTCAAAGATTTATTTAAATTGGCTTTTCACAAATACAATTTATGGAAAATTCCAAGGGTATATTGTAACTTGTTGCTCATTGGTATGTCACCAATGCAATCTGTACCCCAGTTGTCGAAGATGAGTTGCAAAAGCCCAGGACAAAATAAGAATTGTGCCCCCGATCCAGTAATAATGCCCCCTGACTGCTTAAAAAAAATTGACTGCAGAAATTATTAATGCCCCTAATGTAAAAAAAAGTAACCGTGCCGCCTGCATAAATAATAATGTCACCTTTGTGCTACCACCCAATAGAAAATTAAAGTTTATGCCTACCTAATTCTAACAGTCAAGCCCTGTCACGATCCATTTTTGGATTCGTGGCAATGCTGGTTTCACCATAATTTAAATGTAGCTTTTTTCCTTTCAGGCCAGCAGGGGTTAAGGTCAGCTTCCCTTGCTGGCAGCGTGCTGCAGCTGCTGAGTTGCTAGGTCAGCTGATGTGGTGGTGACCAATCCCACCATCCTATAAATAGTCACCTGACGCATCAGCTGACTGTTGGTGATAGAGTTATTCTATGGAGACCAGCCTTGCAGTTGCAACTCTCTGGTGTCAGCGCTGAATTGCTTCTTCTGTGGATTTCGGGGTCCTATTTCCATATCCTCTGCCGTGTGGAGCTTGTCAGCCGTGCCTGGAGCTAAGTTTTGTGTGTTTTTACTTTGTCTGTCTAATGCTTGTCACTCCCCCTGGGTTTGTATTGTCTGCAGTGGTGAAGCTAGCGCTCTTGCCGGCCTGTGCACTAGCCAGGGCAGTGTGAGGTGACAGTGAGGGACGAGGTTCATGACGGCGGCGGGGGAAGGAACCGCTTAGGACGTTAGGAGAGTGCAGGGACAGGCTCAGGTTAGAGCTCAGGAGGTGTCCTATCCCTCATTCCCTATTGTTAGGGCCTTCCTCTCCCCTTTACCATCCCATTGAGTGTGTGTTGTGCCTTCCGCTGACCGACCCCCTGTTGGGTTGTGACATTATCACCAACCCATATTTTTTCTGGTGAACCTATGGCTCAAGCAGAGGCTTTGGCTTGCCTGATCCTGACCCTTACAGATGAGTTAACGGAGCTGTGGTCTCAGGTGGTACAGCAGCTTCAGCAGGTGTCTGGGTTCATGGTCTCGGCTCATGTCTTGGCTCAACCGGAACCCAAGATATCTCTACCTGACAGGTTCTCTGGAGTTAGAGATACATTTTTGATTTTTGAGGAGGCCTGTAAGCTATATTTCAGGCTTCGCCCTCGCTCTTTAGGGAGTGAGGAACAGCGTGTGGGGATTATAGTCTCCCTTCTCAGGGTTATCCCCAATCCTGGGCCTTCTCCCTGCCAACCAATGCAACATATTTGCGGTCGGTGGACGAGTTTTTCACAGTGTTGGCGCTGGTGTATGAGGATCCTGATGGTGTCTCCCTGGCGGAGTCTTGACTCCATAAAATCAAGCAGGGGGACTGGCTGGCTGAGGAGTACTGCTCAGAGTTTCGGAGATAGGCCACTGACATGCAGTGGAATGACCCTGCTCTTAGGAGCCATTTTTGTCAGGGTCTGTCAGCTATAGTTTAGGATACTCTGGTGTAGTATACTACTCCTGGGTCATTGGAACCCGCCATGGCCCTTGCTGTCCGGGTGGATAGACTCCTCAGGGAGAGACATATACCGAATCTGCCCCTGTTGTTCTTTCTAGGGAGGGGGACACACTGGTGCAGACCGACGAACCTATGCAGGGGGGAGGAGTCTCTTCTCAAACTAGGTTTTCTGCGGTTTGCTGTGGGATGGGGGCATGTTTCTACTGTGGTCTTACGGATCAGTACATTAATGTCTGCCCATCTCGCGCCAAAGTTGGTACTTCATCACCAAAGCTGCATTCCCCTGGTCGTATGAAGGGAGTCAACTAGGGTGTGTACATTTATTCCACCTTCACGTCTCAGTTTTCCATTTTTGCTGAAGTGGTAGTTGGTGGAGAGACTGGGACAGCACCAGTTCTTGTGAATAGTGGAGCTCGGGTCAATCTAGTGGATTCTCGCTTTGTTCAGACCCACGGTCTGATCAGTAGGACGCTGGTGAGACCCATTTCCATTCAGGCAATTGACACTATTCCTCTCAGCCAGGGGAGTGTGACCAAAGTCGTAGATAATATTAACCTGCGTATAGGTACTCTTCACGAAGAATCCCTGTCATGCTACGTCTTGGAGGGTATGCCTACTCCCATTGTTTTAGGCCTTCTCTGGCTGAAGCGACACAATCCGGTCATTGATTAGCAGTCCAGGGAAGTAGTTAGTTGGTACCAGTCTTGTAAAGACTGCTGCCTGGGAGCTACTGTCTCTGTCGTCCTTCTCAAACCTACCCCTTCTTCTTTGGTGGAGGCAGATAAGGTGCTACCAGAGAATAGGAGTAGGATTCAACCCTCACCACAAGTAAACCCTGAGTCTCTGTGTCCTCTCAGAAGGAGGGATCAGGGGAGGGTGGTGATGGTTCCCCTGAATGTAGTGAGGGTATGAGTTTGGTGATACAGGGGATGCCTCTGTTGTTTGTTCCTCGGGAAAATTCCCGTCTGTTGGCAAATAAACGTTCAGGTCCGGACCTGAGGATCAGGTGAAAGCGGAGGTGAATCCTAGTGGGTTGAGGTGTCCTCACCGTATGTTATATCCATTGAGGTCCGGTGTTAAGGGTCCAGAGGTCCCTCGTTGTAAGGGGGGGTCCTGTCACGATCCATTTTCGGATTCGTGGCAGCGCTGTTTCCACAATAATTTAAATGTAGCTTTTTTCCTTTCAGGCCAGCATGGGTTAATGTCAGTTTTCCTTGCTGGCAGCGTGCTGCAGCTGCTGAATTGCTAGGTCAGCTGATGTGGTGGTGACCACTCTCAGCATCGTTTAAATAGTCACCTGACGCATAAGCTGACTGTTAGTGATAGAGTTATTCTATGGAGACCAGCCTTGCAGTTGCAGCTCTCTGGCGTGAGCTTTGAATCTGCTTGTTGTGTGGATTTCAGGGTCCTGTTTCCGTATCCTCTGTGGTGTGGAGTTTGGCAGCGGTGCCTAGAGCTAAGTTTTGTGTTTTTACCTTGTCTGTCTCGTGCTTGTCACTACACCATATGTTTGTATCTGTCAGGGACACCGCACTGCACTTGCTCACTGAGCCAGTGCGTGTGTCCTGAGTGAACAAACTATGCCCAAAGATACCTGTAGCAGAGCCGCAGCAGAGATGACGTGTGTTTCTCAGTAACAGGACCTTCCACATGTGACTGCTAGTGGTCGGAGCCGGCCACATGTCTCTCAGAATCAGCAGTAGCAGATAGAGAATGCTTCAGACCAAAGCTAGTGGGCGTGGCCTAAGCTCCAGAGAGCTATGAGGTGAAGGAAAACTCCTAGAAGGGTAACTACGGGACACAGTTGCCAAGGGGCATATACCGAACGGATAATCAGAACGTAGCCAAGGGGTCATACACATAGAGGGCGACGAAGTACAAGAGGAGCAGGCAGAGCAGAGTCAGAACATAGCCAAGGGTCATACACGTAGAGGGCAGCAGAGTACAAAAGGGACAGGCAAAACTTGAAACAGGGACACAGCCAAATCAGAACCAGACAGACAGAACGTAGCACAGGCACAAAGCACTGGCACAAGCACAACAGGGTCACACACTCGGCCAAGGGTCAGAGTATAAGCGACAGAGGATGGCCCCACAATGAGGCTATAAAAAGCCTCCCAGAATCCCAGAGTGAGGCCATCCCGGTTAACCCTAAAACCACCTAATCCCAGAAACTCAGCAGACCATGACAGTATCATCTGCAGTGGTGAGGCTAGCGCCCTTGACGGCCAGTGCACTAGCCAGGGCAGTGTGAGGTGACAGTGAGGGACGAGGTTCGTGACGGTGGCGGTGGGAAGGACCCGCTTATGGCATTAAGGAAATGCAGGGACAGGCTAAGGTTGGAGCTCAGGAGATGTCCCATCTCTCATTCCCTATTGTTAGGGCCTTCCTTTCCCCTTTACCATCCTGTTGAGTGTGTGTTGTGCCGTCCACTGACCGACCCCCCTGTTGGGTCGTGACAAGCCATCTTCTCACCTGCACACACATGACCTGCTCAGATGGCGCAAAGCAGTGATATTCTTATGCTGCCAGTGGCAGGAAAATAATGTCTTGTAGGCCATAGGCCTACAGGACTGAGAATAGTGGTTTTGGCTCCCCACTCTACCACTACATTCAACTCTATAGGTGTTAACACCAATACTGTTCAAAATGTTGCTCAGGTGAAAATTCAGGCCCCCGTCTAGAAGTACGGGTCATGTGCACTGCTACGAATCTTTGCCACTAGTGATGGCACTGCTACTTTCTTTTGTATTTCTTTTAAAATATTATGCTCTTGACATTTTGTCCCTAGAGCTATGGTCTCTATGGTCCCCCCATCCCTTGCTTTGCCACTGCTGTACCCTCTCTGACGATAAAATCCAAGATGGTGCCCAATTCATCTCTGTGCAGCCAATCAGCAAAGTCACATAGAAGGCTGATAAATATCTCTCCCATCCCTCCATTATACAAGAATGCCTTGCTCCGCTGAATTCTCCTGTGTCTCTATGAGAGATGTGCTAACAGACTTCTTAGGCAGTGGATTTATATCGTGAAGAAAAAAAGGATTGGCCGTCGGACATTTAACATGCTGGATCTATCTCTCCCTGACATCATCTGTCAATAGGAGTTGGGAGTGCCCCCATACACATTAGACTTTTGGCCAATGCCACTGATATCCAAGGGTTTGGCCGATGTGCTTGGGGCCTTTATAGTCCCTTGCGCACGTCATGGTCTGGAGTGACCTACAGCTCCCATATTTAGGGATCATTGGTTGAGATGGTGACATGAAATTATTTCAATGCTATTTAGTTAAGTAGTAACACCACAGCACATATACACACAAATGTTCTTAGAATGTACTATACCACTGTTCTTCCAAAATGAAATGCACTTTGCATGAACCTTTAAAAAACAAAACCTGTTCCTTCTGTGCATCCTTTTTCATAAATGTAATGTCAGAATGACAGTGTGAAGGCAAATCATGTACAGAGGGTAATGTGAAGTAAAACTGCAGATTAATATTGTATCCAAACTTTGTGGAGAGTAATAAGCTCTTCTTAGACATGTTATGTATGTACCGTAAGTGTTCGACCACTTAATTGCTCGATGATTTTACACAAGAGAGAGGTAGCTTGGATGTTCTTTACATTATTCTAGGGTGTTGCTTAGGTTAGACCTTATACAATCCTCAGGGCTTTTATTGCTTTTTTTCATTTCATTTATGACTGTGGATTATTACCTTTTTCATCTTGTATTCTGGATGAGCTCTTGCCATTTGGCAGATGGTCTAGTTTTTTTGGTTACTGTAATTTTTACTTGCTAAATATAGTGCCCTGGAATTTAATCTCTTTACAAAAATGGTAACATATGGACTTCAGTGGAGCAATACCATGATTGGAAAAAACATAAACACTGTAACCTCAAAAGGCAATAGATTCCGGCAGGCAAGTGATATATCTTTCTAAATTGATGGAAACTTTTCTTACATCTTTGTAGTCTGAAAATCATCGATAAAGCTTATGTTTTTGCAGTCTAAGGCTATATTCTTGTTACTCTCGGTCCCCGTGCTGGCTCTGCTCTCCGTTCTGGTCACTAACCTTCTGCTCCCTCTGCTTCCCAGCATCCTGCTTCCTCTCCCAGTTCCTGGCACGCTGCCAGCAGGCCTCCAGAAAGAATACTTAAGACCTGAGGCCATCTCCACCCTCTGTCTTAAAGGGGCAGCGTGCATTTTTTGAAAATGTCAATCAACCAATGGCAATGCACTGATTACTAAATCTGGCCACTCCACCATAGGGGGAGTGCCGGAGCAACGTGTTTCTATTATTGCTACATCCGGTTCTGACTCTGATCTGTCTGCGCTGCATTAGCAGTCTCTGTGCTTCGCTCATTCTATTTGTCTCCACAGATCATTGGGATCCTGTATCTGGCTATCTCTGACAATCTTGGCTATCACTGGCGCAAGTGTCATCCCATTCCGCCATCAGCCATCCGTGTCCGTGGACTGTGACAAGGTTACTGGAGCCAGCCTGAACCAGGACCTTCCTCATCTATGTTTAACCCTCCACGGTTTCTGCTATCTTATCTGTTACCCCTTTTGGTCCCTCTGGGACAGCTGCCACGTGTCCGGGGTCTAACTGGAGGTAGCACCTGTGTCCTCCGGGTATTCCATTCTGGTCCTGTTCGAGGGGCCTTACTACGGGTACCCGGGCTCACTAGTCACGCCCCCTTCGGAGCCCCCCGGACCGCGGTCTCGAGGTTCCACTTAAAAAATAAAAGACGAATGTGAACTTCACCATCTCTGCCTCCACTTCCATTCGTCACAGTTCTCACTATGAGTTTTTGTTGATTTTTTTTACTCCGCATATTTTTGAAAAAATGCAAATAACCTATCTTACATAAGGGGTGCAAAAATGGTGCAGAAAATCTGCAACATCAAAAATTCACCAAAAAACTCATCGTGGGAACATAGCCTAAGGTCTCATTCAGATGTACGTTTTTCATGAACATGTTCTATCTATGACGTTAATGGATAGAAAACGTAGTCTTTATAGTCTATGGGGCTGCTCACATGTCCGTTTCTTTTCCAAGTCATGGTCCATAAAAAAAAGGGCAGCACTCAGATGCCATCCACATGTCATTCGACTGCTGTCTTATTTTCTACTGTTTCATTTTGTTGCATACATGAAAAGTGCATGGCACACTGATGAAAAGAGTGTACATCCAGACAAAAAAATTAGTAAAAATTGGACCCAGCATACTGTACTAATGAAAAATGGTCCTTTCTTTGTCTTATACAAAAAAAATGGAAGCCTGGGACTATTAATGACTAATTAAAACAAAATGAAATTCAGTATGTATATGGACAAGGATTGACAGGAATGTCCATCAGATCCACTCCGAATTATTATTCAGTTGTTTGGACAAAACAAAACTTGATATACTCAACTGTAAAAAGTGATAATATTGTCGCTCAAAGCAAATTAAACCCCAAATATCTATGTAGTAAGGTGTGGATATGAAATAATCAATACTGTGATAAATTCTGGGTCTGTGGTTGCTCTCTGCTCCTCTACCAGAGAAATGGACATAAGCATCAGTACACACGAGGACTCCAGTTTGCACAGGTTCTGGGTAGTGATGAGTGGGTATGCTCGTTACTCGAGTTTTCCGAACATGCTTGGGTGATCTCCGAGTATTTTGAGAGTTCTTGGAGATTTAGTTTGAGTTGCCGCAGCTGCATGATTATTTGCAGCTGCTAGACAGCCTGAATACATGTGGGGTGCCTGTTTGTTAGGAAATCCCTACATGTATTCAGGCTATCTAGCAGACGCAAATCATGCAGCTGCGGCGACACAAACTAAATCTCCGAGCACGCCCAAAATACTCGGAGAACACCCGAGCATGCTCGGAAAACTCAAGTAACGAGCATACTCGCTCATCACTAGCTCTGGGTCATTATTTTTAGATTACTAATTCTGGTGCATTTAGCATAATAAAATAAATGCCCCACATTTTTTAGTGTTTTTTAAACATGTAAAAAATCCCCTGAATATGTTTTACAAGTATGTAAGTGTATTTACTCGCGATTTGGTGACTTTTTTATTTTATAACATCGAAAACATTTTTATTTGGTATTTTTCACATGCTATAAAGAAATTTCTAGAAGAATAAAAGCTAGAAAAAACGCCATTAAATATTAAATGTTTGGGAAAGGAAGATCCTTAATTCTCTCTGATATCCAAAGCATGTCACGGTGGTAATCCGCATGCCTCCTCGGCGCTCCTCTACTCACCGTGCGGTTTCTCCCCACATCAGGTCATCCTGCTGAGTCAGCTTCTTGCAGCACTTCTGCTTCTGCTATGACATTCATTTAACCTGAGGGTGGCATGGCCAGTATCTGCAGGAATATACTACCACTCCCCACCCGAACGTTGGTTCCTGCTCTGGTAGCACAGGTGTATGCAATCTTCTCTATTTCGCTTCCCGTTAATGACACGGCCTGTTTACCCATCCTGACTGATCTCTCTGCACCTGACCTTGGCTACATTTACTCATCGTGTACTGCTTGTCCACAGCTCAGACCAGCTGAATACACCTGTCTCGCCCAAGTGTACCTTGTTCCCATGTCTCTGACTTTCTGGTCAGCTGCTGCAGACCCAAGGGCTGCCTAGGAGTGATAACTGGTGACTAGTGGCAGCAAAGCCTATCCTCACCATCTGAGGCTGTAGTGAATACCCGGTAGTCACTTAGCTACACCCCTCCAAGGTAAGCCTGGCCTGTTGCACAGTGGGTCCACACCCATCAGTGTTACAAAGAAAAGACAAAGGAGGTGACAGCATTCACATTGCAGAAAATTCCTTTTATTAGGTGATCACAAATACAGGAGAGCAACGTTTTAACCCCAACAAATAGATGGGTCTTTGATCAGCCATAAAAGTGACATTGCATAACCAATATACAGCTCTGGCAAAAATTAAGAGACTACCTTCAAATGTTCAGTTTGTCTGACTTTTCTCTTTACAGGTATATTTTTGAGTAAAATTTAAATTGCTCTTTTAGTCTATAAACTTCTGAAACATGTCTCCAAATTTCCAAGCAATAAATTTTGTATTTTTTTCTGACAAAGAAAAATGGTCAAACTTAAAAAAAAACAGTGCTTTTAGACCTCAAATAATGCAAAGAAAAAAGTTCATAATCATTTAGAAACAACAATACTTTTAACTCAGGAAGAGTTCAGAAATCAATCCTTTGTGGAATAACCATGATTTGTAAAAACAATTTTCATGCGTCTTGGCATGCTTGCCACCAGTCTTTCACACTGCTTCTAGTGCAAAAATTTAAGCAGTTCTTCTTTGTTTGGCCGGCGTCACACTAGCGAGTTACTCGCACGACTTACTCGCATCAACACCCGGCACGGCCGCCCGCTCTCGGACCAGAGTGCGCGGCGGCATAGAAATACATGCAGCCGCGCATCTGGTCCGAGAGCGGGCGGCCGTGCCGGGTGTTGATGCGAGTAAGTCGTGCGACTAACTCGCATCAAACTCGCTAGTGTGACGCCGGCCTTTGATGGCTTGTGACTACCCATCATCCTCTTGATCACATTCCAGAGGTTTTCAATGGGGTTCAGGTCTGGAGAATGGGCTGCCATGACAGGGTTTTGATGTGGTGGTCTCTTAATTTTTGCCAGAGCTGTATTTAAAACCAACCCCAATCACAAATAGTTGCACAGCATCAATGATCCAGGCAGTGGCAATGATGCATGTAATATAAAAAAAACAAATCAAGGTATAAGCATATTGATTCCAAAAAAACCAAACATCATATAATACAAATCTACAAATATACATCAGAAAAATAATGTAAAACAAGTAGGCGATCTGCAGGCTTACCACATTCCAGCCTTTGCAGGAAAGATTTTGGTGCTCTGATTCCTCTGTATAACAATTTGTAAAGTAAGAAAGCGTTAAATCTAGCAGAGATTGTAATAAAACAAGAATAAACATTTCCCAATCCACAGGGCACGTCTTGAAACAAACCTTCATTACTTGCCAAATATGTACTATTTATTGCAAACCATGACACATAAATACAAAATGCTAATATATGCAAGTGTATGTACTGTATGTATGTATATATATAATATATATATATATATATATATATATATATATATAGATATAGATAGAGAGAGTTTATTCCGAAGATCACATTAGTAAAGTACACTCTGCATCCTTTATTCCATGCCCTTTCACGAAAAGTGATTTCCATAAACTTTATTTTTGACAAACCTCCTAGAGCAAAGGTCTTGTGTGATTTATCTTTTTAGATGAGTCTTGTATTTTACAGCATTGACTCCAGGGACACGCTGGAGCCAGGATGGGAATGACACATGGTCATTATAGTTTGGAACGTACATACTGACATGTACACGTTTTACTATGCCAGTAAGGATCAGTAGCTAAAATAACAGTTCCCATATATGAAATAAATAACAGCCATATTCTCTAAATCGAAATTAAAATGTCAAGCTTCATGTGCATATTGATTAAGCTCATCACTGAAAATGGCTCTAGTTTACACACATCCTTTATTGATGCCTATTCCAAGTGATTTTTGTGGAAAATGCACACTTAATGTATTAATATTTCATGCCTTCATTTACCTGGCATTCCTTATGTGGTTTAGAAAACTCATTTTCAAATACGTATTAGGGCCTCAGTACATTAAGACTGCTGTTGTCATGCTTCATGATGGGTGTTCTGGAGTACTATGTGCCAAAAGGTGCATCTTCTCAGTAGCCTGTGCCCCTTCCGCCTCACCAGGAAAAAAATTAGTTAATAAAAAAAAGCGCCATTTTCCGAGACTCTTAACATCTCTATTTTTTGTGATCTGGGGCTGGGTGAAGACTTATTTTTGCACGCTGAGCAAAATGTTTTTATTTATATCATTTTGGTGTGGATATGATCTTTTGATCGCCCGTTATTGCATTTTATTGCAATGTAGCGGCGAACAAGAAAAACGTAATTCTGGGGTTTTGACTTTTTTTCTCGTTACGTCGTTTAGCGATTGGGTTAATTCTTTTTTTATATTGATCGGGCTATTGATGTTTGATTTTTTTTCATTGTTTTATTTTGAATGGGGCAAATGAAGGGTGATTTGAACATTTATTTTTTTAATATTTTTAAAAACTTTTTTACTTTACTTTTTTACTTTTTGCATGCTTCAATAGTCTCCATGGGAGACTAGAAGCTGCAGTTGTCTGATTGCCTCTGCTACACACAGGCGATGATCAGATTGCCTATGTGTAGCAGAAATGCTCACTTGCTATAAGCGCCACTGCTGGGTGGCGCTCATAGCAATCCGGCAATGACAACCACAGGGTTCTGCTGCAGATCCTGGGTTTGTCATGCCAGCTCATTGGCGACCCGCGGTCAGGTGACATGGGCGGTAAGCGCGAGTTAAATGCCGCTGTCGGAGATTGACAGCAGCATTTAATTAGTTAACAGCCGCAGGTGAATCGCGATTCCACCCGCGACTGTGGCGAGCAAATGTTAGCTGTACAGATCAGCTGTCCTGTGCCCAGAAAGGTGCAGGCTCCGGCACAAACAGGGAAAGTCCGACTTCGGCGTACTATTACATTTGATGTCAGAAAAAGGTTAAATACAGTAAAAAGTTTAAAATGTTTTTAAAAATATGAAAAAAAGAGTTCAAATCATCCCTCTTTTAAACCATTAAAAATAAAACACCAAATAAGTGTATTTTTTATCTCTGCATTCAAAAATGTCCGATCTATCAAAATATAAAATTAATTAATAGTTAATAATGTATAAATGTAAAAATGCCAGAATTACGTGTTTTTGACTGCCACAACATTGCAATAAAAGGCAATCAAAACATTGTATCTACCTCAAAATGGTATCAGTAAAAATGTCAGCTTAAAGCACAAAAAAATAAGCTCCACACAGCCCCATATCCCGAAAAGTGTAAACGCTATGGGCCTCAGAAAATGAAAAAAGAAAATGTTTTCATATAATTTCCAATTTTTTTTTCACTACTAAAATAAAAAAAATAAAGTTATGGCTCTTGGAAGAAGGGGATGAAAAAATAAAAAAATAGAAAATGGCCCGGGGTGAAGTCGTTGAACACAGAGGACTCTAAAATAAATGGGATGTCGGTTCTAAACGTGAGAGAGAGCAGAGGGAGCTGAGTGGACTCTGGATGTCACTTTGGCTGACCAGTACAACTACACATAATTGTTTAGATGTGAATCTGAGGGCTCATACACATCAGCAGGAAAAGAAACGGTCCGATTTTGGTCCAGAAGTCCAGGCGATAGCTGCTTTATATAGAAAAAGACAACACAGCAGCACTCTATATAAGCTAAGATATATGGAAACACTCTTTTTCTCTATATTTTACTATTGGAGGTGTAACTGCCTCCAGCCTGACTCTGCACTCCTCCCATTGACCAGCAGGCGATTTTCATCAGTTCTACTTATCCATATGAATTATAGACTCATAGCCCGGGAGAGACATGTTTGTCCATTTAACTGTAGGCTGATAGCTCAAGAGAGGTATGTACAGTAGAACAGGAACCCATCAGAGGGAGGTCACCTTGCCATAGTTGATGGACATACATGAATTGGCCAATTTATGCGCTAAGAACTTTAATTTTTGTATGTACATCTTACTGAGTAATGACACAGTTTAGATTCCATGTTGTAAGTGTTTGCATATACTATATCTTGGCTTTTATAGAGTTATAGAGTGCAGCTGCCTGTGTTTTCTTTTTCTATATAATGCAGCTCTCACAGATTGCACCTGTTCACACTTAGGAGGTGCTGGTCATGTTTTTTTGGATAGATAAAAAAAACAACAAATATATATATATATATATATATGAGAGATATATAATCGGTGCTTTGTGTGTGTAGCTTACTGTACATATATTTTTTAGTAAATAGATTCCTTTTGGAAAAAAGGGCGTATTATCCCCCTACATTTTATTAACCAGCAGAGTTAAAGCCGATGGCTGGGGGCAGATGTTTATAGCCTGGGAAGGGGGTAATACCCATGGAGCTTCCCAGGCTATTAATGTCACTTCACAGCTGTATACTTAGCCTTTACTGGTTATTAAAATGGGGAATTTTCCCACGGCGCTCGCGCTGACGTCAGTGAGTTGAAGTGAGTTCATTGGCTGTGAACTACCAGGACCTTTCTGATGACACTGAGCTTATGCACTTTCTCACACTCGTGGTGACATGTGAAATGAAAGGAGTTCTCTGTGAGGCACTGAGCTGAGCAAGCATGCACAGCTCAGTCTTTGCCGGATGGCAGGCTGTATTGTCACATCATGCAACAATACAGACTGGCATCTAGATGTAGTAGAGCTAGATGCGTCCTGGGAAACATGGATTATTATCTTCTTGGCGAACAAGGGAGGAAGATTGGGGAGTCTTGTCCGATATACGCGGCAGTCCAATTTCAGCTGAGTCCAATCCAATTTTTTTTGTTTTTTTATTGGATTGCACTCGTCCGTTTTCCTCTCAGAGGAGTATGAGCCATAAATGGAATGTGTATTCTAAATTGGACCCTTCCAACACACATCCAAGCTCTTATGGGCACAGCCATTGTTTGCAATTTCACTTTTTTCTCTTCTTCTTCCAAGAGCTATACATTTTTTTTATTTTTCTTTTGACATTGCCGTATCATTGCTTCGATTTTGTTTTTCACAGCTTTCACCGTGTAGTAAAAATGATCTAACAGCGTAACTGTTCATATCATTAGAATTATGGTGAAACTTCAACACTTATTTTATTTAAGTATTAAAAAAATTCTGAATTTTTTCTAAATTAGTTTATGTTGCCATAATATTTTATTTTTCAATCAATGAAGCTGTGTTACGGACTTGTTTTTTTGCAATGCAAGCTAACGTTTTAATGGCAACATCTTGGGGTTAAATACTGCATTTTGATATCTTTCTATTGCATTTTTTGGTGATTGCAAAATGGCAATTAGGCTGGAGTCACACACAACCACAAAAAATCGGTCCGTTTTAGACGGTCGACAATCGGATCAAAATAAAAACATCACACATCCTTCTGGCATCCGATTTTCCTTCAAAGATGCGATTTAATCGCATGTGTGTGTACCTTGTAACATCCGATTTTCATCCGACTTGCGAGATTTTCTCGCAGGCTTGCAAAACTGACATATAATGGATCCAAAAGAATAGTATTTAAATGCCAAAAGAAAGAATAGATATATACACATAGAGCACATATATATATATATATATATATATATATATATATATGTCATTGTGACATATATATATACATATATTTATAGTTCTTACACTTCTACATACTGTTATAGCCGCTAATTCAATTGCCGGCTTCAGTGAAATCACAGAAGCCGACATGAAATGATACATTGTTTCCACACATTTAACCATGTAATTTCATGTATTTTTATATATGTTTGAAACATACAATTACATGAGTATATGTGTGCTAAATTTCAGACATGTAGGGGTTAATTAAAGGTGTAAATTCGTTGAAAAAAAATGCGTGGGCTCCCGCTGTATTTTCTCCACCAGACAGACAAAGCCAGCGAGGGGGGGCAGATAATAATAGCCTAGGGAGGGTACATTTTTTTTGTGCCCCCCCTGGCTACTAACATCTGCCCCCAGACACCCCAGAAAGGGCAAATCTATAATTAGATTCGCCCTTTCTGGCACTTTGCCCGTCTATTCCCATTGCCCTGTAGCGGTGGCGAATGGGTTAATAAGGGGTTAAAATGACCTTGAAATTGAAAGGTCACTTTAAGCCAGGTTAATAATTGATAGCTGTCAATTAGACAACTATCAATTATTAATCCTATTGTATGAAAGAAAAATCAAACACACACAGTTTAATAAAAAATAAGTTTAATTAAATAATCACACAGTTTTTGACCATATTTTATTTTCCTGCTAAAACCATTTCCTGTAATAAAAATAAAATAAAAAAGCAAAATTATACTTACCAATCCGATGTACAGTCAGGTCCCACGGTGTAATCCATCAGAAAGGGTTAACAGGTTACAGGTCGCAGAGAGCTAATAATGCTGTCTCAGACCTGTATTCCCCTGAATGAATAACTTCCTCTCCCAGCGAAAGTAGAGGAATAGATTCATGAATGGAGCTTAATTGATTTATTGGCAATTTAACTTTAGTGACCTGACCTAAAGGGAAAGTGGACACAATCAATTAAGCTTCATTCATGAAACACATCCTCTCCTGTCGCCAGGAGAGGAACTTATTCATTCATGAGCTTTGAGCTGAGCATGCAGGATTACTTGCACTGCTTGGCTCAAAGCTAGTTAACCCTTTGTGAAGGATTACAGCGTGGGACGTGACAGATCGGCGGAATAGGTAAGAATAATGTTGTTTTATTTTTTTTTCTTTATTTTAGGAGATCAATGGCTTCGCACGGATTAAGTGTAAAATAAAATATGGTCAAAAAAATGTGTTTTTATTTCATTAAAATTATTTATTCTTAAAGTCTGTGTGTTTTTTTATTTACTTCAATAGGATTAATAATTGATAGTTGTCTAATTGACAGCTATCAATCATTAACCTGCCTTAAGGTCACCTTTCAATTGCAAGGTGACAGTAAGGTGAGATTAACCCATTCGCCACCGCTACAGGGCAATGGGAATAGACGGGCAAAGTGCCAGAAAGGGCGAATCTAATTATAGATTTGCCCTTTCTGGGGTGTCTGGGGGCAGATGTTAGTAGCCAGGTGGGGCACAAAAAAATGCACCCCCTGGGCTATTATTATCTGCCCCCACTCGCTTTGCTTTGTCTGTCTGGTGGAGAAAATACAGCTGGAGCCCACGCATTTTTTTTCAACGAAATTACACCTTTAATTAACCCCTACATGTCTGAAATTTTGCACAAATACACTCATGTAATTGTATGTTTCAAACATATATAAAAATACATGAAATTACATGGTTAAATGTGTGGAAACAATGTATCATTTCATGTCGGCTTCTGTGATTTCACAAAACCCGGCAATTGAATTAGCGGCTATTACAGTATGTAGAAGTCTAGGAACTATAAATATATGTATATATACATGTCACAATGACATGTATATATATATATATATGTGTTCTATGTGTATATATCTATTCTTTCTAGTCTTTATTAAAGCTGTCAGTGTGATTTTACAGTATAGGCGGGGATGAATTGCCGGCTTTTCTAAAGGACACCGATGCGATTTCATCGCAAGTCACACAGTGTGGTCCGTTTGTAATCAGATTTTTCATCGCTCCCATAGACTTGCATTGGCGATAGTCGACCCACAATCGGTGACAATCGCAGCATGCTGCGATTGTACACGGACGTTTAAAACGGACCACAAAAAATCTGATACTGGGAGCTGCTCCATAGATTAACATAGGTCCGACTGCAATGCGATATTTCATCGCATTGCAGTCGTCCGATTTGTCGCCAGTGTGACTCCGGCCTTTGATAGATACTAGACTGCAGCATTTAAGTGGTTAAAAACTGCGATTGGAACACACAGTGAGAACCTGTCCTGTCTGGAGTGGGCTTAGCATCTAAGCCTCCTCTATATACCCACACCTGCTCCATGACATAACAGTGTGTCATGGGATGGAAAATAGTTAAAAAGGTTTTCAAACCCTCAAAGATGTAAGTAGGAGACTTAAAATATATATACCTTTAATACCTAACTTAAACTACTGATCCCTCGCTGCTCCTCTTTCATTTCTGCTGGGTTTCATCAATGCTTCTTGTGGCCAGTGGTCTGCTGCAGTGGTCACATATCCATACAGCAAGACCGGGATGTAGGGAACTAGTCTTTGTACTTTCTTCTCCAATTGTATGGCTATTTGGTCAGAAGAGGACCAGCTTTGATATAATCGTATCTGTTCCAGTCCAACAGACAGGGATGAACACAATCCATCGTAAAAAGCTACAATTTCTTCAATATGAGGAAAATAATCGTGTATCGCTGATGGTGACCTACAACCCACAGTTTGAGATGCTGAGAAAAACTGCTATAAAACTTCACCACATCCTACACAAAAATGGCTAAAGACAATATTTAAAGGCCCTCCCATGCTTTGCTACAGGTCACCTCCAAATTCAAGAAACATCATGATCTGAAGTTCAATGCCCTCGGATACACCGAGAAGAACTTATCCTTGCAACGTGAAGAGCTGCAAAACCTGTGAGAGAAATACAACAGAAATTGAGAGCAAGGATGAGGTCTCATCTCCACACATTTAGGCTATGTGCCCACGTTGCGTTTTTTAAGCATTTTTGCCGCGTTTTTCTGCAGCGGAAATGCTTATAAAAACACTAACAAAACGCATCCCATGCAATCCTAATGTTGCGTATTTTTCCGCAGCGTAATCGCATCATGGTAAAATATGCAGCATGTTCATTATTTGAGCGGAATCGCGGCGATTCCGCTGCCATAGGATTGCATTGAAACGCTCACTTTACGCATGTGGCTATGCCCACCATGCGTAAAGTGAGCGCTTCATGTGCAGATGGTACACAGGGTCTGGAGGAGAGGAGACTCTCCTCCAGACCCTGGGTACCATATTCCTGTGAAAAATAGAATGAATATAAAAAATAGGAATATACTTACCCACCGGCGGCCCCCAGTGTCCTACCGCTCCTCAACGGCGCTGCCGGCAAGTTCCGTTCCCAGGCGTGCTTAGCGAGAATGACCTTCGTCACGAACTTGCCCGCAGCGCCGCTGAGGAGATCGGGGGCCGCAAGAAGGTGAGTATAGCCATATTTTTTATTTTTTTTTTATTTTTAACATTCATCACTAGTAAAAAGGTGGTCACACTTGTCAAGCACTATGCGTGACAAGTGTGACCAACCTGTCTATCATTTTTCCAAGCGATTCTTCAAATCACTTTGAAAAGTGCGAGCATTCTGAAGCTAAAAACGCTTGCAAAGCACTTGTGTTTTGCGGGAAAACGCATATGAATTCCGTATGCGTTTTACCCACGGCGGGGAGTTCTGGAAATGCTCCGGACAATTCCGGAGCATTTCTGCAAAGTGGGCACATAGCCTTACAGATAAAAAAAAAGCATTTACTAGTGGCCAAACATTTGAAGGTTGCCATGTTAAAAGGCAATTTTAAATCACAAAAACATTGCAGGGTTTGGGAATACAAACTTATTAGAGTCTTTGATTCCATTCACACAGGACTAAATCTTTCAGGAGGATTTATGACTCACTACAGAATCTAAGGAATCTGCTCAAGAGAAATTGAGGGCACCAGGCATCTGATCTTACTTGGATATTGGGACTATAAAACTTTCATACCACTAAACTTAGGGTGTGTTTCCACGATCCGGAATTCTTCAGTAATTGCTGCGTGTTTGACGCTGTGCGCTGGCGCAGCGTCAAAACACGCAGCGTCCAGATGTTACAGTATAGTGGAGGGGATTTCAAGAAATCCCGTCTCCACTATGCTTAAAAACATGCAGACGGCAGACCTGCGTTAACGGACATGCTGCGCGTCTTTTTAGACCGCAGCATGTCCTATTCCCTTGCGGCGACGCTGCGGCGACGCAAGGGAAATAACAGAGGCCCGTGTAGCCCTGCGGTCATTCCGCATGTGTTCCGGATGTGTTCCATGAACACATCCAGATTGACCGCGCGTTCACTAGGGTGCGGGGCTTTGGGCGGAGCGGACTTTCCACTCTGTCCAAAGCGATGTGGTTCCGGATCGTGGAACCACAGCCTAATCCAATTAAGGATTCATTCTCTGAGCTTAGTTTGTTTGTTTATTTAAATGCTCATTTATTCTACCCGGCTTTTTTTGTGCATAGATACAGTGCCTACAAGTAGTATTCAACCCCCTGCAGATTTAGCTGGTTGACACATGCGGAATTAACTTGGCATTGTGACACTTGTACTGTAGATCAGCCTGGAAGTGGGAAATGCACTGCTGCAAAAATTTTTTTTAATTTTTTTTTTTTTTTTTAAAAAACGTTAAAAGTTAATTCAGAGTGTCATTTATTATTCAACCCCTCAAACCACAAGAATTCTGTTTGGTTTCCCCCCAAAGTATTAAGAAGTAATTCAGGCACCAAGAATAATGAGCTTCACATGTGTGGATTAATGATCTCTTTTGCCAGCCTTTTCTGACTATTTAAGACCCTCCCCAAACTTGTGAACAGCACTCATACATGGTCAACATGGGAAAGACAAAGGAGCATTCCAAGGCCATCAGAGACAAGATCGTGGAGGGTCACAAGGCTGGCAAGGGGTACAAAACCCTTTCCAAGGAGTTGGCCCTACCTATCTCCACTGTTGGGAGCATCATCCGTAAGTGAAAGGCTTATGGAACTACTGTTAGCCTTCCATGGCCTGGACAGCCTTTGAAAGTTTCCTCCCGTGCCGAGGCCAGGCTTGTCCAAAGAGTCAAGGCTAACCCAAGGACACCAAGGAAGGAGCTCCGGGAAGATCTCATGGCAGTGGGGACATTGGTTTCAGTCAATACCATAAGTAACGTACTCCACCGCAATGGTCTCCGTTCCAGACGAGCCCGTAAGGTACCTTTACTTTCAAAGTGTCATGTCAAGGCTCGTCTACAGTTTGCTCATGATCACTTGGAGGACTCTGAGACAGACTGGTTCAAGGTTCTATGGTCTGATGAGACCAAGATCGAGATCTTTGGTGCCAACCACACACATGACGTTTAGAGACTGGATGGCACTGCATACGACCTCAAGAATACCATCCCTACAGTCAAGCATGGTGGTGGCAGCATCATGCTGTGGGGCTGTTTCTCAGCCAAGGGGCCTGGCCATCTGGTCCGCATCCATGGGAGGATGGATAGCACGGCCTACCTGGAGATTTTGGCCAAGAACCTCCGCTCCTCCATCAAGGATCTTAAGATGGGTCGTAATTTCATCTTCCAACAAGACAACGACCCAAAGCACACAGCCAAGAAAACCAAGGCCTGGTTCAAGAGGGAAAAAGTCAAGGTGTTGGAGTGGCCTAGTCAGTCTCCTGACCTTAACCCAATTGAAAACTTGTGGAAGGAGCTCAAGATTAAAGTCCACATGAGACACCCAAAGAACCTAGATAACTTGGAGAAGATCTGCATGGAGGAGTGGGCCAAGATAACTCCACAGACCTGTGCCGGCCTGATCAGGTCTTATAAAAGATGATTATTAGCTGTAATTGCAAACAAGGGTTATTACACGAAATATTAAACATAGGGGTTGTATAATAATTGACCCACACTTTTATGTTTAAAATTATTAAAATTCAACTGAGCAACATAACTTTTTGTTTTGTAAGATTTATGCTTCTGTTAATAAATCCTACTCTCGTTTGCAGTTTGAAGGCTCTAACTTATTTGCATCTTATCAAACCAGCTAAATCTGCAGGGGGTTGAATACTACTTGTAGGCACTGTATATGTTTCTTCAGAAGCTTTGTTATACCATGCCTGAGGAAGGGACCTAAGAAGTCTGGAAAGCTTGCTTTGTAACATTTATTTTATTTTTGTTAGCCAATAAAAGGTATCATAACCACAAGATTATCTTGTTTTTCCTACTGAGACCATTCTTTTTTCAACTGGCTAACATGGTACCAAACCCCTTTTATTCTTTTAACAAACCCACATTTCTGTGAATTTCAATCTCATAAAGAATGCCACAAGTCATTGTCAAACTTAAAACTTTGTGATTTGGGTGAGTGAAGAATATTTGCTAGATATGCAATTGCATGGCTGACAAATGGCTGTTTGTCTCCTATGAAAATTCATGAAATCATTGATTCTACACATATATGAATAGTCAAGAGACATCTGATTAAATGACATCTGCATTATTTCTGAAAAAGCATCCATGTATTACACTTTCTATGCAGGAAATCAGTAAAAAAAAAATTCCCCATCAAAATCTTCCTATCTGTGTATTAGGGCCCCGTCTCACATAGCGATGCGCCAGCGATCCCGACAACGATATGAACTTGTCAGGATCGCTGGTGTGTCGCTACATGATCGCTGCTGAGCTGCCAAACAGGCAGCTCAGACAGCAATCAGGACAGTGACACTGCGGGTAACGTCGCTTAGTAACCCGCAGTGTACGTTGGATACCAGCCCGCTGATGCAGGGAGCTGGTAACCAAGGTACACCTCAGGTTTCCAGGCGCTGAACAGTGCCTGGAAACCCGATGTGTACCTTGGTTACCAGCTCCCCTGCAGCAGCGCGCTGATATCCAACGTACACATCGGGTTTCCAGGCACAGCCCCGTGCCTGGAAACCCGATGTGTACTGTACCTTGGTTACCAGCTGATCGTTGGTCTCCTGCCTGCCACACGCAGCAATGCGTGCTGGCCAGCGGGAGACCAGCGATCAAAAAAAAGTCCAGGCATTTCTGACACAACCAGCGATTCACAGCAGGAGCCTGATCGCTGGTACGTGTCACACACAACGATATCGCTGCTGAGATCGCTGTTGCATCACAAAACTTGTGACTCAGCAGCGATCTCGCTAGCGATCTCGCTATGTGAGACGGGGCCCTTAGTGACAGAACCTCCTAATCCACTTTGCCAGCTATAATCTCTAATCCTCATTAGTTTCTTATACTGCACAGTGGAAGTGTTTATTTCTATGCTGAAATGTATAATTTAAAAGTCTATAATAAAATAATGAGTTTATCCTTCTAATGTTGAATGTGGGTTAAAAACTAAGGTTTTGAAGTGTAATGTAGCTAGCTATCAAAAGTAGTAAAAAAAAAATAGATAAGCTTGCTATGAGTTGGTGCTATAAGGGCCATGGTGCAACTAGTTCTGCAACGCTCTGGACTCTCTGACCACTCTACATAAAGATATACATTGATAAAGGCCCTATATGGCTGAAACATTGGTCTCTTTTGTTTTGCACAGGTAGGATTATTACAATAGTTATTTACAAAGACGTTACTCACCTCCATCACTTGTGTGCCGAAGTTTTTTCAAAATCTTTTTTGGCTATCACACTGGTCAAATTAGGAATGGCAAATATGCAAGTTTTCTAGTTCAAATTGCCTCCCAGAAATGTGTAAGTGCTAAGTGTTTGCACTTTTCACCTTAGTAGGTAGAATCTGGCATACACTGCACACTATTGTGATAATTTGGTACAAATTCTGTTAGGGTGAGTTCCACGGTCAGAAACGCTGCGTGTTTGGCGCTGTGCGCTGGCGCAGCGCCAACACGCAGCGTCCATGTTACAGCATAGTTGGAGGTGATTTCAGAATACGTCTCCACTATGCGTACATACGCAGGTGCAACCTCGTAAACGGACATGCGGCGCGTCTTTCAGACCGCAGCATTCCTGCTATTGCGCGACGGTGCGTCGCCGCAACATAATTACACAGGCTATGTGCCCTGCGCTCTTTCGAGGTGTTCGGAGTGTCCTAACACTCCGGAAAGAGCGCGCGTCAGAAAGGGCGGCTTAGACGGAGCGGAATTTCCGCTCCGTCAAAAGCGCTATGGTTCCGGACCGTGAACCATAGCCTGAGTCTCATTTTACTTTTAGTTGCCTCTATTTAAAGTACTAATAAGTCTGCCACTGTGCCTAGAGAATCTACCATATACATGCCTCTGGATATCTTACAGCTGCACCCATAGTTAAAAAAAAAAAACAAATATCAAGCTTTTCAAACCACATTAGAGAGGCATCATGTGCGCATACTCTAATGCTGATCACGGACTCCCTTTGTGTTGGAATATGTTTGGTGCAACAACTCCATTCCTTTCTATGAGTGTTTAGTTGCTAGATTTGTGTCACGCTCATGCCCTGGCTGACGGGCGTGAGCCAAGGGGGTTGTGGCCCCACTGTGCCACAGACCAGACTACCCTGGAAGGGGTGTGACTAAGACAGCTGCCTCGGTCTTCACTGGAGCCTCTGATGGTGAGGTCAGGCTTGTGCGGCAGGCAGCTGCCATGTGCCACTCCAGGGTGGTGTCTGGTTGTGGCTGCTGATCCCACTTGGGGAGATGGTGGCACAGCTGAGACACAGGGCTGGCAGGCACGGATGAGACACAGGACTTGCAGGCACTGACGATACACAGGACTGGCAGGCACTGACGAGACAAAGGACTGGCAGGCACTGACGAGACACAGGGCAGGCTGGCACTGACGAGAGACAGGGCAGGCTGGCACTGACGAGAGACAGTGCAGGCTGGCATGAACGAGAGACAGGGCAGGCTGGCACGGACGAGACACAGGGCAGGCTGGCACGGATGAGACACAGGGCAGGCTGGCACTGACGAGAGACAGGGCAGGCTGGTACGGACGAGACACAGGGCAGGCTGACACGGACGAGAGACAGGGGAGGCTGGCACTGACGAGAGACAGGGCAGGCTGGCACTGACGAGAGACAGGGCAGGCTGGCACTGACGAGAGACAGGGCAGGCTGGCACTGACGAGAGACAGTGCAGGCTGGCATGAACGAGAGACAGGGCAGGCTGGCACGGACGAGACACAGGGCAGGCTGGCACGGATGAGACACAGGGCAGGCTGGCACTGACGAGAGACAGGGCAGGCTGGTACGGACGAGACACAGGGCAGGCTGACACGGACGAGAGACAGGGGAGGCTGGCACTGACGAGAGACAGGGCAGGCTGGCACTGACGAGAGACAGGGCAGGCTGGCACTGACGAGAGACAGGGCAGGCTGGCACTGACAAGACACAGGGCAGGCTGGCACGGACGAGACACAGGCAGGCTGGCACGGACGAGAGACAGGGCAGGCTGGCACTGACAAGAGACAGGGCAGGCTGGCACGGACGAGAGACAGGGCAGGCTGGCACGGATGAGACACAGGGCAGGCTGGCACGGACGAGACACAGGGCAGGCTGGCACGGACGAGACACAGGGCAGGCTGGCACTGTTCACACAGCAACTGTAGATGCTGGGACAGACTAGAAGGAATGGTATATGGAGGGGCAGGTAGAGACCTGTACACACAGGAGATGTAGATACAGGACTGACTGGAAGGTATGGTGTATGGAGAAACAGGTAGGGGCCTGTTCACACAACAAATGCAGATACTGGAACTGACTGGAAGGTATGGTGTATGGAGAAACAGGTGGAGGCCTGTTCACACAGGAATGGTATATGGAGGAACCGGTTGAGAACCGCAAGGCTGCAGAGAAGGGCTGTAGAGCCGCAAGAGGTACTGCAGAGGCAGGAGCAAAGCAGAGCGAAACCACAAGATATACGGAGAGGGGCTGCAGCAAGAGATTGCTGCGGCGGTAGGAGCGAGGCAGAGCGGAACCGCAAGATATGCAGAGAGGAGCTGCAGTAAGAGATTACTGCAGCTGCAGGAGCGAGGCAGAGCGGAACCGCAATATATGCAGAGAGGAGCTGCAGTAAGAGATTACTGCAGGAGCAGAGCAGAGCCGCAGGAGTGCAGACAAGGGGCAGAGAGAGATACAAAGGACCACAAGGCAAGACACAGCAGGAAAGAAACAACAGACAAGGAGACTAAGAGGCAGAGGTAGGACTGAGTTCAGGCAAGGTAAGGACACGAGACAAGGAACAGAGACAAAGACACAGAGTCCAGGATATGCAGCCTCCTGGAGGGCAGACAAACAGGCACAAGGCAAAGTCAGGAACAATAGCACAGAGACCAGGATATGCTGCCTCCTGGAGGGCAGACAAACAGGTACAAGACAAAGCTAGGAGTGAAGCCTCCAAAGATGGAGGAACACAGAGCAAGGCCTGAGACCTGGCAGCTCAGTAGCAACATACTAACTTAGTAAACACATTGCAGTGCACCCTGACTCCATAAGAACCAGAGGGTTCTGGCGCCGCCCCCCTATGGACACAGTCAGAAGACATGCAGAGAGCAGATAGGAAACCAGAGGTATAGAGCCTGGAGCTAGCAGCATACAAAAATCACAGCATGACCTGGAGCAGTGAGCAAGTAGGTGTGTGAGGGATGGGAGGCCATGCAGTGATGCCAGCATGGTTATTACAATTTGTATGCTGTTTATAAAGTTAAAAAAAAACTCCCAGAGGCTCACACAGGAATGCATGTGACTCTTTTTCCTGTGTCTGTGTATGAGAGAAGCAGCCTGCTGTAGATGCTGCACAGATAGAGACACACAAATGATTTATTCCTGATCTATTAAGCTTATCATATATTGTTCCTGTTTGTTCCTGAATAAAGAAGTTCTGTTGTCACATGCTTGGAGAGTACTCTGAATAATCCACTGCCAACAGATTATGGGCCCAGAGTGACACAGAACCCTAGAGTAACACAGCAAAAGCAGCACAGAGCAACAGGGAAGATGTCCACTAGCAGCAATCCTGTCAAGTTCTCTTTGCCAAGCCTCACTAACCAGAACTAGCAGTCCTGGAATTTCAAGGTGAAGATGCTGCTCATAAGAGAGTGTTTGTGGAAATATACTGAGGAACAAGTGCCTCATCCATTATCAGATGATTGGCTAGAGAAGGATCAGAAAGCAAAAAGCACGATCTCAGTGTAGATGACAATCAATTTGTACATATATGCAAGTGTGCAACTGCAAAGAAAATGTCACGCTGTCTAATGATATGTATACAATGTCAGTAAACTATTAATACAGGAACAACACTCTATACAACAACTAGTATAGCAACATCAGCATGTAAGTATAGAATAGATTTACCTGACACGATATCTGCTGAACTCAGGGTTAATCTTGAGGACTTGATGAGCTGAAACAGGAAAGAGGTGGACCGGGATCTAACCTGACCCTAAACTGGGGTCCTAACTAATCCCTCACCTTGGAGGTACTGATAATGGTTCAGAGGTCCAAGTCACCAACCTAAAGGGTATGCCACACTGAACAATATCGCTAACGGGATCGCTAAAAAACGTCACTATTTAGCGATCCCGTTAGCGATGTTGTTCAGTGCGGCAGCTGCCAGCGACTAGCTTCCTGCTGTGATCTCGCTCGTCGCTGGAATCGTTCCGGACCCTATTTTCTCGTCGGCGCTCCCGCTGGGTAAGTATATATCGCTAGTGTGGCACCTTTTCTTAGCGATTTAGCGGTACTTTTGTACCGCTAAAGTCGTTAAGAAGATCGCTAACGGCGATAGCGTCGTTAACTATATTGCTAAATGTGGCCGCACTTAGCGATATAGAAACAATCCCGCTAGCGATCGCATTATATGCATCGTTATCGTGATCGCTAGCGGGATTGTTTAGTGTGGCAGTACCTTAACCCTGTCTCCTATCAGACCCTGAACCCTGTAATCAGTCCTAAGAAGGATCCTGACTACCACCAAAGGGATATGGGCTGATCTTAGCTAAATACACAGATTAGACATATAAGACAGACAGGATAACACTCGCTTGCATACACACTCAAACACCAAAGGAACATAAATGGTCTGGGAAATAAACTCTAACCAAGTTGAGCTTAGAACAACTAAGGAGCTCACAACTAAAGTCTATACAGATTCATTCCTATCTGTGGTCTGCATGAAGGTTTCACTGGCAACTCCCCAAGCAGACAACCAGGAATTTAAAGGAAACCAATCAACAAATAATCAATTGCAGCCGGGAGAAACTGCACCCAGTCCCAGCACCGAGCACAGACAGAATTAACTCCCTAGCTGCCAAACACAAAGAAACAGCAGCTCAGCTGTGAGAAGTCAAAATGTGCAACCGCGACGATCTTCGTGGCAATGCACACATGACAGTACCCCCCCTTCTACGAGGGGCCTCCGGACCCTCAGGGCCAGGCCTGCCCGGGTGAGTTCTGTGGAAGGTCCGAACCAAACGATCTGCGTTAACATCAGACGCAGGGACCCACGTCCTCTCCTCTGGACCATACCCCTTCCAATGCACCAAGTACTGAAGGGACGGCGATTCAGACGTGAGTCAATGATCTTTGATACTTGAAATTCCAAGTTACCATTGACCAACACAGGAGGAGGAGGTAGAGGTGACGGTATGACTGGTGCCACATACCTTTTAAGTAATGACTTGTGGAACACATTATGAATTTTAAACGTAGGAGGGAGGTCCAGACGAAATGCCACAGGATTAATTATGGAACTGATCCTGTACGGCCCGATGAATCTGGGACCCAGTTTCCAGGAGGGCACTTTAAGTTTTATATTCCTGGTAGACAACCATACCAGATCGTTCACATTCAGATCTGGACCAGAAACTCTCCTCCTATCAGCCATACGTTTGTAACGGTTCCCCATCGCACTCAGATTATTCAATACACCTCTCCACACAGAAGCAAGTGACGACGAGAAACGCTCCTCCTCAGGAACCCCAGAAGGGCCCCCCCCCATTGAAATTACAAAACTGGGGATGAAAACCATATGCCCCAAAAAACGGGGACTTACCAGTGGACTCGCTCCGCCTGTTGTTAAGAGCGAACTCTGCCAGAGGCAAGAAAGAAGACCAGTCCTCTTGGTTCTCTGAGACAAAACACCGGAGATATGTCTCTAAGCTCTGATTCAGACGCTCTGTCTGACCATTGGTCTGCGGATGAAAAGCCGAGGAAAATGACAATTGCATCCCCCGACGTAAACAAAATGCCCTCCAAATTTGGACACAAACTGAGACCCCTATCTGGCACCACATCAGAAGGCAACCCATGAAGTCTAACGATCTCCCTAATGAACACCTGCGCCAGAGTTTTAGCATTAGGGAGTGCAGGAAGAGCAACGAAATGTGCCATCTTACTGAACCTGTCAACAACCACCAGTATGACAGTATTCCCTGACGACGGAGGAAGGTCCGTAATGAAGTCCATAGATAAATGAGTCAATGGACGCTCCGGAAGTTTCAAGGGTAAAAGGGTCCCAGACGGACGGGTATGAGGGGTTTTAGAGCGAGCACACACCCCACATGACGCGACAAAAGTTATAACATCTTTATTAGCATTAGGCCACCAAAACCGGCGAGAAAGGAGATCTAAAGTAGCCTTACTCCCTGGATGTCCTGCTAGAGCAGAATTATGATGTGCCTCAATAACCTTTTGTCTCAACAGATTTGGGACAAACAGTCTCCCTGGTAAATGGCATCTGTGCGCTTTCTTTTCTAAGAAATTGTCGTCCGCCGAAAGGAATTATGATATCGGCAATAGGGAACTTTTGGCCATTAAGTTAGCTTTTGAAGAATGGCGTCACTTTTTGGAGGGGGCAGTCCACCCAGTTACCGTTATTACTGATCACAAGAACCTGTTGTATTTGGAATCCGCTAAGCGTCTGAATTCCAGACAAGCTCGATGGTCGTTGTTTTTTACCAGGTTTAATTTTGTCGTCACTTATCGCCCGGGGTCTAAGAATGTAAAGGCTGATGCCTTGTCTCGCAGTTTCCCAGGGGCCAGTGAAAATGTCACGCTGTCTAATGATATGTATACAATGTCAGTAAACTATTAATACAGGAACAACACTCTATACAACAACTAGTATAGCAACATCAGCATGTAAGTATAGAATAGATTTACCTGACACGATATCTGCTGAACTCAGGGTTAATCTTGAGGACTTGATGAGCTGAAACAGGAAAGAGGTGGACCGGGATCTAACCTGACCCTAAACTGGGGTCCTAACTAATCCCTCACCTTGGAGGTACTGATAATGGTTCAGAGGTCCAAGTCACCAACCTAACCCTGTCTCCTATCAGACCTGAACCCTGTAATCAGTCCTAAGAAGGATCCTGACTACCACCAAAGGGATATGGGCTGATCTTAGCTAAATACACAGATTAGACATATAAGACAGACAGGATAACACTCGCTTGCATACACACTCAAACACCAAAGGAACATAAATGGTCTGGGAAATAAACTCTAACCAAGTTGAGCTTAGAACAACTAAGGAGCTCACAACTAAAGTCTATACAGATTCATTCCTATCTGTGGTCTGCATGAAGGTTTCACTGGCAACTCCCCAAGCAGACAACCAGGAATTTAAAAAAAACCAATCAACAAATAATCAATTGCAGCCGGGAGAAACTGCACCAGTCCCAGCACCGAGCACAGACAGAATTAACTCCCTAGCTGCCAAACACAAAGAAACAGCAGCTCAGCTGTGAGAAGTCAAAATGTGCAACCGCGACGATCTTCGTGGCAATGCACACATGACAGAAGATGTGGGATGAGTTACAGAAAGTGCATGAAAGATCAAATCTCAGCAATAAGCTTTATCTGATGAGAAAGCTGTATCAGTCTAAGCTAAGTGATGGACAGAATATGCAGGACTATATAAGAAACACCGTAGAGATTGTGGAGCATCTCAGGGGTACTGGAGAAGAAATTAAAGATCTTCATGTTGCTGCACTTCTAGTAAGTGGTCTTCCAGAGATGTATAACACACTCGTGACTGCACTAGATGCACTGCCAGATGATGAACTGACACTAGGGTATGTTAAAGGCAAACTTGTGGATGAATTCAAGAGAAAAACGCAGCATGTAAGCAGAAGTAATGAATCCAGAGCAGAAACAGCATTAAAGGTACAGGATTTCTCTAAATGTAAGAGCAATCTAAGAGAAACTCGTGAATGTTTTGCCTGTAAGAAGCCCGGCCACCTTAAAGCTGACTGCAGAATTTGGAAAACAAGAATGAGTCAGCTTAAAAAGCAGAAGTCATTAAAGGGTTAAAACAGCTATATAGGAAGATTCTGCATGTGTTGAAGCTGCATTTAATGCCAGTACAGGCCCATCTGCAAAGCATATACAGCTCTGGCAAAAATTAAGAGACCACCATATCAAAACCCTGTCATGGGCAGCCCATTCTCCATACCTGAACCCCAATGAAAACCTCTGGAATGTGATCAAGAGGATGATGGATAGTCACAAGCCATCATAGAAGAACTGCTTAAATTTTGGCGCCAGAAGCAGTGTTAAAAACTGGTGGCAAGCATGCCAAGACGCATGAAAGCTGTTTTTAAAAATCATGGTTATTTCACAAAATATTGATTTCTGAACTCTTCCTGAGTTAAAACATTAGTATTGTTGTTTCTAAATGATTATGAACTTGTTTTCTTTGCATTATTTGAGGTCTGAAAGTACAGGGTGTTTTTTTTTTTTTTTAAATTTTGACCATTTTTCTTTGTCAGAAAAAAAATACAAAATTTATTGCTTGAAAATTCGGTGACAAGTTCTCAGAAGTTTATAGACTAAAAGAACAATTTACATTTTACTCAAAAATATACCTATAAAGAGAAAAATCAGACAAACTGAACATTTGAAAGTGGTCTCTTAATTTTTGCCAGAGCTGTAGATTCTGGTGCAAGCAGTCATATGAGAAATAACAAGGATTTCTTCACTGACCTAATGAAAGCAAGTCAGAAAAGGTAATCTTAGCTAATGATCACTATATGACTTCAGAAGGAATAGGAGACTGCTACATCCACTGTCCAGTTTCCTCAGCACAAAGCAGAAAGATCCCAATAAAGGATGTTCTCTATGTTCCCAGCCTTGAAAGCAATCTTCTGTCAGTAAAGACGCTCATGCAAAAGGGGAATGTAGTTACTTTTAGAGATAACAGTTGCATCATCTCAAAGAAGGGTCACACTCTTGCAGAAGGAAAAATCGAAGATTAACTTTATCAGCTAAATTGCAAAGAAAGAGTGTACAGTGGTAGACAAAATCTGCATAAGAACTGCATCCATGTATGGCACAGACGTCTTGGGTACAGAGACCCAGAAGCAGTAAGGAAGTTAGCTCAACTTGCAAATGGTATTGAAATCAACCAGTGTAATGATTATGAAGTGCACTAGCTGTCTTAAAAGGAAAATGTCCTGAAAATCCTTTCCTAAAATAAGCACCACTAGATCTGCACAGCCTCTAGATCTGATACACTGATACATACAGATGTATGTGGTCCAATGAGTGTTCAAACTCCTAGCAAGAAGATATATTTTCTCACATTTATTGATGACTACCTGCTTCACAGTAAGGATGAAGTTCCACAGAAACTTGAAGAATATTTTGCTGTAGTGTTTAACAAATTTTGAAGAATGCAAATGCCCTGCATGCAGATAATGGAAACGAATATACAAGTGGTAAGGTGCAAACCATTTGGAAAAAGAATGGAATCGGGTTCCAGACTAACATTTCATACAACCCAGAACAAAATGACATTGCAGAGAGAAAGAACCATACTCTCTGTGAAAGTGGAAGAAGTATGTTGTTTGATGCAAATCTACCTACAACTTATTGGGGAGAAGCCATCATGACAGCTTGCTATCTTCAAAACAGACTGCCAGGTAAAGCCACAAATAAAACTCCATATGAGCTATGGAACTGCGAGAAGCCTAACCTGAAGCACCTCAGGATATTTGGAAGCAAACCGTATGTGTATGTTCCCAAAGAAAAATGTTCCAAATGGGAATCACACACAAAGCAAGTAGTCCTTGTGGGCTATAGTGATACTCAAAAGGGATACAGAATCCTGCACCCAGAGACCAAACAGTAACAATCAGCAGAGATGTAGTGATTGATGATAACTCTGTATCACTCAAATTCCCTGAAGTTACACCAGATATTCAACCTAAGAAGCAAGAATAAGAATCTCAATCACCAAACCCAGACAACAAAAAGGAAAACACTGAAGTGTGGATAAGCCCTGAAGCCACCAAGGAAGACACAGAGAACCAAGTCAACCTCCAGTCAGGAGATTAGAAAGGTCAAACAAAAGTATCCCAGCTAGACGCCTTTCTTATATGGTCAGAACACTTCCTGAACCAGAGCCACAGTCATGGCAAGAGATGCAAAAACTGCCTGTCTACGAGAAGCAGAAGTGGATAAATGATGCTAATGAAGAGATTTAGTCTCTTCATCAACTCCAGACATGTGAGCTTACTGAGCTACCACAAGGAGAAAGAGCTGTCGGATGTAAGTGGGTCTTCAAAAACAAATATGACTCAGAAGGTAAAGTTCACCGGTTTAAGGCCAGATTAGTGCAAAGACTAAGCACATTGATGTAAAACATCACCATTTACGTGACTTAGGGGAACGTGGTGTACCCGAGTTTGTTTATTGCGAGTCTGACAAGATGATAGCTGATGGTATGACAAAGCCATTATCAAGCGCCAAGTTTGTGGACTTCAGAACAGCAATGGGACTAACAGGATAAGTAGTTGTTCAGTGGGGGTGTTGGAATATGTTTGGTGCAACAACTCCATTCCTGTCTATGAGTGTTTAGTTGCTAGATTTGTATGCTGTTTATAAAGTAAAAAAAAAAAAAAAATTCCCAGAGGCTCACACAGGGAGAGCATGTGACTGTATTTCCTGGTTTTCCTGTGTCTGTGTGTGAGAGAAGTAGCCTGCTGTAGATGCTGCACAGATAGAGACACACAAATGATTTATTCCTGATCTATTAAGCTTATCATATATTGTTCCTGTTTGTTCCTGAATAAAGAAGCTCTGTTGTCACAAGCTTGGAGAGTACCCTGAATAATCCGCTGCCAAAAATTTGAAAAGTCGTTCCAGGCAAAACTTATGTACTGTGTAATCCCTAGCGTAGGACCTGTGGAAACCTAAGCATCCCAGTGCCATGATTGACCCTTCAGGCTCTGTACTAGGCTTACGCCATGATTGACCCTTCAGGCTCTGTACTAGGCTTACATCAGTTTTTACTGGGGTGATTCTTTAATGTAGTCAACCCAAGGGAGGAGATATCATTGGTGCAACCTATGTAGCTGCACAGGGCCCTAAGAGGTAAGGGGGCCTGTTATGTTTTGGTAGCTGAAGAGAGCAGGCAAAAATGGCAATACACCAGAGAGGTTGGAATCTACTGGATTGCAGTACCCTGACTAACCACCACAACTAAAGGCAGCCGTGGAGCGTTCCTACATTGGTCCTAGACGCCTCGTCACAGCCTTAGAGGCTAACTACACCTAAAGATAGAAAGAGGAAAGCTATCTGCCCCGGAGCAGATCCCCAAAGAACATAGGAAGCGCCCAAACATGTAATGGCGGTTAGACAAGAGGAAATACAGACACAGACAGAAAATAGTAAGAGCAAACGTTGGGGCCCAATCTGCCTGGACAGAAAAGGATAGGAAGGATACTTACTGCAATTCAAAAAAAACCCTAAAAAAACCAACCCTACTAATTGCAAAAACACCTGAGATCACACGACCTCTACCACCTAAATTAGTTCTCTGGTGTAACAAAACTAAGCCGCAGCCACAGAAAAAAACTGGAAAAGGCAAATGAACAAACAGTGGCTCCAGAGGAACCGAGAGGCGCCAAAGCCCCCGAGGAGGGGAACAAGACCAACTTCACAGAAATGCAGAGAAATATGCAAATAGAAAGCACAAAAACAAAAAACAGAAAAATATCTTATCTTAGAGCAGGAGAAGAGCCAAGACTCAGCAAGCTTCCAAGTGAACCAGGAAACAACATTGAGACAAGAACAATTGATCACCGGCAACCATGATGGGGGGAAACCTCCCTTATATCCAGCCAGTCCGTGATTCCTGATTGCCAATCCTCATTGAATGGTTCAGTACCGTTTGTAACCACCAGAGGGAGCTTCTGCTCAGAATTCATTTCTAAAACATTCATAACAGTACCCCCCTTGAGGAGGGGTCACCGAACCCTCATTTGTGCAACCAGGTCGGTCAGGATGAGCTCTGTGATACGCACGGATCAGTCTCCTAGCATGGATATCCGAAGCAAACACCCAAGAATTGTCCTCCTGACCATAACCTCTCCACTTAACCAAATACTGGAGTTTCTGTCTAGAAAAACGAGAATCCAATATTTTCTCAACCACATACTCCAGATTGCCCTCAACCAAAACAGGGTCAGGGGCGCAGCCATAGGAACCACTGGCTCGACAAACCTCTTCAATAAGGACTTGTGGAACACGTTATGGATCTTAAATGTCCCTGGAAGAAGTAAACGAAAGGAAACAGGATTAAGAATCTCCATGATCTTATAAGGTCCAATGAACCTAGGCTTAAACTTAGGAGATGCAACTCTCATAGGGATATTTCTTGAGGACAACCAGACCAAGTCCCCCACTTCAAACCGAGGACCATCAGTCCTATGCCGGTTGGCAAACCGCTGGGCCTTCTGAGAGAGGGACAACCTCTCCACTACCTGGTCCCAAATCTGCTGCATACGCTCCACAACAGAGTCAACACCCGGACAGACAGAAGCCTCCATCTGTCCCGAAGAAAATCGAGGGTGAAACCCAAAATTGCAGAAAAATGGAGACATCAAAGTGGCAGAGCTTGCCCTATTATTAAGAGCAAACTCAGCCAAAGGCAAAAAAGAGACCCAGTCATCTTGATCAGCAGACACAAAACATCTCAGATAAGTCTCCAATGTCTGGTTTGTTCTCTCAGTTTGTCCATTGGTCTGAGGATGAAAAGCAGAGGAGAAAGACAATTGAACACCAAGTTTAGAACAAAAAGTCCTCCAAAATCTGGAAACAAACTGGACTCCTCTGTCAGACACAATGTTCTCAGGAATGCCGTGTAACCGAACCACGTGCTGAAGGAACAAAGGCACCAATTCAGAGGAGGAAGGCAACTTAGGTAATGGCACAAGATGTATCATCTTGGAAAACCTATCACAAATCACCCAGATAACGGTCATTCTCTGAGAAACAGGGAGGTCGGAAATAAAATCCATAGAGATATGGGTCCATGGTCTCTTGGGCACAGGCAATGGCATCAACAAACCACTAGAGCGAGAGCAAGGCTTGGAGCGAGAGCAAGTCCCACAGGACTGCACAAACTACCTGACGTCATGAGACAAAGTAGGCCACCAAAAGGACCGACTAACCAAGTCTCTGGTACCAAAAATTCCGGGATGACCTGCCAACGCGGAACAATGAATCTCAGACATCACACTCTTCTTCCACTGGTCTGGGACAAACAATTTCCCAACAGGGCAGCGCTCGGGTTTATCCTCCTGACACCCCTCCAGAGCCAGTCTCAAATTGGGCGAGATGGCGGAAAGAACTACACCCTCTTTCAAAATAACAGCAGGATCAGATAACTCAGGAGAGTCCGCAAGGAAACTGCTCGAGAGGGCATCCGCCTTAACATTCTTAGTGCCAGGAAGAAAGGAAACCACAAAATTAAAATGTGTGAAAAACAAGGCCCACCTGGCCTGTCTAGGATTAAGTCGCTTGGCTGATTCCAGATAAACCAGATTCTTATGGTCCGTGAGGACTACCACCTGATGTTTGGCTCCCTCCAGCCAATGTCTCCACTCTCCAAAAGCCCACTTCATGGCCAATAACTCCCGATTACCCACATCATAATTACGTTCAGTTGGAGAAAATTTTCGAGAGAAAAAAGCACAAGGGTTACTTTTAGAGGTCTCAGGATCTCTTTGGGACAAAATGGCACCTGCCCCAATTTCAGAGGCATCAACCTCCACCTGAAATGGCAGAGAAACATCAGGCTGCCGTAGAACAGGAGCAGAATGAATCTCTGTTTAAGTTCCTGAAACGCAGAGACTGCCTCAGGAGGCCAATTCACCACATCAGAACCCTTTTTGGTCAAATCAGTCAATGGTTTAACAATAACAGAGAAATTACCAATAAATTTACGATAAAAATTGGCAAAACCCAAGAATCTCTGAAGAGCCTTTAATGAAGTAGGTTGGACCCAATCACAGATGGCCTGAACCTTGACCGGATCCATTTCAATATCAGATGGAGACAAAATGAATCCCAGAAATGAGATCCTCTGTACGCCAAAAAGACACTTTGATCCCTTCACATACAGAACATTCACTATCAAAATCTGGAACACAGTCCGAACATGTTTCACATGAGAGTCCCAGTCATTGGAAAAAATCAAGATATCATCAAAATAAACAATCAGAAATTTATCCACAAAATCCCTGAAAATGTCATTCATGAAGGACTGGAAGACGGAAGGAGCATTAGTGAGCCCAAAGGGCATCACTAGGTACTCAAAATGCCCCTCTGGGGTATTAAACGCCGTCTTCCATTCATCCCCGTGCTTAATGCGAATAAGGTTATACCCCCCTGAGGTCAAGCTTGGTAAACCAAGTAGCACTTTTCACCCTGGAAAACAGGTCAGAAATCAAGGGTAACGGATATTGATATTTCACAGTGATATTGTTCAAGAGACGATAATCAATACACGGCCTTAATGAACCATCCTTTTGGCCACAAAGAAAAAACCGGCACCCAAGGGTGAAGAGGATGGTCTGATATGACCCTTCTCCAATGACTCTTTGATATAAGACCGCATAGCGTCATGTTCAGGTACAGACAAGTTAAAAAGGCGACCTTTAGGGAATTTACTACCAGGCACTAATTCAATAGCGCAGTCATAGCTCCTATGGGGGGGGCAAGGATGCAGATTTACTTTCGCTAAACACATCAGAAAAATCAGTCAAAAAGTCAGGCACATCTTGAGCCTGGGGAGAGGCAGAAAAAACAGGAGTGTTGGCATTAACACATTGGCAGCCCCAACTGGTTAAGACACAGATTTCCAATCCAAAACAGGATTATGAGACTGCAACCAAGGGAAACCTAGTACAATAATGTCATGCAGATTATACAGCACCAAAAATTTGCAAATCTCCTGATGATCAGGTTCAACCCTCATTATCACCTGAGTAGAGAACTGGGGTTTATTCTCAGCCAAAGGGGTAGAATCAATCGCCAGTAGGGGAATAGACTTCCGTAGGGGTATCAAGGGAAACCCACAATGTTTAGCAAAATCAAAATCCATCAGGTTAATAGCTGCTCCCGAATCAACAAAAGCCTGAGCAGAAAATGTGGACAGGGTGCAAATCAGGGGAACAGTCAACAGAAATTTAGTCTGAACACTACCCAAGGCAACTGAGCGTGCAAAACATCTTCCCCGCTTAGGGCAGACTGAAATAGCATGAGAGGCATCACCACAGTAGAAACATAACCCATTGCGTTTTCGAAACTCATGACGCTGTTCCCCAGAAGCCACTCTATCACACTGCATGGGTTCAGAAGCTGGTTCACAAGGCAACACCATTCCACCATACCTCTACGCTCACGCAAACGTCTGTCAATTTGAATCGCCAATGACATAGAATCATTGAGACCAGAGGGAGCAGGGAAACCCACCATAACATCTTTTACATTCTCTGACAGACCCTTCCGACAAAGGGCTGCCAAAGCATCATCATTCCATTTGGTCAGAACTGCCCACTTTCGGAATTTCTGACAGTACAACTCAGCGTCCTCAAGCCCCTGATTTAATGCCAACAAGGTTTTTTCAGCTTGATCAGTGACATTAGGTTCATCGTACAATAACCCCAGAGCCAGAAAAAATGCATCAACATTACTCAAAACAGGGTCCCCAGGTGTCAGGGAAAATAGCCCAATCCTGAGGATCGCCGCGCAGGAGAGAGATGACAATTTGAACCTGCTGTGCTGCGTTCCCTGAGGACTTAGGTTTTAAGGCAAAAAACATCTTACAGTTATTTTTGAAATTCAGAAATTTAGCTC